>VZRR01012079.1:1796640-1943393 GCA_013398015.1 Oreocharis arfaki
AAATCCCTTGGATGAGGGCTATTATATTTGCTACACTGGTGAAGATGATGGAGTGTTTCCCTTTCCCTACAAATGGGGAGTGAAGCAGCCCAAGTTTCCCAGAGTCAGAGCAGGTCAGTGAGAATAGGAACAGACCCAGTCCCTGATCCCTGCTATTGCAGCAGACACACACTCATCCTCTCATTGCCCTCAGAATTATCTCCTTGTTGTTCCAGTTACCTTTGCCCTGCCTTTAGGAAGACAACATTGGTCTCTGGATTGCTGCAGTGAAAGCAAGATCCTGATGTGAAGGAGGCCACCCTAGAAACAGAATGAAAACTGGCACATCTACCAAGCAGTGAAGAAGCATCCAACCACTTCTTCCACAACCCACCACCAGCTCAGCAGGGCAACCATTCCAGTGGGACTGGGCAGCCCTGGCCAACAAAACTTGTTCCTTTCTTCTTTATGAATGGAACAGTGACTGGGAATGTTCCATTCATAGTAAGCTCCGATCTTACCAAGGAGCCCAGGACCCAAAGAAGTTCATCTGTGCAAGAGATCTGTTTTTCATGTACATCCTTCCCAGTCACAGCTCTTCCATGTTCCTAGCCCTGTAGGTGCAGCTGCATGTGCCATACAGTGCTGTCAACACTGCTGTCCTGGGGTGCCTTTTGGGCCTTGCAGGACACCCATAGCCCAGATGTGGAGCCAGCCTGAAACTGCCTGGGACCATTAGCAGAGGTACAACATAGTTGGAATACGACAAAACTGAGGGCTTCACAGGACCATCCTGGATCTGAGAGCAGCTCACTAACTCCTGCTCACCAGTGAGAAGCTGTTCTGTATTAGTTCTGCTGCTTGCAGAGCATCTTGTTTCAGTTCCCCAAGCTTATGAAAAGTCAAGGTTTCAATAACTAGGCGAAAGACTTGAAGAAAATTCCACAATAAGAGGACTGTGGTAGTGCAAATCGTTTATTTTCTTATTGTTTTCATTCTGTTTGGAGGCAATTTTCATCCCAAAGGTCATGATGAGAACACTGAGTCAGAATTTTATAATGGAAGCCATTTTGCACCCCCAACTACAACATTTGCTGTCAGTGGAAACCACAATGCTAAACCTGTGTAATAGCTCAGTAGTCAGTAATACAGCATCCACCTCCTCCTCCTTGACAGAAATGTATAGTAACAGCAAGAAACACTGCAAATCAACCATAATATACTGAAACAGGACTCACTTTACCAGGATTGGCACTTCCTACAGGCTTTATGCTCCATTTACACCATAAAAAAGACAACTGTGAAATGACTAGAAATATAATATGGAAGAATATGATTGGTTTTTCTGGAGATTGATGATAGGTTATCTTTTATGAAAAGTAACCATCAGAAACAAAGGCTGGATTGTCTTCTCAGTTTCTTCAAGGTAAAGCAACCCAATCATGAGAGCAGAGAATACACCAGATATTTACTCTCCAGAGAGATTAGACTGACACAAAGCAAGCGTTTCAAGAGGTAAACTTTTTTGGATGCTCCCACAGTGCTTGCCAGCCAGCTGGAATTTTGACACGCACATGTCTGAGGTCCAGAGCTCTCATAAACTACCTGACTCTGATGGATTACTTGTGTTTTTCCAGCCAATACTTTCAGTGCTTATCACATACTGCTTTGTTGTTCAAATACAGATTTCTGCTGGCCTAAGCAGGGAAATTGCCTGAACATCTCATGTGAGGTCCATTCCTAGTATCCAGACAAGAAACTCTGAGGTTCTAGGCAAAGACCTCCATTTTTACTTTCTGATGTCATGTCACTAAAATTAGTTAAGTGACAGTCCCCCAGCTCTGCGAGAATCCTGGGGTTACAGGGCACAGAGCCCAGGCAGCCCCTGCCTGGCTGCCACACACCTGGAACATGCAGATGAGACACACTGGCAAGAAAGCAATTTCAATGCAGTGAGACACTGAGTCCTTTGTTCTGGGCCTTGGAGATGCTCTGCTGTGAGCTAGAGGTCCTCAACAAGGCAAGGAGAGTTAGAGCAAATATCCAGGTCACCCCTTAGTCACTAGTTATAGGCCAAGAAGCACTCCACTGCCAATTCAACACACTCCACCCTGGCCCCCACAAAAAACTTAGAGTCACAACAAACCAGGTGAAGATTTACTTCTTCTCTTTTTTCCTCCCAAAGTCCTGGTCCTATATAAGTTGTCTGTTCCTATACCAGGACAAACCTCCATAAACTGCTGTGAACTCCACCAAGAGAAAACTGCTATAAATAAAAGGAAGACCTGATTAGCTTAGGAGTTCAGAATATTAGGAAAGAAGCCACAAAAAAACTCTTTCTTATTTCAGCTGTCCTGAACAGGTCCTTTGTAAATGTGTCATGTATCCCACAGCAGTGAGAGACAGCTCAGAGTGACAGGAGGGTGCAGCAGACACAAAAGGTCAAGCACTTTCCCTACCTCAGGATCAAACATCTTTTCTTCATCTGCTCAACTTTTTGTATTTTCAGAGCTGTCAGTACAGTACATGTTGAGCACTTCTGGAAAACCACTGGGTACCTGCCCCCCAAGAGCTGCTAAGTACTTTTATAAGTTCACCCATTTCCAAGCGATCGTTATTTTATAGACACTGTATCAAAGTTCAAATATAATGATTGTGGGCAAGAAGCCAGTAGAAGCATGACAAAGAAAGTTCCAGTAATACATGAATTAATTTGACCATATGTCACCAAGCTTTTTTGTATGCCCAAGTAACCCACAGACAGTAACTGTGGTTAGTTTTACAGAGGATGATATGCAATCATAACAAAAAGTTAACAAGGATCATGTTTTGTAGCTGTCCATGAACAGTGGGAGAACTTCAGCCCACTTTCACCTTTCCTGAGACACAGACCTGCTTCCCTGGCAGATGTTCACAGAGCACTCCCAAGAGCCTAGGAGCTAACTGTGGGAAAACAACCCACTTGATCTCATCCACTTCAAAACCCACAGAAGTGAAACGCTAAGTGAAGGCTCTCAGCACCAAATTAACCCAAGGACTGCTGCTCTCCCATGACTGAAGAGCCACACGTGCTGTAAGAGAGGTTTGGAAAGCGCACAGGGCAGCAGAAAGGGGAGAAATCCCCTTCACACACACAACAGGGCAGCTACACCCCCTTAACTGCGAGGTCACTAAAGCACAGCTGTAAAGCATCCAGGATAGGTGTGTGGCAGGATGGGGACAGTGCACAGCTGGCACAGATTCAGGGATCCTCATCAGCTAAAAGATGTTTCCCCTCCACCCCCAGCTGCTGGGAGGGAGATGGAATGACTCAGGTGAGGGGTTGTTTACACCTGGAATAATTTACCCAATTAACAGCTCTCAGAAGCAAAATGTAACCCCTCTTTAGATCCAGCCATGTGGAGAGGGAGGTTCACTCCAAAGGCAAAGGTGAACCTTCTGGGGTCTCTATGCCTGGCTGTGGAGCAATCAGAACAGCTGAAACAGAGACACAGCGGCTGACCTGATTTCCAGCTTGATCTTTGGTATTTTATTGCCAGCACTGCACCAGCCTGAGCTGCAGGACAGCGTAAATGAGGTGCAGTGATGAAACAAATGCTAGAGCAGCCACACACATTCCTTTGGGAGATTTTCCTTCAGCCTCTATCAGAACAGACAAGATGTGAATGAGTGTCCCATCAATACCACAGATCTGCCTGTGAGCAGAGAACTCCTGGGAGAAACAAGCTGATCTCTCTAGGGGAAGATTTCTTTTTTCAAATGACTTTTAAAGACCACATGGCCTGTTTGTGCTTTAGATACAATAGCTAAACAAGAATATAAATGCTTTGAATTTGAACTTCCCACCAGCAGTCCTAACATCCTTGAGAAACACCCTAAGTGGCCTTTTCCAGAGCATCTGTAGGAATTAGTAGTGTAAATCACAGAATCTGTAATGCTTTAAAAGGAATTACATTCCTAATGTGAACTTCCTTCTTGTGGTGCTTCCTGTGACTTTGGTGTGATCAGGGCTGGGGTTCTCAGTGCTGGTAAAGCTGGGCCTAAGATTAGAAACACTGAGGGAAGAGGGAAGTGCTGGTGCATATGAGATGTGATGCTCAGGGCTCCTCCTTAGGAAGTGCTGTCTTTCCCTGCTCCTCTCTGAGGGGTGGCTCTGCTCCCTCTCTTCCCACTGGTGGAATAGCCAAGGCTGCTGTGGGGGTTTCTTAGCCACCACTGTAGCAGCCAGGCACAGAGCTATGCTAATTCATCACTGAATTTAGGGGCAGTGAGCTGCTGCCTTCCCTGTGGTCCTTATTGTGACAACCACAGGTACAATCTTTGCTAGAAAAATGATTATTCACCACGTACCAGTGGCTTTGGCTGCTCTGCTGGATCAGGGCTCTGCATGGAGCTGGGAGCTCTGGTGGGAGCCAGACCTTTGCCAGGCTAATTTATATATTTTGTCAGCATGCTGGAAAGGAGCCTTTGGATATATTTTCAGCTCATGTCAAAACACCACACATGTTTTTCTGATCCCAGCACTTACATTCTAAAATGCATTAAATCTGCTTTCATATTTGATATTTTTAAAGAAGGCATGTTTACATATACAGCACCATGGCGACAGGAAAATAAAGTCAAGAAAAGAATGCACCAGTGCATCAAACCCTGTTTAGAGCACACACTCAATTAACATATCCAAATTGATCAGTAGGATCCGGATGTCTTGTCACTGCCATTTCAATCAAAAACAGGATAGGTATAACGATAAACTCCCATTACAAATACCTTACAGATATTAAGGTCTCTGTCCAGTCCATCGGGATCCACCATATAATTAACCCAGAGAACGTGAATCAATCTTTTCCTCCAGCACATGTTCTCTGAGATTGTCCCCCCGTCATGAGCCCCCACCCTCTGACCATGGTGCTACAACACAAACCAGAGCCCATGTGAGGTGATGATTCTTTCTCATGGCTTGCTGTTGAGACCACTGAGGTACCCCAGTGCACGTGAGTGGAGCTCCCAGTGCTCAAGGGGCATGAACAGCACAAGTACACTCATTTTATAACACGAACATTTGCAAAACATAAATAAATGTCCATAAAAATTTCCCAGGCATCTAAGCAAAAACTTACTTTCAAGACAGTTCTATTTTAAAACATGAGAAACAAAGAAAAAAAGAAGTAAAAATAATAAAAATAAAAAAAGCACTGCTTCATGAACTCCATTTTCACTGAGCCCTGAAAGCAAATTGACTGCACTTGTAGGCAATACTTTTTAAAGTCTGGTAACAGGATTGAAAACACAACAATCATCTTCCTCCCACTGCCATTTGGTATGGGAGTAGTAGACTACACTTCTACTACTACTTGGATCTTAGCTATTGAAGTCACAGCCCCTGAGGGCTGTAAAAAGTTGCTGCTGTCACATATAAATCAGTCTCCTTCATAAAAATGACATGGTTTGACATGTAGGGATAATATTATAAGGTAACTACCATGGAGGTTTCATGCTTGGATATGTTCAAAAAGATGTTTCCCTTTATCCCTGACCACAAATACTTATTGATGGTTTCTTGTCAGCTGTTTGAAAGCTTTAAAGAACTGCTGTCTCTGCTGGGGTCTGCTCCTTGGCTGAACTTTTCATTAACCTTTGATCACTCTTCAGAGCATTTTTTTAGCAAGCAACTGAAGAATTTCAAGTGCCGCAGTGAGTCTGTATGTGTGGGGGAGATGAAGAGGAGGTGAAGATTTTTATAGACATACATGTACATCTTGTACAAATACACACCCCAGTCCTTAACTCTGACAGGACTAGAGAAAAAACAAATGGGTACTTCTATTTTTAAGATTTTGCAAAAACGTGGAAATAAAGAGGATTTATTGTCTCCAGTTAAGTTACCTCTTCCAGCATCTCCACCCCATGGAAAAGAACAGGAAATGGCTTAAAGACACTTGACTTTGCAGATGCAACTGGTGATGCAAATCTAATTAACCCAGCTCTTCTCTGCTGAGGGGATGAGCACTGGCAAGGCCGTTTCTGTTCCCAAACTCTCAGGTTTTCGGAAAGCTAAACTTTCATACCCACTTACATAGCACCGAGCTACACAGGCGGTGTGGAAATGACGGGCGAGGTGCCCGCGCCCTCCCGGAACACCCGGGGTGCCCTGTGGTGGCAGCTGGTTGGCAAGACTGGCCCCGAGCTTGGCAGCAGCACAGAACCCTTTGGGGGGGGGTCAGCTGGTGTGTCACAGAGCTGCAGCTTGTTGGCATTGTCCCCAAAACATCGAACACGGGTTCATTCATTAGGTGGAACAGCTCATTAGTGCGCTCTGGATGCGAGCACCCATTGTGACACATTTCAGCTTTTGTTCTGCTCCTTTGCAAGTTTCACTTAAAGCATTTTCTCCAAAGCAAACACGCCCCACTAGCATTTGCTCACAAAGGTGCTTTTTTTGCATTTAAGCACCTTCCTGGGATATCACGACATTTACCAAGCCCTCCACAAGCCATTTTTAGCATTCCTTTCCCCCCTGACAAACCAGAACGTCAAACAGCTGGCAAGTTTTCACTAGCTGAAAGTGCAGGGCTGTCTTGCAAGCTGGCAGCTGCACCGAATTTTCAGGAATACGTAGCAGCTGTGCCCATGATTCTTCCCACTCCCCCCTGTTTTGCCAAGGCAGGTTAATTGCTTCTTCATGCAAGCTGTCACCCTGGTTCCAGAAATGCCATTGGATTCGGTGCATTCTGGGGGCTGTAGTCTTTTGGGAGGTTTGTGTTTGCCAGGAGGATACGAGACTGCAGTGCAGCTTTGGACACTCACCCTGGATTGTGTTTTAGATGCTTGTGTTTTGTTTCACTGAAGGGGTTTTTCTGTACCAAGGATATAAATCTTCGTATGTATCTATGAGTACAGGGTTGTAATGGATTTATAAAATAAATGTGGCTCTTCTTTTCACAGCAACTCCGCTGTTTCCAAAGAGGATTAAATAAATAACAGCATGCTGCTTAATCATAGCAAAATGTGGAAGATGAATTGATTTGGAGGTTTAAGGGTGTTAATTTTGTTTGAGAAAATACCTAAAGAGAGTGCCATTAAAGATAAATAAACGGTTCTGGTCCCTAGCTGGCTGCTGAAGAATTGTATAAAGGTTTCAGGTCAGGTTTTTCACTGCTTGCAGGCTTTGCTTTGGGAAGTGCCTGTAAGCAGCAGAAACAGCCTTTAGCTGTGTCTGAAGATGTGGTTACAAGGACACACTCCCTGTCTCCACGGCAGGGGTCAATGCCCCCCTCTGATGTGCTGAGACATGTGTTTTCAGAGCACTGGTTTTAATCCACAAGGATCATATTCATGGGGACCCCCCCTTTACTCCCCCTCCAAGGTACACATGAGGGGATGGAAACTGTATGTGTGGGCAGAAACAGGTCAGGGAGGTGGGAATGTCTTAGATTGGCTTGGCTGCAAGAGAAAATGCCTGAATAGCTGCACCCAGAGCTTCCTTCTGATGGGAAAAAGGCTCTATTTTAATGATGTATTTGATATGAAAGGGCACGGTGCTTCAGTGCATAGCTTGCAATAAGAGGAAAGCAGATATGACAGCTGAGGCTTCACAATGTTAGAAATAGGCCTTTCAGACTCTAAGACAAGAAAAACAAACACCGAAGGACAAATTTATGGTTGGAATAATAGACTGGTGGGTTTGGGGGGACAGGCTTGAAATAAGCTTCCCTTGACAGCTTCTATATTTGTCTCATGCTGCCTACTTTTCATGCAGCATCCCCACCCCCACAAACTCCACAGCTCTAGGTAGAGCTGGAGGTTTAACTAATTCCTCAAAGCACAGCTAAATTGTCTTGGGAATTATCACTGCAAGTGCATTCTCTGTGCTGCAGAGCAGGAGACAACCACCTCAGCTACAGCCTGGCTGTGCTGGGCTGGGAAGAAGGGCTTGTGGAGTACTCAGGGTGTTAAGGGCCAGAACTAAAATACACAGAAAGTTGTTCACAAAAGGTAGCAAAACATTTTTTGGTCACTGTCAAAAAAAAGGAAAAAAAATCTGGTGTGTATTCAGGGAGGGAATCACAGAAATGGGAAACCAGTGTAAGAATCCAAGCCAGGGTACTGTTGCCTATATTTATATATGGGAGGGAAAGGAAGACATATAATATATACGTGTATGTATCTATTTGGAGTTGCTTGGTTACTCAGGCAGTTTGATGGCCAGGCACAGGTTGGCATTTGTGCCTTTGGGAGCCAGGAAGGATGTGGAGAGATGGACAAGCATTTGATGGCAAGAGAGGAGAATTTTTTCCCCACTGCCCTTCCCTGCCAGGCATTCTTCTCTTCCACAGGTTCTCCCAGACATATATCACATTGCTCTGCATTACCAATAACCCCAGAAATTAACTGGTGGTAGCCCTTTCTAGTACACATAATATTCTGTTTACTTTGGATATGCATCTCCATTTTATCCCCTTGAAACCTGGGGACATTGTTAGGACTCAAAGTCACTTAACCTACCCTGTCTTAAAATTGACTTGTCTGTATCTGAGTACTTTCTTTTTTACACATTGGCCAGTCTTAGCCATTCAAGTGCCTTCTCAAATACATTGGAAGAAAATACACTGTTATGGATTTCTTTTACTAAGCTCTTGATTTCTTCCCAATTTATTTTCTCTTCAAGAGTTGTATATTTGCCTTTACTTACCAAACCCTCAGGTTCAGGTTACTGACTTTTTAGACACATTTCTTGATGAACTAATTGCTAAATGTTCTAAAATTGAACAGAATGTCATTCCAAGTCTTAAATATACCAACAAATTCCTTGCATATTGCAGCCTTTATAAGTAACGATGATTTTAATTTCTATACAACCACACAAAGCTTTGTAAAGAAACTGTGTCATGTTCTACATTTTCACAAAGTTGAAGGGGTAGAAAAACTACCAGGATGACTGCTGAATAAATGACTGTACAAATAAAGCAGCTCAAGCGTGTGACACACTCAACTTTCAGTATCTCCTGGTATGCGATGGACAGATTTCCATTAATAATTCTTTACTGTCTGGACCCACCATAAAATTTTCAGAGTTACCCATGCTCAGGTTTTTTTGTTTCTACAAAACAAGATTTTCAGAGAGTATGACCGTATAGAAATACAGTCGTGGCTCTTGCAAAGACTCACACATTTTTTCAGGTGCTGAGGCCTTTAACTGGTTCTGATTTTCAGGAATGGAGCCTAAGTATTTCAAGCTGCTTTTTTTGTCTAGCAGAGAGATCAGAATACAATGGAAAACATCTAAAGATGAAAAAAACTCCACCATAGTTGGAATTACTGAAGATTTGCTTTCCTTTACTGGACATCTTGGGGATCCAAAACCAATGAGTCTGCTGTTCTTCCACTTTTCACCCTTAGTATTATAACTGTATTTTTCAGGAATGCAAACTCACCGTATCCACCAAAATGTTTTATGTAGTAGTGGCTATTTACAGCCTGGGGAATATATTTGGCTGCTCTTTCTGCTGCCCTGTCTGGTTTCCTCTGACTCCAGGGAGCCTGTCCACGCTGTGCTGTCAGAGCAGAGTCCGTGTGGTGCATGGACAGCCAGACTACTGGAGATTCATTTTAGCCCTCCTGCTTTCTAGGATTACCCACATGCCTGTGACGAGTTTTTCTGTCACACAAACCTGAACATGATGCTGCAGCCTCTGGCAGGAGGGAGAAGCCCAGAAACTGCCTGAAGCACCAGTGCCCTTCAAGGACAGTACAGCTAGCAGGGATAAAGCACACTCTATTATCTTCCCAAGTGAAGGACTGTATGTGCAAGGAATATTTTGCTTTTGTAGTGTTTAAGTTGGGGTTTCACTGTCACTGTGTGTGCTGCTCCCTTTTCATGTTAGAGGAGATGAGCCAGTGCAATGGGCTCTGCTTCCACAGCTGAGGGCAGGGAGATCAAAGCTGGTGCTCCATTCCTGGGGGGCACAGCCATCCCCTGGAAACACTTCACCCATGTGGTGGGATGCTTGACTCTGCCTGAGGACAGGTGGTGTCATCTGTAATCTTTATGGAAGGGTTTTCAGTGATATCTTCCTTAAAACCAGTGGAGGGTGGAAGCTTTTCAAGATGAAGCTTAGATACTTTAAAGGCTTGATGATGCAAGGCTATTTCAGTAGTCAGGAAACCCTGAAAATATCTTGCCTTTTTAAGAAACCTCTTTCTTACATAACTCCCTCGCAAAAAATATACTTGAACCTTTCAATAGCAGCAACCAAAAGCTAATAGGAAGTGAGTGCATCAGTTCATCTGCTGTTGTGATAGGTAATTTTATATATTGGCTTGCTGAATAATAAAGTAAAATAAATTAGTTCCTATCAAAAGTTTCCTGAATGCATTCAGCCGGAGCTTATTGTTATTTATTCATCTGTTGGATTGCCTTTGTAAAAGCCAAAGCTGCTCTGAGAGTGTATGTGACTGGAATAGTCTAAGTGGAGAAGCCGTGAGTTGGGAAGGAAGCCAGCAAGTCATTAATTAAGGAGCTGTACAGTTTGCAGTCAGACTTTGTCTATTGTGAAAACTGCCTAAAAATCAGTGACTGAACTGCTCCAGCTGCAGAGGTGTCCTCAAGGGACTGTCCCCAGGTGAGCAGGGCACTGGTGGCACTGGCAGTGGTGGATGTGCAGCTCTTCATGCTCAAGGTGCAGGAGCCAGAGCTTGGAGCAGCTCGGGGTGAGGGCAGGGCTGCTGCCAGGCAGGAATGTCGTGTCCAGGGCTGGATCTCGTGTGGTCTCAGCATCGCCCGTGCCACTCCTGAGGCTGTGCAGGGCTCAGAGGAGAGTTACACTGCAAAGTATCAGCTTTCTGCTTCTAGCTTGACAAGGCTTTATCTTCCTCTAGGATACAGAAGATTCTTTGCACCCAATCTCTGCTGCCAAGTCTGCATTTCTGGCCACACTAATGGCCACTACTGCAGAAATAGCTGGGAGGGAGATGGGGAAGCAAATGACACAGCAGCTGTACGAAACTGAAACCATTTCAGATCCTCCAGGTCTTCTTTCATGGTGTTATTTTTCTGTCCTCTCTCAAAAATCCTTGTGTAATGCAGTCAGGAGATGTGCCTGGCTAGCACAACTGGCCTTTTCTGTGTCGTTACACTCATAACCCTTCTGACTGCACTATCAAAGCATGGTTGATGCCATTTCAATGGCAACAGAATTATGTATCTAAATTATGCTTTATCTTTGTCATTCAAAATATGTACAGTAAGCCAATTTGCATTTGAAAATGATGGAGAGGAAGATTCACTGGAGAACAACAGCTGCTCAAACAAATGAAAAGCATTTTCTTCTTTTATTTATCCTGGAACAGTAAGTGTGGATACAGCATCTGGTCCTCCATGAGGTTCTTGCTTCTTGCCCAACATCCAGCTGGAATGACTGAGAGTCAGTGTGATCTGCTGACCTTCCTCAAGGTCTCCAGTGATGCCACCCAAAACAGAACAAAGCATCCTAGCTGGATGCCTTTCATGCTAATCCCTGAATCAATACGTTTCCAAGATCATTATTGGGCTTTCATGCACTGCCAAAAGATTGTGTTCCAGCAATTCTCTCATTCTCTGTGTTGTGTATCCTTTGGAGCATTCCACACTATAAATCATTTTAACTCTCATTATATATTGCACTCCCCTTGTGTAATAATCAGAAACGTGGGAAACCATTCCTTCATATCTTCCCAAACAGAGACTGGAAATGTCGAAGATAAAGATGGAAGAAGAAGTTGCAGCTCAAATCCTTTCGAGTCCTTGAAATGAAGCAGAGTGTTTGGAGCACGCTGCTGTGACTTCACCTCCTGCCACATTCCTGTCAGGAAAAGCCGGGTCTCTTTGGTTGCCTAACCCAAAGGCACCTGAATGACAACCTCCCTCGGCTGGGATATTTATTTTATGTTAAAAAAACCCGAAGACATGCCAGAACTTAGGCATCTTACAGGTGAGGAGCATGTTGCAAATCCTCACCTGTTCACAGGATGGACAAATCCTCCACGGCAGCTCCGAGCCTGCACCCTTGGGGCGGTGACTCTTGGCAAAAGACCCGTGGGAGGTACGATCCCATTGTCTCCCGGGACATCACGGAAAACAAACTGCCTGTTATTGTGA
Organism: Oreocharis arfaki; assembly: GCA_013398015.1. Classification (NCBI taxonomy): domain Eukaryota; kingdom Metazoa; phylum Chordata; class Aves; order Passeriformes; family Paramythiidae; genus Oreocharis; species Oreocharis arfaki. Next base: position 1,808,756 of record VZRR01012079.1, read on the forward strand.
GCGAGAACAAAGCACGGGAGAGCAGCAGGCACCTTTGTCTTCTAATTAGCACCGATGGCTAAAGCTCTTTAGAGAAGGGACTTTCCCACTGTGTGTTTGCACAGAGGGAGCTGATCCGATGAGGGCAGCTGAATGCCGCGGTATAAATAATGAACTACACAATAAACACTATGAGACTGGTTCAGTTGAGATAGAAAAATAAACACAGCAAACAAAGGCACTCATCATGTTGGTGAGAAACGCCGTGTCAAGACCCAGCAGAGATCCTTGCAAGCTTTCTTAAGAGTCCAGGTTAGAAACTTTATACTTCGCACACCAAGCTTTGCGATGTCAAGTATCCACCCAAAGGGAGAATGAGCACAGATTTCCTTCTCTGTATATATTCAGTGTCTGGTGTAAGTCTAACCTTTTGAAGAACCGGCTTTGCTTATTCTTTCCAGGTGGCAGCAAAGAATTACTGCCTGATCTCTTCTCCAACCAGAAAAAATTAACGAAATATTTATTTCAACAATGGCTGTGTATTAGCCAGCCAGGGAACCTTGTGATGCACAGGGAAAACATTTCTGTAGTAAACCACGATAAGGGCTGAGAATACTGCCAGTGCTGCAGAGCTCTGGGCTCAGAGCCACTCTCCTGGCTTTATTCAGACGTTGTTATTGATCTAATCTACAGTGAGATGATCACAGGAGACACTCCTTACATTATTTAACTTGGATTTGAGGTTGGATGGGGATTTTTTTTTGCTTGTTTTGTTCTTTATTCTTCATTTGTGCTCTTACTAATGCAACACATCATTAATGAATTTCACAGGTAAGTGGCTCTTGTCTCACTTGACACATTATTAATCAAGAGTGATGAAGATTCTGCATCCCTCACACACTTGAGCTATGTGACCAACCCCAGGCTTGTGAACTACCTGCAGTGCACTGCAGGGATGAGCCACAGCTGCACACGGGGGACAAGGGCACACAGGACGGTTTTTGTGGGGCAGGCAGGGACATTTTGTGGGGCAGGCAGCAACGCAGGCTGAGTCTCCCAATTCCTACACTGCTCTGAACTGAGCAGGAGCCAGCAGACCCACTTTCTGCAGACACACAGAGAAGCCAAAGCCAGGAAGGATATGTGAGATGTCATCTCTTCGAGAGATTGATATCTGACAGGAGGGAAAATACCCACCCAGACAAAAAAAGACCTGCCATTCTGAGGCCCAGCTCTGCAGATGTGACACTGGCCATCTGTTCATCTGCACGTGGGTGCCTACCAGTCCTGAACTGGGGAGGCTCAGCATGCTGAACCCATTATTTGGGTCTGGCATTCATGCCCCTGCTGCTCTCCAGTCCAATTTACTCAGTTTAGGCACTTGCAAGCAAGATTTTGATGACAGCTGCAATCATAACACCATAGATGGAGGGAATAAACAGACCAACTCTTAATAGCTACTGCTGTTTGTTTATTTTTCCTAACAAGCATTTCTCCTGGAACTCATACTGCAAGCAAGAAAATCCATGAGATTTCCAGAAGCAAAGGATGAAGTTAAGCTCCACAGAGTTCCTTCTAGCTGGGTCACTGAGCCAGTGGGTAGCCTGTGACCCTAGCCCATGGAAAGGGGAAGCTTTGCCTTCACATGTGCTTCCAGACAAAAGTGGAAATTGAGCAAGAATAAGATGCACGGCTGAGCTGCCAAATTTTAACAACTTATCACAGTTTGTGTGTCGACTATTTGGAGGAGTTTAATGACATGCAGTGGTGCAGCATCTGGCTTAATGGGACTCTGGACGTGGTGGTGAATCTGCAATAGAAGCTGTATGGAGAGCACACAAGGTACCTCACCTTCAGTGCTTTCTTTCTTCTGTGCTTCTTTCCCCCTTTATCCAAACTAAAAGTTTCTCAAAATGAAAATACCTGTTTGCTCTTCATCTGTGGAAGGCCCTGACACGTACCTGTGCTGCCACACCACCTCCCCTGCACACACTCACACATCCAAAATGTCCAACTCATTTCCTGAGCTTGTCAGGAATAGTTATCATCACAGCCTGGGCTCTTGAGCTTGCAAATGGTAATGCTGAAACATCCAAACAGGAGATGTCATCCTGCCACCATGAATGACAGATGATTCTGGCCCTTTCTAGATGCCTGTAATTAATGTTACTTTTAAACTTGGACATGAACATCCAGGAGCACAGTAAATGGGGAAATCCTCCAGAAGCTTTGGATTTCTTTTCCTCTCCCTGCATATTTACCCTACAGGTCTTTCAATAAATTAAAGAAATCACTAGCTGTTGCCTATAAAACATCCTAGAAGGGGAGATGAAATTCAGAGCTCCACGATAAGCGCATGGATAAGCATCACAGCTAAGGCTGAAGCCACGGGTCGGGCACATGCCATCCTTCCCCATCAGTGTTCACACAGGAACAATGTGGGAACGGTGCCTCCGAGTCAGGCTGTTATCTCGAAAATCAGGACTGACTGCTACCAATCTCTCTCTTTGCCCTGTGCCTCCTCATACCCTGTGCCACTGCTGGCTTTTATCACCCTTTTGCATCTATTTGTTACCATTTTTGCTCCCAGCCTGTGGTAGGAGGTTTTGTTAAGGCAATGCAATTTAATACGCGGTGGACGAGCGATGTCAGCAGTGGGCTCAGGTACCCGAAGACTGCGGTTAAGAATAACAACTTCTTGCTGCACATCCTGTATCCCCATTTGACTACGTGACGCTGAACATCAGTCAGGGGAGGATTAGACTTTCCTGGAAATAGCTAAACAGCAAAATGAACAAGATGTCTAAGCTCTTCAAATAAAATCATGTATTTTTAGTCTATGGAAATTCAAACCAAGGCGCAGCCAGAGAACAAGGGGGAAAAGCAAAACAAAGATTATTGAAAGCTGATGTTTAAACAGTTTCAGCCCAAATATTTACTGATGACACACACACAAGAAAAACGCTGGTATGTTTTACAATGAAGAGCTAGACCCTTTAATTGCATAGGAAGCGAGGCTTGGGGATTCAAGAGAAAATAAACATGCCTCCTGCAGAATTCACTGTAAAGACTTTACATTTATTTACATTCCTGTTTTTCTTTAACCTACATTCCCCCTGACAGAGGGGTTGTTTTGGGTAATAATCTTTTCATATAGGCCAAGTCTACTAGAAACTATTTGCAATTCATTTAAAATATGGATTGTGGAATATACTGCAAATCTCTTTTGCTAAGATAAAAAAAGCAGAGAGAAGAAATAACATGCCATTTAATCTTTGGGCTCATCAACTCCTGGAAGATTATTTTGACAGTCAATTTGATGTATTTAACTGAACTTCCAGTCTACTCTCCTTGAAGAAAGCCATCATTTATGACTTGCTGTTGTGTAGGAGCATCCCAGATAGCTGCAGTGTCTTTTGAAGAAATATTTACGAGGGGAAAGAGCATATATTAATGTTTCCTTGCTGTTCAGGCTCAGTTCTAAACTCCACAGTGCATCCTGTGTGCCTCTTCCCTGGCTCATATCAGCTGTTTCTGCCCCAGGGAGATGGCAGCCAGGGATTGCTGGTGGATGGGCAGCAGGGAAGACAAAATGTATGTCCTCAGAACAAAGGGCTGATCTCCCCACAGGGACAAACACGGCCACGGGATGCTGGTGCTGCCAGCCAAGAGGAGCAGCGTGTGCTGCTGTCCTGCACCGGGGCACAGCCGCGGGAGCCACTCCTGCCCTTCCACTTGCCCCTCTTCCCTTGGCAATGTCGCCTTGCCAAGTGATGCTGCACAGAGACTGAAGAGCTCCCCCACCCCAAGGGGGTTTAACCATCCTTGTCCTTTCAGAACCAGAGAGAGAGGCTGTGGCCACACAAAGTATGATTTTGCAGGATTTATTGCTGAGGGTTTGCACGTTTGGGTTTTGGGAGCAGAAAGGCAGCAACCCTCACGCCCTGGCAGCCCTGACTGTGAGAGGGCTGGCTCTGGGCTCAGGTGCAAGGAGAGGCAGGACAGAGATGCCAGGCTGGGGACATGTCCTGGTTGCCACATGTGCAGTTAACTCAGCCTCCCATGAAACCACCTTTCTTCCCTGGAGGGCTTTTCTAAGGTGAAGCTCATGGAACTGCAAGACACTGGGACTCTCCTGGAGCTGCTGGGGCTCTCAGGCACTGAGCACTCCTGCAGCAGCTCACTGCAAGTCAGAAAACAAGGGAGGCTTTTGTGTAACAAATAACAAGAAGTAGGTCAGATCCCACAAATGCAAACAGACAGGGAGGAAGGTGCTTGCGGTTCTTTCCAGTCATCTTTGAGAGTAGCTTTGTAACAAGCACCCAAACCTCTCAAAGCACTGCACCAAGGCATGGATAGCTGGCTCTTGCTGGGGTGCTCGTGTCTGGGCATCACTTGTGGCCCTCACACTCCCCTTGCACACACAGGCTCTGCTCCAGAGCCCACTGCCACATTTGTGTGAAACTCCAAAAATAAACCACATCAGACTGCAGGAATGGAGGACAGACCCTTCCCTTAGTTTGACAGACTCCTTGCTCAAAGGTGATGTTTTGCAGAGCAGCCCAGTGAACAGCACTCAGAAAAACAGAAGCATTTCTGGGCATAGAGAGAAAAGCCAGGCTCAATTTGGGCTCATTAGCACTTTCAAAATCTGGCTGATGAAGCTGTGTTACCCCCTGTCACCTGGGTCTGGAGGACTGAGGAGAGCAGTGATTGCCCAGTGGTTTAACATAGTTTGGATTGTGCCTGGCATGGCTGTGGGGAGAGGACAGGGTGGCACCAGCCTGTGACTGGAAGCACCGTGTCCCTCTCCTCCCTGTTTTACTGTAGGGTCAGCCTCTTTCATTTGCCATTTATTCCCCATAATCCTGTTTTAGACCAACCCATCCCACAGCCTCTAGGCACAGGCAGCACTGCCCAGGAGGGACTGAGGGTGGTGTCAGCTGCCTGGTGCAGCTCTGCTCTTTGCAAACCAGCTTTGCCTCTGCAGGGACAGAGTGAAGGAGACCTAGAGAGCAGGGGGGACTCAGAGAAGCTGCCATCAGCAGAACCAGGGTCATTCTCCTAAAGCCCAGCCAAATGCTCTATCCCCTGACTGAATTTTTGGGTATTTTTGGCAGGCAAGTTTTTGACTGTGCATGTTCTTATCCTTCCCTTTCTCTAAAAGCACAATTTAGAGGAAATAAGCCAATGATTTTCCCAGGCAAGATTAAGACTGTAGTACCATTTAATTAAGCTGTTGTTTTAAATGTGCTCTGATGTTTTACCAGCCTGTTGAAGGCCTGGGAGACGATAAATACTTGTCTGCAACCTCTTTGTGTGTTCTGAGAGCACATTTTAATTACCACCCTCTATCCCATTTGCAGCCAGACATTTTACAAGCTCTCCACCGTGGTGCAGATGAAGGACGGCACTTTTTGCCCTCCAGACAATGCCAGGCACTCGCCTGGGAAGCAGCTGAACAAAGAAGGCTCCAGGAGAGAAATAATTGAGGGCACCAAACAATTTACAGGACAGTATCCCACAGCTTGTCTCTTCATGACATAAGAAACCCATAAATAGGCCAGATCTTCAGACATGAAGTTGTATTGAGCAAGGATAATAAGTAGGAACCAAGTAACTGTGTGTTAATTGTGTCCCCAAGTCTCAAAATCTTGGGGCCAAATTGTTTTGTTGCCAGACTTCAACCTCCCGGCCCCAGATCACAGCAAAACCTGAAACACCTTCAGCTGTAATTTGCAGAAACCATCCCAAATGTGGAGGCTCCCAGGAGTGTTATTTCTCTCATGCACATTTTCCCTCCAAACGCTGAAGTATCAAACAGTTGAAGAGCTGACTGTGGGTACAGTGGCATGAGAACAAATTCACCTGGCTGCAGCCTTCCCCGATATAAATATTCCTCAAGCCTTGTTGCAAATCAATGATTGCAGCAAGAGAAGTTGAAATTCATGAAAGGCAGCAATGCAGCTGCCTCCAGAGCATGATTTGGGTTGATGCTGGGTCACCCTGACGGGCAAAAAAACCCCTCTGAGTTCTTCTCCCAGACCACAGACACTTCCCAGGTTTTCAGGGCCACAGAGTGAGCATTCAAGTGAGGTGCAAGTACCCCGGAGGTGTCTGAGCACCAGGGGGTTTGGGAACACAAGCTCCCCTCCTTTCCTCCCTTAAATTGTGACCTTACCCACCTATGTGGCAGGCACCTGGAAACCCTTTGGGCTGATCTAAGCCCACTAAAATATCTTTCTGCTGTCTTGAGACTATTTAGGACTCGACTCTGTTGGTACCAAGCACTGTTGAAGCAAGGCAGGGTCATCTGGCTGAGAATAACAACCCTTCCTAGGGAACACACAGAGGCCAAAATCACACCTAACCGTTCTGCTGATGCTCAAACGATAATGCCAGGTAAGGATTGGTCCTGATCAGTTTAACCTTCACTGTGCTCATCCTTGGGAAGTACCAAATTAGTTAATCACAGCAGCAGTAAAAAAAAACAAACCTGTAATCATAAATATTCACAGCATCAAATGCAATACTGAAAATCCTGTCTAAATGAAGGAAAATAAAATAGGAGAAGATACTGGTCTGCTGATTGAAACTTAGCACATGCTTCCCACCATTGGCTGACATTTGTCTGCTCTTCAGATACTGCAGTCACACAGACACAGCCCCTCTGGCTGCTGGTGACATCAAAGGGTGAAACTCCCCTGATTTTAGGAGGAACAGGGATGATGGGAGCAATGCTCCCTGATGTTTAGTCCTAGCATTCCTCCATGCACGCTCCTGAGCCCTGCCCAGGAAGGGGGCAAAGCCCAAATCCTGCCTGTACCAGGGCAGAGCATCAGGGCAAGGGAAACCTGCAGGAAGGGCCAGGGCCATAAGCACCATCTCAGGATTGTCTTGCTGATACCAGAACCCCAGAGAGCAGCACACTTCAGGTACTGGATTTGCCTCTGAAACTGATGCCTGAGAAATATATTCAAATATTAATGATTGTTGGGCTCTGAGAACCTGATTCCCCTTGAAATCACCCTTTGGTACATGTCTATACTTTTTCCCTATTGTAATTAAAATCGAACTTTGTGGCAGTTGTATCACTAGACCCAAATTTGATTCAAAGAAAGCAAAATTATAAAATAGGAGGAAAAGAAACACCCCTTGCACTCCCTACCATGCCCTGATTAATTTTTCATTTACAATTATTTTCTGTGCAGCACTCGAGAGTTCAGGTAGTAACATTAAAAATTCCTTGTGCCCTCGGATTTCCCTAATTAAAATTGACAACCCTCATTTTGAACCACAAACATAATTACCCAGTCCTCCTCACTGACTTGATAGCTGAGGTTGTTTGTTGATAATTTATGAGCACTGGAGAAGACGAACAACAAAGCTGAGGCTCTGAGAAACCTCTCAGCTCCTGCCTTTGAAGTCAGGAACACGCCAGCAGCGGGAGCTGCTCGAGGCTGTGCACAGGGTCCCTTCCCCAGGCTGTGCTGTGCCTCTCACCTGTGACAGTGACATCCACAGGACTCGTGGTCCCGCTCCAGGGCTTGGGAGGGATCGCTCTGAGCCGCTTTGCTGGAGTGTTTGCAGAAATGTCAGGGTAGGTCCTAAACTGCAGCTGCTTTGGGGCATGAAAGCTGAGCTGGGGTTGCCTCAGGACACCCCAAAAGGAGAGGACATCACTTGTGTGGTCACTTTGGTGTTTGTCTGTGCCTGTTTGAGAAGCCTCTGCCATCATCCCAAGCCAGAAGCTCAGATAAACTTGGCTTTCTTGAATGGCATCACACCACACACACCAAGCAACTCTTTCCAAGAAGAGTCTAAAACACAGTCTCCCCACACAAGTATATAATTTTTAAAAAATCCCCCCAGGTTTTCCAACATTTCCTTATCACCTACAAACCCCGCCATGTCTCAGCACCTGCACAAAATCCTGGCTGTAATGAATACTTTCAGTTTGAGGTCGTGTAAAACCAGTCCCATGCAACCCATTCATCCCTCCTCTTGGGGAATCTGAATTTCCCCCTGCCCAGGGACACAGTTGTACCTGGGACACATGATGCAGCCATCCCTCATGGGGATAAGGGCCCAGTGGGTGCAAAGGATATTAATGGCACATAGGATATAGGTGGCTGGCACCAAGTGTCAGCCAAATTACACTTTACCTCAGAGGTGGGGGGCTAGGGAAGCAGCGAAAAGAAGAAGAAAAAAAGAGTGATGCATTTCAATGCCTGTTTGCTCTATGTCTATGTCTGTTTAGAGTTTTTCCCAGCCTTGGCCTCAGGGGGAAGGATAGAATCTCAATTTTGGGATATGAAACTCGAATGCTACTTAATGCAGAATAGCGAAGCCTTTTCTCCAAGAAAAGCCTCCATCCTTCTGGTGTTTAAAGGTGATGAGAACACGGAGTTGTTTTGTCTGCCAGCTCTTGGACAGCCCAACCTACTCCAACTGCCAGGAATGTGGGGACTGGGGGGGAAAAAAAAAGAAAAATGGAGAAGAGGCTGAAGCACGGAGTGAGGATTATTAGAAATGCATGTATAAATGAAATAGCATGCTGAGAGCTAGGCAGCATCACTGAGCAATGCAATGTGCAAACAGACAGAGCAAAGCATTAATATTCCCTTTATGGTCCACCCTTTCCATAGACTCACAGCAAAAGCAATTCAAGTGCTCTCTGTTCTCCCCTGGACTTTCCCCCAACCAAAGGATGTTGTAGATCTGCATCTTTAAAGAAGCTGTAATTCTATCTGTAGAGGGCAAAATAATTTGGTTCCTTCTGCAGTTTATAGGAAATTAATACATTTCATTGAATTTGTGTACCTGCACATTGCTCCCCTCTGAACCACGAGTAGCACAGAGTGCCACTGCTGGCAAAGGAGCATTGCCTCTTCAGGATTATTATGCTAAATTAGAGCAGTTAATAAATGAAGACCTAACCTGGGTAATTAAGACTCCCCTCCCCAGAGCTCACCCAAGATGATCATAATGATGTTTGGTTGGATTCAGCACACACCAAAGTACCAGCATTTTTCATCTAAGCTCCATCCACTCAAGGGTTTGCTGGGTCCAACATCCATAAACCCACCTTTTCCACTGCAGCAGAGGAGTTCATCCACAGCAGAGAAAATAATTGCATGATTATTGTTATTTTAGTTTGTTTGCAATCCCCCAAAAGAAAGCAGAAGTGCTGAAAGAAAAAGGCAAAAAAAGAGAAGTTGCAAAACTTTCAGGAATCCAACACAAGGCTCCTCTCTGTTTGAACTAAAGCTTTATTGCTCTGCTCTCAGTCTGGGGCTGAATGAGATTTAGGTTTTGGGGTTTCTTCCCCCAAAATTTGTGGCTTTCATAATAAAAGGAATGTAAAGGGATTGAAAGAGAAGTTAAAATGACTCATTTTGAAATACTGAAAGGATGTTTTGACCTTCAGAAGAAATTTTTCTTTCAGCAGTGGTAGGAGGCAGCAGTGTGGTGAGGCCAAGAATTGCTGAAATATTTGGATATTGATAAATCTACTGGAAAAAATTCAGCTTAAAATGCAGCCCATTTCTGCTCCCAGCCAATACAGGGTTTTTCCTCTGACTTCAGGTTGCTCCTAACGTTTGTGTCTCTTCTGCTGTTTTCCCTCAGGTCCCCGATATTTCATCAATAACCAACAGGAAAAATGACAAACTGCCAGACAGCAATTAATATCCATCCATTTCCTCTTGCATTAGCAAAACACTCCATTTACAAACCAGCTTTGCATGCTGAAAGCAAGACACGTGCCACGATTGTGCCCATTTGTCACAAACCCAACGCCTGCTCAGAGGAGGAGCAGGGACAGCGCAATTCCCCAGGGTCTAATCCTGAATTCAGCCCCTGGAGAAGCCCCTGGAAAGAGAACAGTGAGATTAGGGTAGCTCAGCACCACCCCAGCTATGGTCTGGATGAATCAGGACAGGAATTTCCTCTGGAGACTTGAAGAATGCGGGTTTGTGCAAGCAACAGGGTATAGCTCAGCCCCCAGCCTCTGAGTGCTATCGATCCTGCACAGGAGAAACCACCCAGATCAGTATCACAGCTGCAGGGGAGAGATTTTCCTGCTCTGCCAAAAACTAGGACAGGTGGAAGGTCACAACAGATGCTTTGCTTTCCCCACCAGAGCAGGAGAGGTAAAGGGAGTTGCAGAGGTTTATGAGGTGGGCACGGGCAGGTCCTGGGAGAGTTTTGGGAAAGAGGGCTTTTCTTCATGATCACATGCCTGTGTTGAATTAATAAGCACACAAGTCCTTGTGTGCACAGCTGCTGACACCAGCTCTGATCACAGGTTTGCCATCAGCACAAAAAACAGCTTTTAAGAACATCTCATTAAAAACAACATGGGATGGGATTTCCCAGTCCACACAAACAAAATTACACATCTCTGCTCCTGCTGTGTGTATGAACAAAAGAACTTCTTTCTGGGATTGTGCTGCTGCTCAGATGTATACAAATATGGCTGAAAAAGCTGATCCCTGAAGTTAAAGCAAGGGAAGCAGAGGGCTGGACTGCAGAAGTTCCCACCGAGGTGGCCCCCTGCTCACACTGAGATCGGGCAGTGACCTCCCCCTGCTCCCGCCATGCAGGGACTGAGCCATGCTCTGCCTATCCCATCACCCCAGCACAGAGCTGAAAGTAGTTATGAAAAGTTTTATCACTGGCACAGTTGTCAGAAAATTATTATATTTTTAATTCACCCCATACAGCATCTTAACTGTGTTAAACCCAAACTGCTGCTGTCCCCAGACCTCAGGGGATTTGGCAAGGGGGGCACAAGGAGAGTGATACTGCTGACAATGAGGCAGGAGTGAAACCTCAGCATCTTGCTTATGAATGGAAATAAATTCATGCCTTTGTGCTAATTAAATACATGTATTTTGTTGTTGAAGCTTAGCTGTAATTGATTTCAGACTACATTTTCTAGTCAGATGTGGTTTACTTCAGCAAAGTGAGATGGAAAAAAATGTGCTTTTTTAGTTTTTATCTCATATTTACACTGCTCTTACCATTCAAGCAGAGTCCCTTACAGTTACCAATTACTTCTCTTTCAACCCTCACTGCGAAGTAGGAAATCCTTGTGTCCAACAAAGGATGATGAATGGAAGCACTGGACAAACTCAGCAGTTTGCAGAGCCAGGGGACTTGGGGCAGTGCCATGCGTGAAAAGCAGGACTAGGACCAAAACCTGTGAGTTTTGGTGCTGTGGGGACCCTTGGCACCATTCCTGAGTGTCCTCATGCCACCAATAGCAAAAGCCCTTGTGAAATAGGTCCTGATTCGCAGTTTACAACCCAAGGTAATGAAATAAACTGGCAGCAATTTTACACAGTTTTCGTCAGCAGAGCTGTGAACCCCATTTCCCCACCATGAGACCAGGGTGACCAGTGAGTCAGTGAAATGGGCACAAACACTTCTCAGTCCTGCTCAGGGCTGCTGGTGAGAAAGGTGTGGAGAATTTAGAGCACATCCACCACCTGCTCTGCCTTTCCAGCAGGAATTTTTTGGTGCTCCTTCCTGGACAAACCTGTCTGAGCAACGTGCTGCCCTGAGGGCATGTTGGGCAACCTTCCCCTGAGTCATGGTCCGTAGGAGTGCTCCAAAAACATCACTGGCTGTGTCCAAGTGAAACACTTCAGTGACACATCACATTTACCTACCACCCAGGAGCTCCCCAGCCCTTCTCCTGAGTTGGGAAGGCCAGAACAGGTTCTCCCAGCCAGGGATCATGTCATGGTGTTTGCCACAGAGCTGATTGCTCTCACTCAGCTTGGTCTCATGGCTAATTGGCAATAACAAATCCATCTCTCCATTTCTAACTGTCCTATTTCTGCCCCTCCTAGGGAGAGCAGCCCCCCTCAGGCCTCAGCTGGGGAAACCATCAGTGAACAACACCTTGCCCAAAGCAGAGCAGCTCAACCCCCAGAAGCTTGTTTAGAGCCTCAGGTTCATTGAATTGGCATCTCCCAAGAACACCAGTCTCAGCAAAAGCCTCCCACACCACCCCTTGCACTCCTGCAGCCTTCACAGAATTTGTGCTGGGGGAGGAAAGTCCCACATCGGGACACCACAGTACAGGCCAGCCGACCTCCCCAGGCCTGCGCTTCAGCACCACCAAGCTGGGGATTTACAAACCAGGAAAAAATGAAAGTTGCTGAAACTGCTGTAATCTCAAACACCCAGGAGCTGGGTGGGTGTTGTTCGCTGACAGGGTAAGTCAGCTCCTCACTCCTGCCCCAGGCAGAGTGTCCCTTGGGTGGGGACAGGCTGTGGCCAGCCCAGTTCCAGGAGCCGAGTGTGGAGATTAGAGCAATTTGGACCTGTCACTTTGATGCACAGTGTTTTGCTTTGTGGTCACAGGCCTCTTTCAGTAAATAAAATCAGAGATGATTTCCTTTACCCCACGGGATTTCTTGATGCTACAATTAGCATCAGAGAAGATTTTAAAACTCAGGAGTGTAAATTTATGGGCATAGCTGTCAGAAAGGCTGGAAAACTCTCATCCCTTAAATTACCAGCATCCTTGGCTGTTCTGTGCTGATACAAAACCACAGAAGACACTGTGGTGGCAATGCCATTCCCCGTGTCCTCATAACAACTAGAACAGGATAATACACATAATACAAATAAAACTGAACATAATGCAGTCTTCACAGTTATAATTTATTTTAAGATCTACACACGGGTTAGGCTTTCTATATAATTAAATCTATAGATTGCCTTTGAATGCTTACCTTGCAATTCCTTGAGCTCTGATGAAAAGTGTGCTCTTTGCAATGACAAGATTTATTGCATCTAGCACTCTATATTATAGCTGCTCCACTAACCACAATAAACAAGATATGAAAAGCAATCATACAGATAATGCCATGGAGGAACAAGCACCAGCTTCGTCTTTAACCCCTTCACCTGCTTTTCTGCTGGAAGCTCCAGTCAGCAATCCTGCAGCACCATCCAGCCCTGGTGCATTAAGGATTTTGTTTCTGTAGTAACAAAACCCATTCAGGGCTTGGGTTCCTTTCCCCTTGTTTCTAAAGCACCAGTATTTCTGGGAGAGTTTCCCTCTGTCACTATCTAAGGTCACAGTCCTTGTCTGGAGGAAAAATAACTAAGCAGAGCCAAGCCAGCTGCTGTGGTGGGTGTTAGTAAGGAGCAACAGGACAGAACTGCGGCTGTCCCAGAGGGACCAAAGCTTTGCAATGCTTCAACCCACACTTAAAAACGTCATTGTTTCTGAGTTTAGACCCCCTTCCCAAAGGCTGGAGGTAGGTTCCCAGCAAAGCTGGGACATCCCAGCACTGCTCCGGGCTCTGCTTTTTACAGCCCAGCAAGATGTTGTCAGCTCAGGACACAGTAATTTCATTAGTCATGTTTTGCATCACAGAAGCCTGGATTTGACCCTGGAGACTTATAAACATTATTTGAAGGGGGAATTTCCATGTCAAGGTCACAAGGAGATATACAAGCTTAATCAAGACATGGGTCAAATTGAATAGTCCTTCACTACCCACATGCCTGAGAATATTCTCTCAGATCCTGCTCCCTACATTTAAATCTTCGCCAGATGCAGAAATAAGCACTCCAGAGGCCAGGGTAGCAACCAAAGGCAAGAGTAGCACTGACAAAAATCTATTTTTTGCCATTCTTGTTCATGCAGTGTGAACAATGAGCCCATGTGCCTTGCACCTAATCGAATAAATCAAGCCCTGCTAAATACGAGCACACAGGAGGACAAGAAAGCAAGCAGCCACTTGTTTTCTGCCTTACACATGAAAACCTTTGGCCGTTTCAACCCAGAGGAATGAGAAATGCTCCACAAGTAGGAATTCACTGCTCTATTACAGTGTTTTCAACCCCAAAACTCAGTTAACCATTTAGAAACAGGGTAAGGCACTTCTGTACCCTTTATTACTCCTTCGTGTAGGGACAACTGATTTCCTTTCTTTCCTGCCTGTTTTTCTCTGGTTTTAAGTCTGTCTCCAGTCAGTCAGAAGCTGGCACAGTCCTTGTCCACACAGAAGTACCCCAGAATAATAAACTCCTTGTAAGTGATGCCAAAATCAGGCAGTGGCAGGAGAGGGGGCAGCGAGTTCTTGGGTTTAAGAACGGACCAAATTGTTCTATCCAGGGCAGAAAAGTTGAAATATGCTGGAAATAAATATAAAAATAGACTGGGGTCTGCAGTCCAAACAGAGCATATATTTAGTAGTTGTGAATGGGAAAGAGCAGAACATTCCTGGAAATTGTTCAAAAAGCATCCAAGCAAGATTACAAGATTTCCAAGCAGAGATTCTTAAGGCAGGCTGCTATGGATGCTGAGAAGGGTGTTAGTCTCTGACCCTCATAACAAAATATGTTTCCCAAAAGCCATTTTTTCCAGGAACTGCAAGGAGGACTTTAATTCTGGAAACCTCCAAAAAATAAGTAGTTTGGAACACAGCACCCTGACATAGCACAGGACCTTCAGCACTGACGACAAATAACCCTGGGAAGGACCAAGAAAAGTGACCTGACCCTTTCCTTGGGCTGTCAGTCAGGGAAAACACTTCTGACAAAACTTATCCAGGCTGTTCTTAAGAGTTTTTTGAGATGGAGACTCTCCCATCCAACCAAAGAACCCCAATCCCTGCCCACACTTCTTCTAATGCCCAATATATGCCCCAGGTGCTACAGCTGAACTCCACTGTTCCCTGCCCCACACACCAGGTGTAAGCAAAACCAGCGTTCATGTAAGTAGGTAAAATGAATTTTTTTCAGGATTGGGGCAGCAGGAGACTAATCTCCTAAGAAAAAGACACTAACAAGGATCACGATTTCCTTGAAATTTTTTCCCTGTGTTGCATGTCCTAAGAAGATCAGGTTTTGTGGCATCTGCTGCTTTAACAGCTCCTGAGCTGCTAGAGACAGGTGAGAGAAGGTGAAAGGCCTGGCAGGTCTCAGAGCCCATCAAAACCTGTTGGTGTCCAAGCTCTTGCCTTTACAGACAAGGTTTCCTGTGACATAGAATCACAGAATGGTTTGGGTTGGAAGAGACCTTCAAGATCGCCTTGTTCTGAGCCCCTGCCATGAGCAGCGACACCTCTCTCTAGACCAGGTGGATCAAAGCCCTGTCCAACCATTCCAGGAATAAGCAACCTGTTGATCTTTGCCCCAGCTGAGAAGAAGTCCAGGAGGTGTTTGCAAAAAAAGAGTACTGCAGTATTAAAAGGTTAGTGACAAAAAAGCTGATGGCAGGCAATGTGTCACTCTGGGCTGCTGAAGGACAGTAAATGCATGGCCTGTTTGCTGCTTCACCTCAGGCAGTGCCTGGGCACTGGGGTCACTTGCTGAAGAGCTGTTTGAGCTCTTCATGCCCCACCATGGCAAAAGGCACCAACCTTGGATCTGAGATAAAACTGGCACGATAAGAAAACTTCTGTGCTCCAACCAAGGAAAATCAGACGTTCTTGGGGAGAGAGCACGAACTTACTGCCATGAAATGATCTTCTATGGTAAATATTTGCATGAACGGGTATACCAGTTACACTAAGTACCCCAGAAAACAGCTGATAGGCACAGAAGCAAAATAAATTTTTGTTCTCATAGCCCAAGGAGTGAAAAATCAGCCACCCCAGGAAGCAGCCCAAAGCTGATGTTTGCAGAAGTGCATGTGCCTATTTGACCAAAGTGCTCCCAGAAGCATTTGTCCTGGACATAAAAGCAATGATCACTGTCACCTGGTTTAGGGGTTTAGTCTATTTGTAATTTAATAGAAGAATTTCACAGAGATTTCTGCCTTATTGATTTTGCCTAATGGAACAAGCTCGTTTCCTAGGGGCACTGTGTACTCCACTCTGCACAGAACATCCAAAGGGCAGGAGAGCACTTCCACCCCTATCCTAGTAGACTGTCAGCATTTAATTAATCCAGGAGCTGCAGGGCAAATTCTTAGTGCAATGTGAAAAAAAAAAGGCAAAGACAAAACATCAATTTATGCTCTGAATGCCCCTGTGCATTATGATTGTACTCTTGGAGTGTTTAAACTGGAGGCTACAAGGCTGGACTGCTCACAGCACTTGAGTGCCTGTCAGATTTTCCCCCTCTAAGGCCTCTGCCAGATACTCTTTATCCTTTTAACATCAAATGTTTTCAGTAGGAAGCTCTCTTTGATGCTGATTTTCTCTCTGATTCTCCAGGCACGGATAAATGAAGGTTTTCTTTATATTTGGAAGTGTAATGAAAGCTCTTGGCTTTTCACTACCTGCATTCACACACAGCACAGCAGAGCTGGGCAGGTTCTTTAGGAACATCTCAGTGCACACCAGTGGCTCAGCCCTAACTATCACCACCCTGTGTACACTCCATTGTCAGCCCTGAGCACAAACACAACCTGCGTGGGTGAGGGGGTGCAGAAGATCATGAACATGTTTTTTGGCTTCGCACACGTTGTTCACTGCCTGTGAGATCACCAACCAGTTGTGATCACATCTGCCCATCTTCTTGTAGCATCTTTGAAGCTAAATTTAGAATATTAACCTTTAAAAATTACTTGTGCTTTTGGTTATAGGTTTCACTCCATGTCAGTGCTACACACTGTCAACTGCTCTGCCACTCCTGTCTTCCTCCTTTTCTTCCCAGCCCTGCAAATGAGTCCTGTCCACATGGATGCCACTGGTGGACACATTTGTTTGGCTCTCTGCAGGTCAACCAGATAAAACCACAATTTTTAACAGAAAATGTTTAATAAGCTGTAACAGCTTATCCATGCCAGAGCAAAGCCAATGCCTCCATATGCTGCCAGGAAACCATGCAGATCAGGCCAGTGTTCTTCAAACTGCCCAGCAATTTGAGGTCCTTGGGACCTCCCTCCCAGATGCACAGAGCTCTTGGCAAGGAGCATCACCCAACAGAATGGCAAAAACCTTGACAGGGACACCGCGCTGCCCAAATCTGTTTTCTGTCAGTCTGAGCACAGGGTATACAGAAAACAGCAAGCAACCACCTTTGGAGAAGAATTAACCAAAAGGGGGAAAAAACCCTGTTGATACAATTTTGGTTTCAGTCTCCAAGACTTGACAGGGAATAGATAATTTAGGGCCATGTCCAGGAAACAAGTGATTTTGCAGCCTGGCATGGCATAGTCCAAATTTAGGTGACAACAAGCCTTTTCTGGCACAAAACAGACCAGAATTTGAGACTAGTAGCTGATTCACTGTGAGAAACGGGTGTTGATTGCCTTGGCTTCTTCCAAACGCATTGCTACCCAGAGATTGAAGAACACATGGTGAGGATGTACAAAACTGCTGAATTTTATGGGAGCACCTTTCAGCTGCCGAGCAACATAACTGAAGTCACTGCCTTTAGTGTTTTCAAACTTGTATGTGCCTTTCTAGACTTTCAGAATCGGGAGGTTGAGAAAGTGTTAGGGGTTTTTTTAGCCTTTTTATAGTATGATAGCAAAACCTATCCCTGCACTGCTGAAGGGAGCTCAGAGGAGGGTTGTTTTGGTGTATCTGCAAGCTGAATTCTCCCGTGTGTGGGACACTGCCATCACTGCACATTCACCCACAGAAAGTCTTCATCCTTCTTTGGCATTGGAAGAAATAGGGCAGAATGGGGACCCACATACAGGAAAAGGCAGAAACCCAACACCCAAGTATGGTCTGTGCCATTAAGAAAGTTTTTGGTTCAAGATGAGTGTTTGTTTTCCTTGCTGTTTTGGGAGAAGCTCAACAGGACTGTAAAAGCCTTACTTGGGCTCAAACATCAGCCTAAGTGGGGACTGATGAACAGTAACAGAACCATGCTAAGGGCAACAATTGCCATGAAGAGTTCCTCTGTGGGGGCTCAAGGATGGTCAAACTGCTCCTTCAAAGGTTACTTTGTGTTGTACCTCTTAAATGCTTGTGTACACAAAATATTGACCGTGGCCAGGAAGCAACAAAGTTCTTGATCATGGGAGAATGAACCATTGCAACCAGGATCTTGGTCTCCTGAGCACTGGCTTGGGACAGGCTGCTTCCCTTTCTGCTCTGTTTGATGACACTGCAGAGAAGCAGATGGACAACTGAGACACCTCAGCCAGAGCAGACAGGATGCCCAACAGGGCTGCCACCATCCCAGCTAAAATATCATGAAACTGCAAGGAGTTCCTGGTGTACCCAAAACTCCCTCCTGCTCTACAACCCCTGCTGCCCATGGCCAGAACTGATGGAAAAAATAATGGTTAAAACAGAGTACTGGGTGCCTGATCTTTAGTTCTTACACTAAAAGTGGATGCAGCAAGGGAGGAAGTGTGTGGGAAGGTGCCCTACCCCAAGCAAGTTCTTTGCCATCCATCTGCCTTCCCACGTGTTAAATCCTGGAGGCGCCACCAGCGTGCAGATAACTGGATATTGGATTGCAGCCAGCCCTGCACAAGTAAAGGCACATTCAGGCCCAAGATGTTTTCTGGCATCAGTATCAAGCTTCCTTTCTAGCAACTAAAGATACTTAAAGGGCATTATAATAGCTGCCTGAATATCAGAGACGCTCCCATCACTGTTTGATTTCCTCGTGCAGTAACGCGTGGTCAGATGCACACAAGGGTTGCAAAGGATCAAATCTGCTCTTTTCAAAGACAGCTGGGAATACCCCTGGAAAAATGTGAAAAACACAGCATGTGTTGGGACCGGTGCCTCTGCCTCATTATTCCATGTAAATACAAGCAATCTGACCCCTCCAAAGAGACTTTGCATTTCTCAGAAAATGACCATCTGTCAGGCAACAAAGGGCGCTCATTATTTAAATTAAGACTCTATTCCCTGCTGCCATTTTCGCTCAGTTCTCATTACAGCAGTCTCAAACACCCCATTCCCTTAGCTCCAAGAGCTGAGATCACCACTTACCCCTCCTTCTTCAGCAGCTATCACCCATCAACACCCTGCTAAAGGATGCCACAGTCTGTGGGCCAAGAGAGCTCTGGATTTGCCATCCAGAGTCAAGTGAATCAGAAAATATCCACCAAGGGCCCCATAAACCGACTGTGTAATAGTGACTTTTAAGCATGTTATTATGAAATCTAAGTTTCCTTGAGTGGTGGGACCACAGAGGTCCATCCTCAGGCTGGGCTGGCAGGGGCTGCTCCTCAGCATTCCCAAATAACCTCCACTGTGCTGGGGAAAGGAGGCAAGTCCACCAAAACATTGCAAGTCATCGTCTGTGACCCACAGCAACACCTGGCACGAAGCTGTAGAGACAGAGATGGAGGAAGCTCAGCAGAGCCCCAACTCCCCTGCACAGCTCTATTGCTTTTGCAAGTATTTGCTGCTGTAGAAAAGAGATTTGGCAGAGCTTTTCTGCCCAGTTCTTCTTCTTAACCAAGAGGCTTTCTCCTCCCCACCCCCTCCCATCAAGCTGAAAGAATCATGTCAACAAATCCTCAGCTTGACGTGGTTTGCTAAATGTCACTTGTCACAGGGCTGCACAGCTCAGGGAAACGTGAGAGAGAAGCTGGAGCAGGGATGAGGCCACAGTGCCAGTGCACCTCCCTGGCTCTGCCTCGGGCTCTCTTGAGCAGCCCCCTCCTCTCTCTGGGCCTCAGTTCCCCGCTGGACAAGAGGAAACATGGAAAAACCTCATGTCCTGTGGTGTGGGGGAGGTAGGTAAATGAACGGCTATAACATACACAGATGCTCCAGTGGTGTAAATAAATGAGGTTGCTCTTAGAAGTACCCCATTCCTGCTTGGTTTGTGGAGTAGGTCCAGCTTCTGACGGGCTGCTGTCTCCATCAGGAAACACCCAGAGATTCAGTGGGGATGGAAATGTCTGACTTCCCTGCGGCTTGGTCGGCAGCAGGGCCGTGCCAGCCGCGATTCCAGCGCGCTGGGCTGGGGTTGACAATTGCGCATCGTCGGGAGGTGCTTTGCGAATCAGGAACTCTCTTTGCTGGAGGCAATGTGCATGGCCAGACACCGGAAAGGATTGTGAAGTACTCATATTCTCTGCTGGAAAGAGCCTAGGGAGTGCAAACTATTTATTAAACAATAAACCCCATCAAACTGCTTTTAATATTTTATGTGAGGGGAAACGCATTTCTATTATTTTTAATAAGGCAAGGTTTAAACATCTTCAGAGGAAAAGGAAAGGATCTGTTCAAAATAAGCATAGATTCTCCACAAGCAATCCCAGCCTGTGTTTATTATGGATATTGTCACATTGCAAGATGCAAAAATAAGAACCAACAAAGCACAGCCTGTTGTGTCAAATTGCTTTATATTCTTAAAAAAAAAAAAAATCCAAAAGGGAGGGTGAGCTTTAGGAATCACAATGAGCAATGACATCAACTCTTCTCCTGATCAAAATCAAGACTGAACAAGTAGAAGTATGCAATCTTTGCCAGAGCTGGATCCTAGCGACCCCATACCAGGAAATTCTGAGAGCTATGTCTTAGACTGAGCCTGACATCTATCAAGGAGACACAAATAAACATTCAGTGACTGTATGGAGGTTGGCTGGAGCCAGTAATGGGTGACCATGAATGCTGGTCAAACTCCAGCATGGCTGAGCAGCTCAAAAGCATGAGAAGAAATCCCATCAAACGTGACTAATCAAAGATTTGGAGGGAATGGTCTAGCAGTGCCTGCTGTTTGCCTCCAGCGTGGCTTTTTCATGCTGCTGGATGCTTTTGAAGATCTGCAGCCTGGTCATTTGTGTGTTCAGTGTCTGGCCACAAAAGCACCCTCTGCATGAGCTTGTTCCTGCTGCTGCCAGCTACCTTCTGGGGGAAAACAAGCAAGCAAACAAAAAATCTCTGGTACAAATTCAGGAGATCTGGACAAAAATAAATCACAGAGCTCGCCTCTGGAGCACTCTTCAAAGGAAATTAGTTGAAAGTAAATCAAAGGCTCTCATCCAAAAACAATGAAAAAACATTATAGAGACACCAGTTCCAGCAGTCACTTCAAGAGATAGGCAAGTATTGGCATGAGAATATGGCACTGCAGTGCCTTCCTTCTGGAAGTCTTTGTTTCTGTCACAAGATGCTTTGCCCCAGGGCCTGCCTCTAGGAGCAGGCTGTGGAAGATCCCAAAAAGCCCCAACTGCACACGCAAACAAGGTTTGCTTTTCAACAGCCCAGATTGCCCACACCAGCAAAGTCACAGGATAAAGCCCTGCTGAAAATGTGGGCTTTCTATTGCCAGAATATAACCCTACAAAAGGGATCTTCCTTCTGTTTTGCACTGGAAGAACCTCAGCTCAGTAGCTGTGTCTAGCTGGGCAAGACACAGCAAAACCAATCACAACAGGTCCAGAGGAAAACAGAACCTACCTGAAAAACCCATGGAAAAAGAATGAATGAATTGGGATTATTTAGATGGGGAAAAAAAAGAGCAAGCAAGGAACAGGATGAGTTTCAAATGCAGAGGGCTTCCCTGCTAAGATAGAAAATAGGACCTAATTTTCATATTTAAATTGCCAAGGAGCATTTAATACAATAATGGAATGGTTTGGGCTGGAAGGCACCCTAGAGCTCATCCAGTTTCAGCTCCCTGCCATGGGCAGGGACACCTTCCACCAGGCCAGGTTGCTCCAAGCCCCATCCAGCCTGGCCTTGAACATTTCCAGGGATGAGGCTTTTGCAGATTCTCTGGGCAGCTTGGGCCACCAAGAGTCTCATCACCCCCACAAGGAAGAATTTCTTCTTAATATCCAGTCTAAACCTACTCCTCCAGTTTAAAACCATTCCCCCTTGTTGTAACCACATTTCTCCACGGGGATCTGAGCTTTTCCAGAAAGCAATGGAAAGCTGAAGAGCAAGATGCACAAAAGGGGTCAGATGTGACAAAGTGGGGGCTCAGCAGTGTCCAGCCTTTACCTCATGAGACAAGGGGACATTGTCCACAGTCACACGCAGCCCTGCAAGGCTGAAGCCCCCCTGTGCTGTGCCCACCCTTGCAGCACCATTGTCACCATGCAGGTGGGGGCAAGGGAGCTTTGACATCTCACCGCACAAGAACTGCTTCCACCCATCTCATGGCCACCATTTACTGAGCACATTTTCCCATGTGACTGGAGGGGAATGGCTGGGCCAATCCATGTGACTGGAGGGGAATGGCTGGGCCAATCCATATCCACGTCCCTCCAGACTTGCAGCTTTCTCCTACTTCTCCTTTCAGCTCACATTTAAAGCAGCAATGTGTTACATCTCCCGACCAGCACAGCACCTTCACTACCAAATTGGTGGTTAAATGAAAATTCAAAGGAACATTTAAAAATTTCATCAATGCCACTTGGACACATGCCTTCAGGCTGTTTATCTTTAAATGAGATGTCACATGTAATTTAGTGGCTATATTAAGTATTGTTTTTCACTTTTAGCTGCATTGCTGTGGGCAGCCCTGTATCAGTGCACACCTTCATTCTTCATTAGGGGAGATAAATGAAAATGGCACCATTTTTCTGAATTAAAGTCCAAATACCTGACATGTCAATACCATCTAATGGAACAAAGCACTACAGATTCCCAGAGCAGGTGTTTAATTTGCATGTTATTACTGACAAGCAAGATTAATGCTTTGCTAAATACTTACGCTGCAGTAACGAGAAAAGCAGAGGGGGGCTATACCTAAAACTGCAAACAAGGACAAAACATTGTAACTCCCTTTCTCTCTTCAAGTGATTCAGCCTTTACAACAGAACTGAAATATTATGGCTTTGGTATTTTTTTCTACCTCCATGCTGGATCCTGTGCATTTTTGGGTTGTGCCATGCGGAAGCCTCACAAGTTCTCCCTACAACCCAAAGCTATGGAATGGCAGCAATGCTCTCAGTGGAAGCATGGATGTTACCTACTCCTCCTCTGCCCCATCCCTTCCTTCAGGGAAGGGCTTGGAAGAACTTGTGAAGAAACTGAGTTTAAACCTTATCCCAGAGACTGTCAGGCCCCCAGGACATTTCTTTTTACACCATAAGCTTGCTCTTGCCAGACTGTTGCCTACATATGCATTTAACAGCAAAATAGCACGGGAGTCCAAACTGCTTCTGGAATAATAACAATAAAAAAATCAGAACTGCAATTAAATTACAGCTCAGGGCCATTTGCTGCACAGGAACTCTCTGCTCTGCAAAGACTTGCTGCAAAGATTCATCTTGTTCTGAGCAACACCACATGAACTTGAAGCCTCTGCCACTCTTCAGGAGAGGTATTCTGAATTTGTCCCACCACCATTATTTTGACAAGGATAGTGGGAAACACAGTTGCTTTCAATTTTTGTTTTACACTGGAGATTTCAAATTTGGGTAAGTTTATTCGTGTTGTGTACCCAGCTCCTGTTCACCACTGACCAAACTAGAAGACTTGTGCATCATCAGATGTGGGAAATCCTACAGGACAGGGCTTGTGTTGAAAATCTGCCATTTTACAGTGAACACACCACACATCAACCAAACCGTGTGGTACCCCCAGGTAATCAGTGCACAAAGAAAGTGGGAATTTCTCATCAACACCAACCCAGCTACATCCTGTCCCAGAACAAAGCCAAAACAGCAGGTCAGACCCTTGCCTTGACACAAGCCAGGAAAGCTCTGCTGTCTTCAGTTGGGATTAAGAGTGAGACCTTGGTTTTTCAGTGCCTCACCACAGTGCTCTTGCAGGTTTTTAATAACCTGATCTTCCATTCATTTTCCAGAAATGGACTTTTATTGTTTTGAAACAACAAAATAAAAGCTACTGCTCACTGGCTGTCAAGATAATGGTTCAGAACAGGTCTGCGTGCATTGAGAAAAACAAGAGTTCAAGGCACAAACCCAGCATTAATTGCAAACAAAAAACGAGAGTGATGTTCACATCCATTAGCCTCCCTGTCAGTAGTGCAGTGATGCTTCAGCATTGCTGGGAAACATCACCCCCACCAAGCAAGTCCAGCCCAGCAGGTTGGCACACAGCACATCTCTATGGACAGGGCTCACGGGGGGACACCAACCAAACCCCATCTCATCAATGGGACACGAGGGAACAAAGCAGCAGGAACTGATGGACCTCAGCACAGAGGGGGAGGGTCGGAGTTGCCCCCTGCAGCGAAGTCCTTCCAAGGTTTCTGGAAGCTTATGACAGCCACAGCATCATCTGGCCACTTCCACCCTTTCCCATGCCAAGTGTTCCCAACAAGAACCCAACCCCTCAGCTCCGTGGTGCCTTCAAGCTTTAGGGAAGGTTCCTAAACATTCAGGATGTGCCAGCACTTCTCCCATGGCTGGCACCAGTCCCCTGAGAGCAGTCACTTGTAGCCTTTTAGCAGAGCAAAGCACACACAGTGAACCCCTCCAACAGCTCTTCCTGAGAGTATGGGGCAGGGAGTCCTGTCAGGACACTGGGGCAGGGATAAGGGGCTGCTGAGGACACCACTCCTTGCAGCTGTGCTCAGGGACATATGCTGTGTGGATGCCACTGTGAATGCTTCACCACATGGCCACCAACCCAGGGGGACAGCAGGCCACCCAGCTGAGCCATCATTCTCACAAGGCAGATGCTCACCCCACACACGAGCCTTTCACAAGCCCAGCACAAGATCACCAAGTGCCTGCTGAGGCATTTAAATACCCAGAGATCCTCTGTAGTTTCTCATGTTAAAAAATCTCCAGATTTCTCACCTGGCATCTCCTTTAGGCAGCTTAAAGGTCCGACTCAGCAGTTTCACAGACCTTCAAAACTTGCAATCAAGACAAAAATGTCCAGTCATACATCACAAAACATCATAAACTTAGCCCACCTCCAACCTCAGCCACACTGCAAACCTTGGATTTTGGGGGCTGTCCCTTATTTAGACCCACCCCAGGGCCATCAGGGGGAGTGATAAAGTGTAACCAGCTCATCCCTGTTTCTGGGCAGCTAAAGGCAGCTTGGGCAAAGGATTTACTGGCCTGAAGTGATTAATGCAGCTGAGAGCGCCCCTAGGCCAGAGGGTGCAGAGAGGATCCAGCCCTACCTGCCCCTAATGTGTCCCATGAAAGGCTGGTTGAGGGAAGGTGCCCCTGGTTAGCAGCACCTTGCCCTGTGGTAGCATTTTGTGAAAAGTCTGCTGCTCCTGGCAGGAAGACTCAGTCAATAACCAGCTCCTTCATCTGCTGCTCTGTGGGAGCCACTGCCTTGCAGCCCGTGGGCTGGCAGGGAACTGCTGCATTCAGAGTCATTAAACAAAGTAGAAACCTGTGTTGCTGGGTGCCTGCTGCATTCCATATCATAGAAAAAAAAAATGAAGAAAACCCCCACATTAATTACTGCTGGCTTAAATAAATGTGTTTATGTTTCCCGAAGGCAGCAGCCGGTGGCTGGTGACACGGACCCCTCTTCTCGGAAGCTGCTCCAGCAGAGCTTCCCAGGGGCTCAGAAAAACATGGAGACAAATGGGGCATTCCAGCCTCTCAGCCCTAATGAAAACAGAGCTCATTAACGTGATCAAAAACTTCAGTGTCTTCAACCTGTTCCTATCCTGAATGTGCGCTTTCAGTGATTGCTTTGATGTTTGGGAAGGTAAAAAGGATTTTACCAAAAGCCCATCTGGACTGTGGCACTGATTTCTCCCTGGAGCTCCTGTGTCAGGGTGCTGGTGGCTGCAGGAAGCACTGATGCCATCAGTCATTCTCACTATTTTATTATCCTGGAGCAGCAAAAATAGCATGGTAACTAATTCTGCAGCTTCGGTTGTGGTTTTGCTTTTATTTTATTTATAAGTAATTACAGACTGAGAAAAATGAAAGATAGCACGTGGGCTCTATCTAAATAACTCCTTTGCCCACCACTGCGCCCATGCTATGATCTGCAGGCCTGTCTGCACTCTCAGTAAACTCTTTAAAGATTTAATCAAACAAATTAATCCCTTAACTCGCCCGTTCCCTCATAGCTGTCATTCAGGAGGCAGCTTATTTTCTGATTTCTAAGAGCCCGATTTCTGCCAAGTGCAATTTTAAATGACACAGTCCTTAAAAAATGCCCAGATAAAAGATTTGCTCTGAAACCCCCAGTTTATATCATGGAGTTAGCTCTAAATGAAATTGAGATCCATTTAAATTCAACCCCGTGCCACTGAGCTCTGTGAAAGGCAGGGCCTGCTCAGAGCTGTGGGAGGAGGTGATGGGATTTAGCAGGACTGGATCTCCTCCCGGCCCCGCTGCTGGCTGCTCTGACCTTGGCCAAACCATTTAAATGCTCTACGCTGTTTAGTCATCTGTAAAATTAGTATATTACTATTTACCTACCTCCAAGAGATAAAGTGAAGGTCATCATTTGTGAAATACTTGGAGACCTTCGGGGGAGCAGAACTTAGGTCGTGTTTGTGGTTCCCGAAGAGCACCCTGAGCCAAACCCTGAAAATCCCGGGTCTCTGGCTGGTCTGAGGGAAGAGATCCCAGTGCCATGGGGTGAGCAGCACCTGGATGAGGGCCAGCAGCCGAGATGGATGTTTGTCAGGTCTAGCAACAAATTGCTGTTTCTTGGAAACTAACCTGGATCAGCTCTGCAAAGAGTTCTAAGGTTTAAATCATGACTTGAACTATTTTCACTTGAAATGACAAAATGAACCATTCAGTGCCTGCTGAAACTCTGCAGTATTCATCATTTAAACAGGAATGGAACTGGAAACCCTTTAATTGGTTCTGCCAGCCATTTTCCCTGGAAACACGTCCCATCCTAAGGACTGCACGGGCACTGCTTGAATTGCTGATGGAAATGGCCTTGGGATCTGACGTACCTGGTGGCTGCTGAGCCGTGTCATAGCTTTTCTTTTTTACCCAGATATAAAGGATGCAAAGAGATGCTAATATCTGCTAATAGGCAACTAAAAAAAGCTTTATATAGAAAATGTAAATTTAAATTTTTGTGCTTCAGTATCTTTCAGCCTTTTCTTTATAGCGGCACCCAAAAGTGATGCTCAAAGAGATTAGCTGGAGGCAGATGCCTTGGGTCCAGTGCTGTGCCTAGCTCAGTCCTCTTACACAGTTCTTTACCAGTGTTGAGGTAAAGTTTTTGTCAGACAAGTAAGGAGTCATGTGGATCAGATTTAGGGGCGAAAGGGCTGGGTTGGGATTAAGCCGAACAGAAACAAATACAATGCAGAGGTGGGCAGGCATACGATAAATAAAAGAAAAAACAACCTCGCACTACAGTGAATGGCACTGCGCTGAGCCCAGTCTGCTCTCCTTTATCTCCAGTGGGCATGAATGGAGAGCAGGCTGCTGGAGAGGCAGGTTAACAGAGCCACTGCTGGCTTCACATTTGTGGCCCACTCTTTCATGCTTTATAGGCAGCTGTCACGTTCTTAAATCCCATGGATAGCTCTTGGAAGAGCATTACAGCAATACAGTACATCGTCCACCCAGCTTCTCCAGAAGGTGGCCAAGAACGAGGAGACTTCCTAGGTCCAGAAATCCTGAGAATGTGGTTAAAACCAAGTACAATGACACAGGCACCTGCCCACACAGATCTCTCTGTGTCCAGCTCCATGGGGCTTTTGCAGGAACTCCTCTATCGGGCGCACGGAGCTTCCCACAGAAATCTCTGTATCATTAACCTGAGCTTGGCTTTGAACCAGGGCTCTAAGAGTTTATTCAAGGAGTAGCTAAAAGGCATTTAATAGTGTACTACAGCCAGTAAGCAATGAATTATTTAGAATATTTTACTAAGAATAATTGCTGTTTTTAAAGAGATTTTTTTTCCCCCCATCTTCCCTGGGGCCTGTAAATGCTTTCGTGGTAGTAATAGCAAGTAAGAAAAATACCCCCAAAATACAAAGCCACCTAATAGAGGCTGCCTGGGATCAGCTAAATCATGATGCAGAGGAGGAAGAGTATCTCGAATGTGGTTTCAGTGTTTGTTTCTTAATTAAAGTAAATGCACAACCGCAGACAATAAAGCAGAGTGCCAAGAGCCAGGCTCACAGCCCAGCTAGTCCAGGCAGGATTGTGTACACCCTCACACTCTTAAAGTTGTTAAAACTCCCCCAAAACGCTAAAAAAACCAATCTTGCTGAGGTCCTCACCCTCAGCCTGAGATCCAGTGGGTTCTCCCCAGCATGAATCCATGAGCAGCCCCTGCCCTGCCCTGGCACAGCTTCACCTCGGCATAGCCATGACACAGCTGTCCCTAAACACATGCACTTCATTTTGTCTTCCTTTTAGCTCACAGAACTGTCAAAAATAAACAAATTAATTGGTTTTTTTGCAGTGAATTGTGTACTTTTCTTGCTGCCAATCTATAACTGCTGTTTGCAGTGGGTGGGCCAGGAGCTCTAGAGCTGAATTTTGGCACAGATCCATTTCCCAGTGGTCAGGGAGGAACAGACAAAGGCTGCAGCACCAGCCCTGCTTGGATGGTGCCATGAGCTGGGGATGGCAGGATGCCACAGCCTGGGGACAGTGCGGGGGACAAGGCTTTTTCCTGGGGGTTCAATGCAAGTTACTCGAATTGCATGGAAGTCAGAGTTGATGTTCAAGTTACCCACGTGGCCCTGGTCCTGCTCAGGCCAGGGCTGAGGCTTCCAGCAGCACTTGGAGGATGCTCTGCCTGCCCAGAGCCCCCTCACCTGGAAATCCATCAGCTGCTGTTGCCAAAACAACAGAAATGTTTGTTGTTTATATGCTACACCAGGTTGTGAGCAGTGCTGGGGGAAAGGGTGCAAGAGAGGAGCGTCAGAGGTTCACTGCCCAGTGGTTCGAGAGGGGTTAAGCTCAAGCAGAGCTGTCCCTGGCTTTTCCTCACGTGTTTTGGAAAGTCATCCTTTCCCATTATTCCAGGTGAGAAAACTCTTCACAGGTGGGAAGGAGACACTTCACTCAGGACACTGAGGAGTCCAGAAGTGAAAGGGAAAACAAACCCACCTCCAAAAGCTCAGTTTAAAAAAATCCAAGGGTTTTCCACCTGCCAGTCATTTCCCGTGGATTGCAAATGCTTCCTCTAATTAATAGCACTCTGCTCTGTGAGTGTCTACTAATGATAAGCTCCAGGCAAAAGACCCAGAGCAGGGAGCTCTCCATTGATCCTGGTATTGATTTTTTTATCTTTTTCCCTGTTGTTATTGTACATGCAAATGGCTGGTAATGACTCAACATTACGACCACTCTCTTCAAGTGACATTTAGGAAAAAATGATTGAATCAGAAGGTCTAATATGTTGCTGTCCCTCTCTGTCCCCCGTGGTGGGCCAGGCTGGCCCTGCAGTGCTGGCCGTGCCTCAATCCCCTCCTTCCTGGCTGGATCAGAGCGGGACAGGGCTCACTCACTGTTTATCTGTATTCTCACCAAAATTTTGCCCTATTGTCGGCTGAACCAGGCACCCCTGGTTCCTCCTGCTCCCCTCCAGCCCTGAAAATCCTCCATGGATGGGGAGATGAGACGAGAGGAAGGGACAGACCCACCCTCAGCATCCGCCACCCCTCAGGCAGGATCCTGACCCTAGGGGTGATTTCAGCTCCTTGCAATGAAACACAAAGCTCTAGCACCGGGTGGAGGGAAGAGCAAATTCATGTTCACAGTGCTGCTGGAAGCCTCAGCCCTGGCCTGAGCAGGACCAGGGCCAGGTGGGTAACTTGAACATCAACTCTGACTTCCATGCAATTCGAGTAACTTGCATTGAACCCCCAGGAAAAAGCCTTGTCCCCCCCACTGTCCCCAGGCTGTGGCATCCTGCCATCCCCAGCTCATGGCACCATCCAAGCAGGGTTGGTGCTGGGCCTTTGTTCCTCCCTGACCACTGGGAAATGGCTCTGTGCCAAAATGATTAGCCAGCAACCACTTTCAGTCATGTAACTTCAAACCAAAGTTGCTGGGGCTTTTTAGGGCCATAATTTTAAGCCCCCTAGAGAGATCACTCACTGCATTTTTAGTACACATTTTTCTTATCAGTTTGAATAAGAACATGGATTTATTCCTTCCACTGTTTGCTGCTACCTGCTTGCTTTGCCTAGGAAAATTAACATGTTAACTGACATATCTCTTTCCTTCCCTCTTTCTTCAGTACCTTTGCTTGGGACCAGTGGCTTTTGTGCAGTATTCCCCAAAAATGATAGCAAAGAACTGCTAGTTTTCCACAATCCTCATGATTTTCTTGCTGCTTTTCCCCTAATGACATGCAAACAATGAAGCTGTGTATCCAGCCCAACATGCTCCTGTCAAGACAAACCAGAACAAAAAATCCAGAAGCACCAAATAAATTTTGTTGAATCTTATTAAAAATAGGGCACTGTGAGAAATGCCAGGTCTGGGTGTTGGAGGGGAGGCAGAACACCTGCAATCTCTGGTGCTCCTCCATCCCAGACAGCTCTGGAGTTCAGCTGGAAAGTCAAAGACTACAGATATTCTTGGGAAATTCCTGACATTTTCTCCCTCTGGATGGGCCAGAAGTTATCATGACAGCAGTCTTTCCACTGATGTTTCAGTATTTCTTTTTTGGGAGCCTACTCAGTGCAGGCAGAGCCAAGTTCTCCCCTTGGCATCCATCGCCCACGGCTCAGCTGGTCACGAGGGATGGCACAAAACCCACTTAGATCCCTCTCTTTGCACTCAAGCAAGTAAATTACTTGCTAAATAGCAAGGGATTGGGTTTTCTTTCCCAAAATTTTGTAATGTTTTAAAAATCGAGTCCTGCAACTGAGAGATAGTTAATTCTTGCCCCAAAGAGCAGCCTGGCTCAGGGGGTGATGGGGACACTCGACTCAGAAATGGGCCCTGGCAGAACAAGCTGCCCTGCCTCAGGGTACCCCAGCACAGCAGTTTTTGGAGCAGATGGAAGAGCAGCTTGTGGCTGGGGGAAATGCTGGGAGTGGGGTCAGACCTTGGCTTTGTCCCATCACCACCCCGAGGAAAGGCCCAGGGCAGTGGACAGTGGAGGTGTCCAACCTCCTGTCCGTGTCCGTGCAGCTCCCACAGCCTCAGCCCTTCCCATGGCCACAGGGCTGGGCCAGCACAAAGTGGCCACAACCCTGCCCCAGGAGGGTTCGTAAAAACCCGGGAGATTTCCAAGCAGAGCTGTCAGCGAGGTTAATGACACTAAAAGAAAATCATCATTCTGTGCTGTGCCTCATTGAAGAGGTGACCCCCGGCACCCCAACCTCGGCAGGAGAGGAAGCAGTAGGTGAGAAGTGGGACAGAGGACAGCAGGAGCCCTGAGGAGCTGTGCTGATCCCTGGAGGAAAGCTCCCTATTCCCAGCTGTCTTTAAGGCACGCAGAGCTGTAAATGCCTCACACACATCACATTAGTCTGATGACTCTCCGAGATGTCTAGACTGCTGTTGGAGCTGATGGGAAGCTGGCATCATCCGAGCTCTTTGAGCCTTTCTTGCTTTTTCTTTTTTTTAACTGGTAATAAGATTCTTTTCATATTATGCACTGCTGGAAAGTCCCATTCGCATGCAGACAGCTGCTGTGTTTATAGACACCATCCAAAATGCAGCTAAACACGACAGCTCGCTTCAAGCCGAGCAGCAGGCATTTGTTACACTGATCATTTCCAGAGGGATCCCAGGAGCTCTCAACATTTTCCCTATTTTAGAGTCAAAGCCTTGTCCTTATGCAAAGACAAAAGCCCCACGTGGAAACACGCCTTGGGAAGAACCTGAAAGGGAAATAAAATCCTTAAAACTGAATGACAGCCTGAACACCAGCAGCTCCCATTAATGCTTACCAGAAACACAAATGCTGAACTAAACAGGCTGTTCCCTGTGAGGGTTTGAGGGTCATTCTGAGAGCACAAGAAAGTGTTGAGCTTGCCTTTAGTGCGGAACAAACCCAATGCTTGAAATCCTTCCTTGCAGATCTGTAGAGCTAAAACACAACTAAAGTAGGGAATTGCATCAAGGCTGCCTCCATTAAAAGCCAAGTCCATGAGACAGGCGGTTTGGTGGGTTCCTTCCAAGCAATTTCCCCCCCATTATAACACAACGGGAGTTATTTTACAGAAGAAAACAAAGGATAAAAGAGTTAATTTGAATGCACATTTCCAGTGAAACTGCATTTCCCCCAGATGGAAACCCCACATTAAAGCAAACGGGTAAATTATGGTTATGATGCAAAATACAATTGGTGAGGGAGAAAAGCATCTCAAAATGAAGGTATTTGCACGTGTTTGGTGAGGATGCTTTTGTTGCAGAGCGATGCAGATGCTGCCTGTGATGAAGCCCTGCTTCCCACTTCTCCGTGCTGGCTTTGCCTTCATCCCAGCCCATTCCCCCAGCAGCCCCTCTGCCCACCGTAACCCAGCATCAGGTACAAAGCAGGTTTTAACCCAAACCAGCGCGGTGTGGGAAGAGGAGCGGGAGCAGCTCCAGGCTCACGAGCTTTGTCCTCGGAGCTTTTGTCCAAGGCACGGGGCTGGACACACCCCAGGGGCAGTGAGGTGCCTGCTCTGCGGCCGCTCAGCTTTCCACCTAAAACGCGCTGATCCCAACTGCGCGTTCCCTCGGATATAGCAAAGTACACAGTGCCCTCTCCTGCCAGGAGCCTGTGTTTGTTCAGATATTCCCCCTCGCCTGTCTTTTTGCCCCTTTTTAAGGAATGTAAATAATTTCATGGCTTGTTTTTAAGGGCTGTTGGTTACAAACTGTCACAGAGCTTGAAGAAAGGGTGGGATTTTTCCTCTCCAGGCGTTTGGGCTCCGGCAGCGCCAGCAGCCCCGACCCAGCCCGAGCTGTCACATCCAGCGGGCGATCGGCTGGGCGCTGCCCTTCTCCGGAGAGGAGAGAGGAAAGGTCATTTGCCTCTTCCCACACATCCCCGTCCATCTGACAGCTGTCCCACCGGGAAGGGCTGCGGAGCCCCTGGCAGCCCCAGCCCCGCCACAGGGCCGGTGCGGAGCCGCGACCCTGCGCTGGGGGAGGATGAGGGGGATGCCACGTTCAGCGCCAGCCTGCAGCGAGCCACAGAAACAAGAACGTGCTCACGGCGCTTTGCTGGGGTCACAGGAAGGAGAGCCCAGCTCTGTTTTTCAAGCAGCTTCCAGCTGCCCAAAGGCAAGCACCCTCATTTTCTGTGATGCTGTCTGGCTGCAGCCCTAGACTTTTATTTATGCACAAAAGCATTACGTTATGCAGACGGGCAATATCCAATACCCCTGACAAGCCCCAAAGCTTAAAAAGCTCAGGTCCTTCTGGCATCGAGCCACACACACCCATTCCTCCTCTGCTGGAATGCGGCAGCACCTTTGTGGAAGAACATGCATCATAAAAAGATATAAAAGTGTAATCAGATTTCAATATCAAGTTATGAACATTCGCTTTTTATTATTTTGTTTTGTTGGTTTGGGGTTTTTTTTACATATTATATATATGTGCATATATCTTGTATATATCTTTTATACAAGATTGCTGCCAGAAGTTTAACAGAGCCCAGACTTGGGACATGGGCAGATGTCTGGGTCCAGAGCCTGTCCCAGCCAAGATTGGTCCATCCTGGCTCTCTTTCTGCAGGTGCATGGAGAACATTTTCTTTGTTTCCCTTTATTCACCATATTTAGCACAATAAATAGTTCATTCAGAGTTAAAACCCAAGTGGAATTTGAAAAAAAAAAAACAACCACGGGAAACTGTTTTTATTTTTAATTCAGCTGCAAGAGGAAAACAAGAGATGAGGCTATGACATTCATTATTCCAACACCATGGAAGTCCATGCTGAAATAAAACCCAGCAAGAACAAAACTTTCAATTCATTAATGGCAAATCAAGAGAGCATTAAAGTCATTCATTCCACACATGCAGCTCTGACTGCATCCTGCAGAAGAGGGCAGCAGCTCCCAGCAGCATTTCCCCACAGCAGGGCCTGTTCTCCAGCCCAGCTGCACCGGGGGCTCATGGAGAACAGGGTGGGTTCAGATCGTGCCAAGCCCAGCCATCCCAGCACACACCTGCAAGTGCATTTTGAGCAGCTCTTGGCTACCTGCACCAACCACATGGCTTCTTTAACACACTGGAAGAGCTGAGCCTGGCACAAGGAGATGCCCTGTGAGCTCTGTGCAGATCCCTCTGCTTTCTCCCTTGCTGGCAGCTGAGCTCAGCTCTAGCCCCAGGCTGAAGATGAGGAAGTGAGAAAGTGCTGATTGACCCAGTTTACAACAACACTCCAGCTGTGTAGCTGAGAGGGCCTTGGACAACAGCAGGTCGTGACCGGACAAGAGGGAAGGGCTCCAAATTGGCAAAGGGTGGGTAGATATTAGATATTAGGAAGAAATTCATCCCTGTGAGGGTGGTAAGGACCTGGCAAAGGTTGCCCAGAGAAGGTGTGGCTGGCCCATTCCTGGGAGTGTTCAAAGCCTGCTTGGACCAACCTGGGATAGTGGAAGGTGCCCCTGCCCATGGCAGGGGTTGAAACTGGACTACCTTCAAAGTCCTTTCCAACCCCAACCATTCTATGGCTCTCTAACTCTGTCATCAGTTTTTGTGTGAAGGAAGTTGTGAGCTTTTATCCAGACAGTGACCTCAAACATGCATGGTCCCAGGGCTGATCGACATCCATTTTGGAACAGCCACATCTCATCCTTCTGCAGTGCAAAGGATACCCCACAAAAGGCACAGCAAGGAGACTCTGGTCTCTCTTCTAGAGCTCAGAGGCGATTGCAGGGGAACAGGCAGCTGGCACAGGACCAGAACTGAGGGAAGCTGAGTCTCACAGCTCGCCTGGAGGAACTATTTCAAGCATGTTAAATTTTAACCACACATGGCAGCATCTCTGCGCTCCAGGGAGAGGTCATAGCAGAGAATCACAAGCTCCATCCCAAGTCAGTCCAAAATAAGAAACAATTTTTCAAAACATCCCAGCTCTCTGCAAGCTGAAAGTCTGGAACAGAGCTCTTCCTCTGCCTTAGGGCAAAAAAAAAATACACAGCTCTTTTCATCGCTGACCTTTACATTGTCAGGAAAATAATACAAGCAATCTTCTTGGAGAAGCCATAGGGAAGGTGAAAGAAGAACACAGCATATGAATAAATGTAAATCCAGAGGGGTGTGGAGGAGGAAATCAACATTATATGGTACTGTGCCTCATTGAGATCATATTTGGGAGAGGAAGCACGGAGTAGATGAGATTCCAGCTGTGACACCCCATTAATGTTGCTCTGAGGTACTTTGAGTTCCCATCCTGGAGCTTGGCAGCCACCCCATAAAAGAGGCACAAGACTAAGGGCTGCTTGATCCCAAGTCCCAGCCCTGTGTGCTGCAAACCTGCTGCCTCCAACAGGTCTCCCCACATGAGTCATGTGAATCAGTTCCAGTAATACACAGGCTTGGGGACCATGACCAGAGGTCAGCTCTCTGAATTTCCCATTGACCTCCCTGATTCCACCCACATCATGTTGTTTTAACAGTGTGACTGCAATGGAGACCTCGAGGTCAGAATCCTCCCAGTGCCTCAGCTCTCAGATGGGGACACCTTGGCTGCCCTGCTTCTCCGTTGTGCCTTAGCAGAGATGCCAGACCAGCTCTCTCCCAGCCTCCCGAGGGCAGCAGTGCCGGCATCGCTTCCTCGCCAGGCAGGCAGATGTGCCTGTGGAAATCAGGTCTGTGCAAGAGCAGCAGCTGTGCCTGTCCTTTGGGGTAGGGAGAAAACAGATTAATCAATGAAACCGAATCCTGTCCATCAGAAACCACAGCCATCTGTCAGCTTATTAATAGGCACAGAACTCCTGTAAAGCACTGCCATTAATACTCCGGGAAGATCTTTTTCTGGAGGAAAAGTTTAGGTTGCAGCAACTGCAGCATTGGGTGGGGAAGGGTGGTTGAGGGTGGAATTTAAACCAGTTTATTATTTCACTTCTGCAAAATCCAATTAGTGGATTCTTCCCCACCTTCCTCCAGTACAGCATCTTCCCCCTCAGACAGCTAAAGCCTTACTTACTTGGCTTTTACATATTGCACCCCAGGCCTTCTTCAGATTCCCAAAACTGTCACATGTCTAAGAGTCTAAGGACTCTTCCTACTGAAGGGAATGCAGGTTAAGGTGGGAAAGTGTCTCAATAACCTCCCAGACCCAATTTCTGCCAGGAACACATCCCAGCTTTGTTAGGTGGGCAGAGGGAAACCTGAAGAGGTTTTCAGAGAGAGACCTGTAAAACACCTAGAGAAACACAGCAGCACTTAAACCAGTTCATTTGCATTTCTTATAATCATGAGACTGAACATGTGGGGATGAGGGAAAGAAAACATCTTTCCAGATTATTTTAAAGCATCAGAGATGATTATTTCTGAGACATGCATTTAAACTGCAAGGGTTGCTCTTCCTTTAGTTATAACCGAGTTATTTTTGTGCTGTGCTTGATTCTCTTGTGAGAACAGGCAGCTAAAATAAACACTCTGTATCTATTCACATCAAAGTTTTTCTGAGAGGAATTGAAATACCGCTGATGTGGCCTATTTTTCCTTAACCTCCAGCTTCTTGTCCTTGAAGCATCGTGACCGGAGGAGTCGCCTCCCTCCCTGCACCGCTGTGATTTGCTCACTCTGAAGCAGACGCAGTGGATGCTCCAGGGATGAGCAGCACGAGCCATTTTACACCCATGCAATTTTTCTCATGCCTCACCAGCTGGATATAGTGCAGCCAAAACACACTTTACAAGTCTCTCTCCCAAAG
Source organism: Oreocharis arfaki (assembly GCA_013398015.1). Taxonomy (NCBI): domain Eukaryota; kingdom Metazoa; phylum Chordata; class Aves; order Passeriformes; family Paramythiidae; genus Oreocharis; species Oreocharis arfaki. Next base: position 1,845,316 of record VZRR01012079.1, read on the forward strand.
TGTGGGAAGGGGAGCAAGGAGCTGTGTCCCTGCTGCCAGCAAAGGGGATGCCCTCCTCCCCCTGCACAGCCCCGGGACTGCGACAGTGCTGCAGAATTTTCCTCCCAGACAGACAGTTAAACGATTTCAGGGTAGGCAGCTCTCAAGTGGGTCACCTGCAGGTGTCAGACAAGCTACAACCAACAGAGCTGGGGTAGGAAAGCTCCTGGGCATGACAATAAACCAGCCGTGGTGACAATGGGAGTGGGCAGCAGATGGGTACAGCAGCTCAAGACCTCAACCTGCTGCACACAAAAAGCAAAGCTGGAGGCTGAAATAAGATCCCAGCTCTGGCAAAACGGACCCTTTCCAAGTACTTGAAAAGCTCCCAACAGCTGTGGGGAGGAAGAAAACTCTCAGGACCTGTGGCAAGGCAGAGCAAGATAGACACAAACAAGGTCCCCTCTTGAGCAGAAGAGGCACTGAGTGGGTGACAGCGCTGGAGGGCCTGGGGAGAGCAAGCTGGGCAGCTCAGCAGGCTCCTGCTGAGGAACCATGACTGAGGAGAACTCTCCTTCAGGGTATCTGACAAAACTTGCCTGGCCAGAAGACTCCTAAGAAACTAAGACAGCCCTAAGTCATGTTTTGTGGGATCAGGAAAAGCCAGGACATGTCCCAGGGGACGGCAGTGACAGCTTCACTTGCCCTGGGGACTGGGTTTGCCAGCAAACCCTCGCAGCACCACCTGGCAGCTCTGAGGATGCTGATGGCCGGACAGAAGGCTGAGTATAAATCTGTAATTGCAAGGTAGAGGATTTTAAACACTCTGAGGCTCCAGGGAAGGCATCCCTTCCTAGAGTGTAACCAACTGCAGGGTCTGTGGATGCTGCTGCAGTCAGTGCTTCCCTGCACCACTGGGAATGGCACCAGGATCCAGCATTACAGGATTAGGTAGGCAATTATTCAGAGTTATCCAAACTCATTTTCATGTAAGGTGCTTGAGGAACTCCAGAACATCTAAAAGACTTTTTGCAGGGCTGCAGAGAGCTCTTGAAAAGCCTCTGGTCTATTGTGTATTTTCTCTTTTTGCCTTAATCCAATATCAAGCATTTCTCTAGGGAATAATGTGTGGGCTGCTCAGCAGCATTAGCAGTAAGTCATTATTCTTTACAAATTGCAAGTCATGAATTTTAACAACTCTGAGGAAAGTGTTCATTAGTATTTTCCCAATTTCAAGATTAGAAATTGAATAGAGATTTACTCATAGCTTGTTATCAAAGCCAAAAGGCAGCGACATTTCCAGGCTTCACTTTCCAAGGAGTGCTGCTCTGCTATTGTGTAGTTAAAAGGAATGAATGTTTTAAATATAACATTGTTAATTAGTTAGAAGTTACAAGTATGTCATGCAAATTGACATAATCCAGAAAATACTTCAACATGCAGCATTTCAACAGATGGCAAGTGGGTAATGTAGAATTACACTTTGCCTGGTGTAAAGAAAAAAATCCATTTAATCTTTAACTTCTTGAAGTATTCCTCAGTTTCTTCCAAGGAGAGGAATTGTTTGTAGGATTTTAGTCTTTCTTTTTCTAAATATCTTTGCTGTTTTCTTCTTCTATTTCCCCCTGCAGTACAAAGGAACTGCAATTTAAGCAGAATCGTGTCTCCTAAAATACGTTGCATTGCCATTTGCTGTTACACTACTGGAGTATTCCACTACAAAAACAAAACCCTAAAAAAACCAATCAACCCACAAACTGACTCTTTTGGCCATATGGTTATTTACACTTGTTATAAATTAGTATAACTAAAAATTTCAGCTCTTAATATGTAACACCAAAGACTGGAAACGTATTGGGGGTGCCAATACTTGTATTTATGGGAACATATGTTTCAAAAGGCTAACTTTTAAAAGATTAGAGCTTTTCTAAGGGGGGAATTAATCTTGTGCTTTACAGTAGCTGTGTTTCTACCAGCCTGGAGCAGAACAGAACACTGCAGTTGGAGTTTCAGGGGATGCTTTGGAAACTGGGACAGCAGCGTAAGTGGTACATGCTGGGGGAGACGGGGATGAGAAATGCAGAGAGGGCAAAGGAAGATGCAGAGAGAGGAAATGAAACGCTCCAAAGAGAAATGGAGGAGTTCTTCGGAAGCTTTGGGGAAATGCACACGTGGAAATAAACAGGAATGTGTCACTAAGAAATGGAGCTAAGCTGGGGGAGAGAGAAAGGCCAGTCCTGGGGTCAGCACATGCTCCTGTGGAAGTGAAACAGGAAACCCAACCCAGTTAGAAAACCTTGGCTGTCAATTATACAGTGAGAGGTTGTTACAAACACGATGGGACCCCATCTGAGCTCTGTAGTACTCTGCTAATGCCAGGGACACCTCCTCTTACCACTGGAAAAATCTCTGGCACTCTCGGCACAACCCCCTCCCAAGCCAGCCTGTGCAGGGCACTGGGGCAGCGCTCTGGTACTTTTCGAGTGGCTTTGAGTGATGCTCTAAATGCCCGAGTGGTTTTAATCTTGGGGTGTCACACCTGCTGGAGTGTTTTACCAGCCACCCCAGAGGTGCCACAGGTATTACCAGGGCTTTAAGGAGAGTGCTGAGCTCCTACCTGCACCCCGAAGCAGATGTTTCAGGCAGAGACAAACACAGAAACAAGGAGACAGCGCTGCACCTCCCTGCAGCTCCCACCTGCACTCTGCCCGGGATCAGAGGTGCTGCTCCTCTCACTGAAGGGATATTCTTCATTCATGGAGCGAGGAAGTCTCTTACAAAGCCATTTGTTCCTCTGGATTATAATTAGCCTCCCTACAGCACTCCCATAACACTTTAGTCTCAAGAAACACAGCATTAATGACACACAGTTAAGTATCAGCAAAATAACCCTGGTTAAAAACCCACTTTAGAACTTTCACATAAACAAATAGCATGTTACTTAAACCTGTACCAACGTAAAACCACACTCTGTATGATAAAAACACGTGGTTCATTATTTGCTCTTCCAGCCAGATTAAATATAAGAGAGGCCACTTACCTGAGAGCTGAGTGTCACCAGAGCAGCTGATGGTGTGTAAGCAGGAACCACACAGATGTTTTCCTTCTTCCCCAGAGAAGAGCAAGCAGCTTGCTTTAAGATCAAACGTGAATGAATCAAAAACCCAGTCTTACCCCACAAGGCTCATGGAATGAGACAGCACTGCTCTGTTCCAAGCCCCAGGCAGCACTGCAAATCTTCATTCCCAAGTGCCTCCTGGCCAACCCCTTCCATGCACTCATGCGAGTGCATCACTGAATAAGAGCCTGTTTCATTGTCACCTTCACACCAAGCAATCACAAATGAGCAGGTTTTTCATTTGAATTCCAGCACTTGCTTTCTTCTTCTTTTTTCTACTCTCTTTTTTAGACCTCATTGCTATGAAAAATATCAACTTCTGAAGTCCCACTTTCCTCAAAAAATATTTGAGTCTTGTTTAATCACATCACTCCCTCCTTACCCTTTTGAAACTGTCCTGCCAGCATCAAACATAAAGAAAAGGTATTGCATGAGTGAGGAATGTTCTTGGGTAATGCTTTGTAAAGCACTTCCCTGCTCACACATCATCATGCTGTTGAATTTTTTTGTTGCTGTTGGTCTGTACTTAATGGACTGGATCTTCCTTGTAGCTCAAACAGCAACCTGAAAAACATCCCACCATCTAATACAGGGATGCTTTGGGATGCACTTGGGATGTACTGTGCATCCCTGCTTTATCCAGATACTCTGTTGCAAAGCCTTGTAGTGAAGAGGTAAAACTTCCAAGTTCTCCACAGAAGAAAGCAACGTTGCTGTAAAAATAATTTCAGACTGTCCCAGGTGAAGCTTTCACAACACCAAAGGCTGGCTGAGAGCCTTCGCCCTGGATCTGGGAAAGGCAGCTGTCAATCCTCCCTTTAATATCAGAAACCCTTCCTTAAATCCAGGAGACCAAAGCAGCAGTTCAGTTTTACTTCCCATTCCCTGGAGTTAGAGCAGACAGCTCTGCAAGGTGCCTGGAAAGCTCAGCACTGCCTTTGCAAAAATACTCACATCGTCCTCAAAAGAAGCACAGCGGAACAACTTTTTTCAAGCTTCTGCCATCTAAACAAACCCAACCCCCTCCAATAAGTTTCAAAACACACTTGGCAGTAAAACCAAGTGCTGTTAGTGTGCCCACACGTTCCAGTTGTTCAGAAAAAGCTGCTCCAACCATTTTCTTAAAGTTTTTTCATTCATTTTTCACACCAACACTTATGTTTTGGTTAACTGGAAGCTAAAGTGGTAACTGGAACTTCATGTTTTGAAACACGTAATCTACACATGACTGGTTATATAAAACATTCTACTTCAACATAGGAAGAACCAAGAAAGAAAAAATATAGTAAATAAGACAGACTGCTCACATCTTTTATGTATACATATTTATTTGTAATTTTACAGTGGCTTTAGTACTGTTTTACAATAACATTTTTGGAAAGAAAAAAAAAAAACAACCGAAAAGCACCAGAACAAGGCTTTAACTAGAACTACAGAACTAGTTATTGACAGTTTTCCTTATGAAATTATAGTTTCCTAAAGAGTATCAGTCCAAAAAACCAATGAAGCATGACTGCTGTCCACAAAAAAAACCCAAAAAACAACCAAACAAACCCCAAAAAATTTTCTAGTCATCCTGAAACCAAAGTCCAGCATCAGACAAAAGAGCCACTGCATTGAGAGGAACATGTTCCTATTGCACAAGCATCGAGAATGAGATATGACAATCAAAGCCTAATTCCATAGGCAGAAGAGGCCACATGTATCTATAGTTAGACTTCAAAGCACATCTTTCTTCTGAAATTATATACCAGACTATAACTGATATTAAGGCCATAAAACCAGAACACTGTAACAAGTGACAGGGCTTGATGCTACTTTTGGTGACATTTGGTAAACAGAAGGTGGGAAAGAGGACCAAACCAACAAAGGATTCTGAGGGGAGTTAAACTTGAAGGCATTTCAAAAGAAATTCTAAAAGAACTACATTTTGGAGGGGGTTTATTTTGAGTCATTGGATAAAACTGGATTTCATAACTGAACACCCAGTGAGCCTATTACAGTCTTTAATAGCCCGTGTTCTGTAACACATTAGATAATATATTTTCTGGAATTTACAATTTAACTTCTATGAAAACAGTTAATTATTTCTGCTTGTTATTCTCTCTTTAAAATAGATGAGGATTTGTATAATCTTTATAAATTATCTTAACAACGAGGTAAGGCTTCAATGTACTGAGCTAACTGCACACACATATCTCTGATTTGCTCTTAATTAGGCATCCTGATCACACTAAACTGCTAAAACCACCTGGAGAACCACATTGTGATTTAAAGAAAGGGATAGCTAGGTATTGCTGTCTGTTCTAATTGTATTCATTTGATTAGTGTATAAAACACCTGAAAGCAATGGCTCCAAAGAAGCAGTAGCTACCGTGGGAGTTTAAACATTTTACTTTAGGAAAATCTGGGAATCCGATGAAGCTGAAAATGCACATTAGTCATTTTATAAAATTTGGCTTGCCACCAGTTAAGAAAATATAGGTATCAAAAACAGACAAATAACTGCTAACCATCTGTTACATTTTCTTTTAAAAAATTAGCACCAATTTAAGCATCTGAATTCATAGAAAAGCTTGTGACACACTTGGGTTTTCAAAAAAAGGTTTTCCCAGTTAGAAGACAAAACAGCACGTGCTCAGGGGTATTGAGGAGCTCTGTGATCAGCAACAAACACGATCTCTGCTTCAGGCAGCCAGCATCAAATGCTCTTCGTACCTGACTCCTTTCTCCTCTGCTTTTGTTATCCTAAGGAGCCTGTGGAGGGCTGAGCTACTGCTCAGCCTGGGAAAAAAACCACAGGGACTTGCTCAAGGACACCCCAGCACGTAGCAGGGTTTGCTGGAACATTTCAGAGCAGGGACAGTGACTTCCTGTGGTAGTCACAAAGCAACTCCTGCAAGGGAGTCCCACAAGGCAGATGTCCTGGCCTCACCACAGCACATACAACCACTTTATGATGCATAGCCAAGAGTTAAGAAAAGTTTCTTCATTTAAAAAAAGAATCCTAGTGCTCACAGCTAGCTGCCCTTGCTACAGAACAGACATTGCTGTGTCTTTATCTAATAGATGGCCAGGTAGTCACATTGCCCATCAAGTCACCCACTCAGAAGGTATTTCTCAAATGATTTCTTACCATGTGTTGCATTTCAGCCCCCCAAAAGTTTCTGATTTCAAATCTCTGAAAACAGGTTTAAAGAAACATGCTGATCAAGTCTATCAGAATAGCAAAGATTGCAACCAAAATTTAAACACATTAAGCATGTTAGGTCATTCCTTTTCACACCATATATGGTTGTATTTAGAAGAATCCTAAAGTGCTTCAAACCCAGCAATTCATAAAGTTGGTTTCTTTTGTGCAAAACTGCAAGCACCTTTTAAAACAATAAGCAGCAGCATCAAGGAATAAACTTAAATAGTTAAATGGATTTTCTCTGTTTTGTTTTGATTTCTTGGACCAAAGTGATTTGCCATGTTTTCAATAACAAATTGCAGAGGAGTGCATTTTATTAGTTTAATTGTATACTGGACTTGTTATACATATGCTGTTTGAAATAGCGGACCCAGGAAATTTATATCCACAAAGCAACACTGTGGGACTGAAATCCAACAACTGAAATTTTAGCTGCAAAAATAATAATTTTATAAAACACAAAGAGAAACAATGATTATCTCTCCACATTCCTCCAAAGCTAATATGAGAAAAGATGGTTTACTTAAAACATTCTTTTAGCTCCTGACATTATTTTAGCATGCAGAGTGGGCAAAACCAAAACTGCTTTGACAACTCGTGTAAGAAGCTTTTAGAACATCACTCATGTAAAAGACAATTTAAAATAAGTAAAATAATGAGCCAGAATACACTTTTTTTGTCATATTTCAATAGATTTAAAAAAATAATTCAAGACACTCTGGAAAAGCAAAGAAATCACTAGATTCATTATAGAACTCAAGTCCAAATTCTGCATCTGGGTGCAGGTGTCCCTGGATCAAAACCAGTTTTGAGCAGGAATTACACAACACACATCCCAGGAAAGAATCTGGTTCCCAGTATATGGTCTCACTACGTTTAGCATCAAGCCCTGATAGAATCCATGTGACACATGTAGAATATGCAAAGGCAGTTCAGCATTTACCCAAACACTCTGTGCTGCTGCCAGGCTGAACCCGTGCTCCCCAACCACCACAAGGGTTTGTCTGCACCTGGAGCTGTGACCTCCCAGCTCGCTCCCAACTGGAGGGTGGCCCTTGTGACAACACAAGGCTCACCCACCTCGTCCCTGGAGACTCCCTGTGTCAGCTGTGTTTGGAATAGCTAAATCCTACTTCATTCATAAAATTACCATTTTAAGGAAAGCGATTTAGCACTTAAGGTCCTTCCTTTAAGAAAGAAAAATTAAACATATGGAATCGCTTTTTTTCTTTTAATTAATTTGGAATAAACGCATATGCTCTGTTAGGATGTAAAAAAAAGACAAAACCTCGAGAGCCCTCTGGTTCCTAACAGCTTTTGAAACTTGCCAACCAACTAGTTAATTTCTAGTCAAAGTTGAGTTTTTCATTATTTAGACAAGAAAATGCAAGCCCTTGCTGGAAACGTTACAAAACTTCAAAGGCTGTTTGCAAACTGTAGTTTCCAGTCCTTAGACTAGTTTAGTTTGTACGATCCATGCAGACAAAGCCTTAATTTTGACATTTGTTTCTCATCTTATTCCATAAAGACCTACACTTGTCATATCACAGTATTTCCTCAAAGCACACTTACAGGCCACTCACCCAGACTGCAAAACGCCAACCTTCTCTTTCTAAGGCTTTTTTGAGGAAAAATGATACGAGCACAGATGAAATGAACTGTTTAAAACATACTCCATTTCTGCAATGCCATTCAGCTACTCAGTGTTCAGATGTTTAACAAGTTTCTGGTAAAGCATCTATTGACAGCCAAAGATCCCTTTCTTTTTCAGGTGAGCAGTTAAGATTACAGATTGTATCTATGTTGACCACCATTTATTTTAGTCATAGTTCATAAATTGTCTATGTATGCTGCAGTAGTGTTAACACTATACAAAGTCTCTCAAAGGAAAGTAACATTCATGTTTACAAAACTGAGCTGTTTTCTTAATATATATGTATGCATACATATTCTTAATCTTTAAATACATTTAAATATTTATAAATGCCAAAGTGCAAAACAACGGTCAATTGCATCACTTTACATACATAATTTTAGTATTAGGAATAAAAGTGATTATATTGCACACCTAACTCTCCTTATTTTTAAACCCCTGCCAGGTTACATTGCATTTTGTTTTCCATCAGTGAGGAGGTTCTCGTGGCATTGACAACCATGTCACAAACCTGGCACTCAATTTCCCCTGCAGTCAGGAGCAGTGGTATGGGGAGAAGCTGCATGCAGTGCACTGGAGGCCTACATGTGCACACTGGGATAGCCTGGGAACTGCAGCATGCACCTGGCTGGGTTTGGGCAAGGACCGTCTGCACACGTGTCCTCTGGAAATCCATGTGCACTTGCAATTTGGTTTCGAATTAAACTGGAGTCAAAATCCACAATATTCACAGACATTTCATGCATGCTCTGAAGGCATTCTGTAACTAAGCTTCAATGTATGCCATAGCAAGAAGACATTAAAAAAAAATTAGGTACGAGACAGCTTTTCCTACAAGATTTACAAATGAACTCAGTTAATCGCAAGGTTGGGGTTTCTTTTCTTGTGCCAAGAGTAAATATTCACACTAACAGTATGTACTAGGAGAAGGTCAGATACCAGTTCAAGTCATGAAGACAGGACAGTTTTGTTAAAAACATTAAAAGACAATTTGAATCACAGAATAATTTAGGTTGGAAGAGACCTGGAGGTCATCTGGTCCAACCCTCTGTTGTGCTGAGCAGTCCAAGTCCAAGAGAAAAAATCCAACTCTGAGAATATTCAAATCACATGGGGAAAAAGAAATAAATCTTGAAGTCTTCTAAAACAGAAACTGTTAAAATGAACATAGCACAGTGCAACTTCAGCTGAAAAATTTAAAAGTCTTGAAAAATGAAATCCAGCAGATGACTTCCGTAATGAATCACTAATTGTTCATTGTGAACAGGTGTCTTCAGCTATCTTACACAAATAACAAGGACTAAAAAAGACAAATGAACAGCAAACTGTGCTGTTCTGCTATATGGTAAATAGGTATTTTTAAATGTTTCTCCAGTGACAAGAATGCACTAAAAATAGTTCACATATACTGTCAGTATCCAAAGATCAGAGTAAGTCAGCCATAGGTTTATAACCAAACAATAAGAAAAAACACAAGCCTCAATATCTTGCAATTCAATTACACAGAATTTTAAAAATCAGAGACGCCAGAATATAATTCTGAAGTTAACATTAACTACTTTGTTTTGGGGTTTTTTTGATCTTCTGGGGCACTAAAATCTTGATATTTTTGCTACAGCAAATTAAGCTATTAAAAAGGGGCAAAATTTTAATACAAAAGCAATGTTGGCATAAGGAGAAAGTGCTGCTTTTCTAGTCATAAGGTCTGGAACAATGGACAATTGTGTTTTACAAGAGAAGTATGTCAGTAATGCAGTGGCTGTCTGGGCCAGTATATTTTACAGGTTCTATTTATATATTCAAGACAAGAGTATCTGATCAACAGCTAAATATAGTGCCTCAAAGAAAGTGGTGTTTTACCTCATCTTGTACATGTCTATTACTCTTACAGTTCCAGAGTTCAGTCACACACATGCACACGTGAGATCCTTTAGCAAAGTTTCACACCTGTGCACTCCAAAGTGAACGTGCACAAAGTCACAAGTGTGTGTTATAAAGCAATTTAAGCCCTACTCTACTGCAAATGCATTTTCTAATTCAACAGATTGTGCAATGTAACAGGCAATTTTGTATTATCTGATTCTGAAAACTGTATTGATAAATCTGCATGGAAACAGCAAATAAGCTCCTCCTCTTGTCTGACACTGCATTTAGAAAATACGTATTAAACAAGTTTTTCTTCTCACTACAAATAGAGAGGGTTTCCTAAGGTGAGAATAGAGCTAAGCCCTGTTAACTAAATACTTCATTTACATGGGACTCAGAACTACTGTACTTTTATTTCTTTAATTACTCACTAGATAGAATGGACCCATTAAAAAAAAATGGAAAATATTTATGCAGCTGAGGCTGCAAGTCTCTCCAAGTCATCTCTCCTTTTATCAGAGTTTGCAGTGAATGAAGAGCATCACAGATAAAATTTCCTTTTCTGCTTATGTTTGTTAAAGGATGAGTATCACAAGCTAGAAAATATAGAATATTTTAGCACACTCTCCTCTTCGAAACAGGCACTGCTTCACAGAAAAGTCACTCAGCCTTCCTCAAGATTTATTTAAGCCACTGTATCTTCCATCCACATTTAGAAGACCGAAAAAGTTAAGAGACACTCAGGTGAAATACAAAGTAATGGCTTTATGCTTTAAACTTCACGTTTATCTCTTCTACAAGAAGAGAGAATTGCTGAAAAGTGAAGATAGAAAGGGTTTGATAAAGAAAAAAAAAGTGCTATGTGGAAGAAAAACTGCCCTTTAAACACAGTACTGAGAGCATTCCACATGTGAGCTCACACTTACACACAACACCCCAGGCATTAAATAAAGCAAACTGCCACAGTCACACGTTATAACAAACTTCATAGGGACTGTACATTCAGAAAACCCAATAATGAGCAATACTGTACTAAAATGTAAACAACCACTGTGTCACAGAAGCCTGCCAGCTGGGACTGGAGATTGATGAACCCACTCAAGAGGAGTTATTGGCTAAAAGTCTATTATAACTGCTCACCTGAAATAGGCTGAAACAAAGAAAAGCCTATAATAGTGTCTAAATTTAATTTTTTTTGTTCTTTAGACATTGATTTGCTTTCATTCTACAACATTAAGCAGGCAATTTCATAACAACTGAGTAAAAAAAACAACAGGCATTACTTCAGCAGAACATGCAGAACATGGAGTTTTTCTACTTGGTTCCATTAACTTACAAGCAATTCAGGCCCAATGGAAATGAGAGTTCTTTTCCAAAATCAAGTCTGCAATCGTGGCTGATCATCGACATCCTTCAAGGGGTCCTGTCAAGGCATCCAGGCTGCTGTCTGTGTCTGAGGCCAATGTTTGCTCTGTTGACATGGATGAAATGTCATTGATAGATGATGACTGGGAAGGACTGGTGTTGCTATTCACTGCTGCATCTGTGCTAAGAAAACCAAACATAATAAAATCTGAGGCAAGACAATATTACAGTCACAAACAACCATGCTTCTGGGCTGTGAGGAGCACTTTCCCCACAAAAATCCTTAGAAAACCAAAGAATTAATAAAAAAGGAGAAAAGCAAGCACTAAGACCCCTAGCACTCAAAAGCCAAGGTGACCTTCTACGAGATTTTTATTTTTCTCCCTCTCTGTGGAGGAAAGAGAGAAAAAACTAACAACGTATAGTGTGAATAGTGACTTGAGTGCCAAGAAATCTAACAAATATAGTTAATAAAAGTACAATATTCTGATTACTGAGCTGTGAGAACAGCAGCAAACACAGGATTCAATCATGGGCACAAATACTTTGCACTGTTAAGTATCCTGAGGGAGCCCTAATGCTGTTTAACCCTGCAGGAAAGGAGCTCATGCTGAGCCACAGAACAGCATTCAGCACAGAAGTTACCAGAGCACCAGGCGAGGTAACTTGGTGATGATAATTTCATCTGATGACTGAGCCATTTGGGGAGAAGGCAGCTCAGGGTGTGGGACACACAAGACTAGTGAGGTTTTTCCACAAGTTTCTAACTATTAAAAACCAGAGCACACAGAGTTCCAAAGGCAGATCAGTCTCAAGAGTCCCAAACAACAAAAGCTTTGCCTACCTGGATTATTAAGCAGGATTTCTTCATTCGCTAGACCAGCACTACGTGTGACAGTTACAGAACTACTGAAACAATGACTAACCTGAGGGCTGATCTTTTACCACACCATTCTTGCTCCTTTCTTCCCAATCCATAACTTCTTTGTATATTAATTCTTATGAGAGAACGGTGGGAGGAAAGAGAGGAGAGACAGAAAAAGCATCGTAAGATCACAGAGGATTTGTATACAACTCACATTTGTATCAAGGTACAAGGAAATGGTTAAGGGTCAGTCTGGAAGTAGAACTGTAGAGGTATTTATTTTCCCTCTTTCCAGCCCCACAGCAATAAGAGAATTATACGGATTTCCTCAAGCATCACAGAAAGTCCTGGTACATCAGGACTGCACCAAAATCAACATATTATATAAATAGCATAGCTGTCCACTTAAAAATAACAAATATCCCACCCCAAAATTTTATGTATACCTACAATGCACTAATATTAACTGTAAAAAAAAAAAAATTGAAAATCAGATTTGGATTCAAAATCTGATTTTATGGAAACCTCCCTGGAAATTTTACTTTGATAACAAAATAATACACAAATATTAATTCTTGAAGAACCATCTCCATGGGTGTATTGAGGGAAGTCTGGATATTTTGAAGAAGGTTAAATAGTTAAAATATCGTATGAAAACCCTCATTTACTAATCAAGGACAACTTAGGATACCTGAACAACAACCAGAAAAAAAACAGAGCTGCAACTTAAATCACAGAAGCTTGTGTATGTACCCACAGTCTTAATGTAAGTTAGATAACAGTATCTAAATAGATTAAGAGCTCTTCAATTCTGAGCAACAATGTTTACAAATGCATTCAATTAGATTTAGCTGATCCATTTTACTTTTCCACCTTGCAGTAATCAAAGATGATTTGAAGCCTACCTACCTGTGCAAGCATGCCCTAAGGATAATATACGCATGTATCAGCCAGAATCAATATCTGAAATTTATAAAGCTGGTTTACAAAAGCAAACAGCTTTCAAAGTAGTCATAAAAGATGTCTATTGCCCTTGGTCTTGTGATGGCAGATGTTAAAATTTTAACTGCCTCACCATTTAATGGTTTTGACTGAAACTGTAAGGTGGAATTGATTTTAATACCACAGTGCTGTTTATTCTTTTGTTTAAGTCAACAGTTTAATCTATTTGGTCAATAAATAAGCAATGAGATTAGAAAAAAAACCACACAACAAAGAACTCCCCGGCTATTTAAGATTTCTAGAACAAATGAACTAGTAAATATTGTCAAGAGATATGGCTTAAATAATGCACACTGAGAAGAGGCATGTTTCTTTTTCAGAAAACTCTCTATCAAGGAAAAAACTACATAGATTACAAGCACTTAAGGACAAAAAGGGAAGGGGAAAAAAGAAAAGTGCAGCATTTTGTTGAACAGACTTCAGAATGTTACATGTATATATGACCATACACACACCTATGTAATATTCACTCCACACACAACATGTTTCCATCACTGATTTCTTTTCCTGTTGCCACAGGCAGTACTGCTTACTTGGAATAGTGGGTTCCAGTCTGTTACACAATCCAGCACACGCTGCAGCCACTCATTAAGAACACAAGATATTACAATAAACGTAATTTGTCATGCTCACTTCTTACCTTTCCATTCTTCAATTGCGTGTTCTCTTTCTTCTAACTGTGCATCATAGATTTGAGGTGGAGGCTACAAAGAAAAGAAGTCTATAGTGTCTACTACATTAGGTTAACACACCCAATCTTAACTAAATAATCTAAAAATGACAACCTTTTTTAGCATTTTTTACCTTCCTTGCTGGCAGTTTGTTCCCTATACCTCAAAGACACATTCATTTTACAACCCCAGAATTTGCTTTTTTAAGTCCTGCCTCACGCTGAAAGGTTGTTTAAAAGCATCAACCAAAATTAAATTCATCGTAAGGCTTTACAGGGCCTTAGAGCAAGTCTTTATTTCAAAAAGCCCAGGAGTGCCACCAAACAGGCACCTCTTTCTGTAAGTAAAATGAAATATTAACAGCCACTTCCAAAATTTTATCAACTCCCACCAGCAGCTGTTCTTCAGGTGATTTTGCCCCTAAAGCTCATCTGAAGGCTTCCCGTGTGACTGCTGCTAGCCAATGAATGAGTTCAAAGCATGCTCTTGACTAACATTAAAAGTATTTTTAAAGTTATTAAATTGGAATCTTAAAAATTTATTTTAATTGAAAACTTACAGCTTCTGCTTCAGCTGGATCATACCAGACAGTAATATAAGGATGACGTAAGGCTTCATCTACAGAAATTCTCTTGTCTGGATCTACTACAAGCATTTTTGACAATAAATCTCTAGCTTGGCTGGCTAGAAAGTAAAGGTGAAAAGAACACACATGTAAAAGAGCTGTAGAGTTTCATGTCTGACACAGGAAATGAACACTGGGAACACAGGACATGCATTGCAACATTTCACTTCTGTTCTACAGAATACAATAAGGTGGATTGTTGTTGGTTTTTTTTATTTTCTCAGTAATCATCTAAAGATAAAGCACAGCCCACATGAGTTGTATGCACTAGAAAAAGATGATCAGCAATAATCTCAGTAACAAGTACTACTTTTGGAGAACATTAAGTGGCAGACATTATTCAATGGATTAAAATTAAGAGAATAAAACAATCCTGGGGACAGGGAAATAATACGTATTTAGCAATTACTACTAAGATCCCAGAACTTGTCATAAACGAAAGAAACAGAAGGTATGCAGCTTTTAATGTTGACAGCTACCACAACAAACATGTTTATTAGGCTTTTAAGTTAAGTGTGCTGCAGACATTTTAAAGTAACATCATAGAAAAAAGGAGAGAAAAACTCGCCTTACTTTTTAACTTGTCACGATCAGATTCTGATGGAAATATCCAGTCTGGGAAGAGCTCTTCAAACTTAATACCAGGATATTTTGGTCTGTTTTCTACATAATTCCTCACTGTAGGCTGCAGTTTCTTCATGAAGTCTGCTGATGGTGTTCCTAATTGTTCAATAACTTTATTCCATTGATCAATATCTGTACCATATCTTTAGGAAAATCAGCTGAAGAATTTGAAGTCTGCACTCTACAAAAACACCACTTACAAAATCTGAGAAGTTAATGGAAACTTGAACAGAGGACACAGAAATGAACTTCATTGTAGCATCAGCAGTATTCTGAGCTGCCATGCAAAAAGCTACATTGACACAAAAATAAGACTCAGATTTTGTAATCTGAAGGACAGGCTGGAAGTGCCGCACAATGCATTATGCTTAAGTATCTTTTTCTAATTATAATATTTTTCTGGAGTCCAAAAGAAGCTTTATTTGGCAGTTTTATCCATAGCAAAATAACTCTAAGGTCAGAAAAGAAAGGCTGCTGCGGAATCTTCTGAAGTGCAATGTAACATCAGGAACACGGAAGATTCTTGAAAGTAGAGAAAAACACACAAAACCCCCTAAAGCACAAATGCATCCCATCCAAAGTAAGGAATTTTGTACCTGTCTCCTAAGGAAATCAAGCTTTGGGCTGGAGCACTGTGCAGGGGTGTAGCTGGATGGCTGGAGGCTTTTTTTGGTTGGTGTTTGGGTGGTTTTGGTTTCTTTTTCTTTTTCAACTTCAGAAAAGGTGCAGAAGAGTTGTGAACAGGAAACCCATAATGCAATACCAGGTTCTTTTGTCTAAGTGTATCAACCATGGTAATACTCACACATAAAATTTAAATTTTTTGTAAGAATAGTATTTACAAGCCACAGGTTGAAATTGTGCCTGATGTTTCTTCAGAACTGTCTCTTCTCCTTCTCTCAAGTGAAGGCATTTTCCCCAGACATGGTGACACTCATTACAGAGATACCAGAGCCTGCTCTGAACCAGCCTAGCTGGGGAAACAAAGCTCATTTATCACACTGAGAAGACACTGCATTAATATTCCTGATATTTAAGTCTACTCAGATCTACACTTTCCAGTTTTTCCTGATAAAAAGAACACGCAATTCCAGCAGAGCCTATCTATTGACCTTGCAAACATTCATAGCTAAATTCACAATCTAGCACTTCAACCTATCCATTCTCATAGACAGATTATGCAACTAAACAACAAATATGCTGTACTATGAATTAAGATGTATTTTAAAAACACTGAGGTGAGTCTATTTCCGTTAGTATGTCAAGAACACAATTAGGAATATATATACAGTCACTGCTCCATGCTAAGACTTTAGACTTCCGATACAAAGATTGAAAATTTTATTTGCTTACTGAATGCATTCCAATGGAAAAGCTATATTAAAATCAAAATTAAAGAGTGAACGTTGTTCACTGTCATGCTAAAACAAAACACAGACAAAGAGAAAACCAACATACATCAGGAAATTTTGTTCCTAGCTGATGACCTGATTTTTGTGAGATCTCCACCAATCTAGACTCAAGAAGATGCTTTTCCTTTGAGTAACAGCAGCCTGGTTAGTCAGATAATCAAATTAGAGTCCAGTTTATTGAAGTCTCAGAAGATTGCAGGGAGGGCAGAAAACTTAATGACGGGTCCCACTCTAGAGGTAAAAATGGGCAAAAAACAGTATCTCAGTTTCAAAGTGCTTTACAGATGGTGAAAGTTGAAAAAAAAAATTCTCAACATAGGATGGACTTAAAAAAAGCCTCTTATCAGAAACCCAAGTGGGATTTCAGTATAAAGCAGGCAGAGTAAGCTCTGTGAATGACCTGGCAGCCTTCAGACAAATCCACTCTCCCCATTCTAGAGACTTCAGGGTCAGAAGGAACCAGGCATTTAATCCATGCCAAGTCTATTTGCCTTTTGGGACTCTGGAAGAAGAGAAGTTGGAAACAGAGTCCTTATCACTGTCACAACAAAGCATGACTTTTCCCAAAAAAGCACAAACACCCCTTGTGCTTTTTGCATTGGTCAGCCTATCAGTTTCCTTCTCCATACTGGCAGACAGAACATCAAAAACACTCTGCTGCTGCCAGGCTTTTCCATTGTTTCACCTTAGGTATCTACATTCCTTGTTTTTTCTCCATTTCTCATTTCCAGTGCAACTGCAACCAGCAGTAACTCAGGCCTACCCAGCACAGCCAGGAGCAGGTTCTGTGCATCCATCACCCTGGCAACACAGAGCATTTCATTGCACCCAGAGCACTGCTGCAGGTATCCCAGAAATTCCCATCCACTATCTGGGAAAATGCAAAATTACTGAATCTAGGAGTAGGTTTTCCTGAAGATAGCCAAGAGCAAACATTGGGCAATATGCTGAACTTAGCTCCCTCCTCTAAATGCCCAAATACTAAGACATTTAAAAATTTAACTTAAAGAAAGCAACCAAACAAAAGAAAACCCAAACACTATCCACAAAAGGAAAGCTTCATGGCCGTGCACAGCAGCACTGCCCATAAACCACTCTGCCAAGACAGTCCTGCAGCTGAAGGTGACAACCTGACCCACGCAGTGATCACTCCAGGAAAAGCCCCAACAACACAAACAGTTGTCAGTATCTCACATTAAAGAGAACTGAAACTCTCACAAGGAACAAAAATCCCTGTAAGCACAGCTATGCACTGCCCTATCAGGGGAGGAGACTCCTTGAAACATAGACTGGTGGAACTTCAGTGACCCTGAGAGAATCACAAGTCATAACTTGCATATTCAACAAGTACGAACAAAATTTCCTTCATTTATCCATGAATAAATCAAAATAGCCCATGCTAACAACATGCAGGTGAAAGACACATAACATCCATGAAGAATTGTGTTAGGTTGGTCTGAAGGCTTCAAAAGGTAAAATAATAAGTGTAGAAAGGAAGAAAGGTAGGGAAAAAAAAAACTTACTTAACATTTAATCATTTTACTACTAAATAATATATGATCAACTGTTGAAGATTAGTGTCATGAAATTTAGCATTAAAATTGGAAGTCCTCCTCTATAAGATGCACAGGTATCTGTGAACAGGCACCTGATGTTTTAGTGGTGGCTGCTCCTTGCTGGTGAGCAAAAATATTATATTGGCTTCAAAAACTTGGAGCACAATTATGAAGACAGGTTGCCCAGAGAAGCTGTGGCTGCCCCATCCCTGGAAGTGTTCAAGGCCAGGCTGGATGGGGTTTGAAGCAGCCTGGTCTAGTGGAAGGTGTCCCTGCCCTTGGCAGGGCAGTTGGAACTGGATGGTTTTTCAGGCCCCTTCCAATCCAAACCATTCTGAGATTATGATTCTATGAAGTCTTGGTCAAAACTATTGCAGGGAGAAATGGAAGAATACCAATCTTACATAAGTCCAAAATCAAATTTTCATAAAATGGGGAAAAAAAAGAACCTCCACAAAGTTTTTCTTTTCATGTTAAATAATAATAATAAAGATCTCATGCAGTGTGCTTGCCATTAGGTCACCTTTGCCTAGCAAGCACTAATAAGAAAAAAACCTGACAAACTCAAAAAATTTTGCAATAAAAAATAATTAGTCTACTGTTCAAATAAATAATAAGCAAAATCCATGCATAGTTAAGAAGTAACTTCGTAGGCTTTTGCTTAAAATACTTATCTACAAAGAACAAGAGTGAAAAAGCAGTTAAGTATATTTTCTATTTTTCAAACCTAGCAGTATCTGTCTTTTAAACTACAAAAGCTGAAGCTCCTAACACATTGGATTCAATCACTATAAATTACATGAAATGTAGTCTACTAAGAAAAGGAAATGAAAAGCTCAACAATTTGGTTAATGACACTAATTTCAAAGAGCACACTGGATCTAGTAAAACATATTATTGAAAATACTGTTTATGCTTTTATACAGATCTAAATTATTGTGTTTCTGTTGGAAGTGGAATGGGATTCAAGGATGACTAGGGAAGGATACGATCAGTGCCTTGGAATATCACACAACCTTTCACCAATTCTCCCATGATGCACCCAACTGACCAGATATCAACTGAAAATAAAAGTGAAATGATCAAATTATGAAGTATCATGAACAAATGTGAGGAAAACAAACAAAACCATCTGCATCTACAGTAAAACACAACAATGTGGAAAACCAAACTGCTCACATGTATTTTCAATCATATCAACACCAAACTGACTGTTCCTGAATTTTGTTATCAGTATTTTGTAAAACGTAGTCAGCGTTTGCACTTGTGAAATGACCATGAAGAAGGATACAATCTCTTCCTGGGAACAGGACTTTATGGAGGACCATTTCTGCCATAATGCACCCAACAGACCAGATATCCACTATCATATGTTAGGTGCAACAAGGACAAAAGATTAAAGAAATTTTTTTTAAATACCACAATTATTTATTGGAAAGCTCACATTGTATTCCCACAGTCCTGCATATAATTTTTGTCCCAACCAGAACAATCTCTGCTGAAGTTCTGATCCACATCAGTACTTACTGTACAACAAGCTGCCCTCTGCACTAAATAAAGTGTTTTTATCATTATCAAGGACCCAGCAAGGTCCCACAAGTCCCTTGTTTCACACAGCCAAAATTACAGGTATACAAAACCATGGCATCCACAAGCCCTTGTGACAAGGCAAAGAGCATACAAGTCCAGTGCTAGTAAAAATCAGCAGGTAAAACCCCCAATAATGCAAGGACAAGTTCCTTGGCAGTGATTTTGTTGGCTGAATGTTCAGTATATTACAGCTGTGTTGGTTTTAATAATATAACACCCAGCCTCTCTGAGCACTATGCAGACTTAAGAGAATATAAGACATGTTCTGTGGTAGGGATCTGCAGCGTATTTTAATAATCAGAGAGACAAAAGGGGACACATTATCAAAACAAGATGTTTCAGAATAAAATTACATTGATTAAAGGGTTTATTATTTATATATTGATATTTTGGTTTGGTTTTTTTAATACCAGCCATCACCAGTGTCTCAACAGTTTTTTTTCAGAATAGAAAACATAGCAAAAAGATAACAGGTGAATATATGACAAGATATAACTATAGCAGGGGAGAGGGAGCAGTAAATGTTAAATGGAGGAAGGCACACAGAAAACTATTATACTCTCAACAAAAAATTACACTGTAATAATTTTGATTTCCAAAACCGTGATTAGAATAACAACAAACTTGACAGGGGGAAACCAGCCCTCCCTCCTCTTTTTAAAGTAGTTATGCTCTGAGAGACTTTAGACAGAAGATTTAAAGCATGACTCCAGCAACTTACCATTCTCTTTATATCCCATTCCCAGGATAACCTCTGGTGCTCTGTAATACCGTGTTACTACATATGGAGTCATCATGAAGTTAGTACACGCTGTTCTTGCCAGTCCAAAATCAAGAATTTTTAGCGTGCAATCTGATTTTACTACGATGTTGCTGGGTTTCAAATCCTAACAAGAAATTACTTCAGTTAAGGAAAGATTAACATACAGAATAATACCCACACACCCCCCTCCACAACCAGGATAAGCCGAAAATTCACTTTACTAACGACGGCATTTTCTTGCTCTGGTGTATTTGCTTATTTATACAACCCCTCCCTTCTTCCCTGTTTCATAAAAACTGTGTTCACAAAGAGTATTGTTAATGATCTACTACTACCTACTCTGTGGATGATACCAGCTGAGTGGAGATGCTTGATACCACAGAGCATCTGGTAAAGAAGATAAGACATTCTTTCATGATCCAATTCCATATGAATAACCTGGCACAAATTTGCATCCATCAGCTCCATAACCAAATATCTAAAGCACAAAAAAGAAAGCATTAAGAAAACTCAAGTCTTACTTTTCATATGAGGTTTAAGCGTAGTATAAAAGGTATTAAAGAAAAATCAACTACTTTGCTAACCTAAATGTCTAAAAGCCAATGATAAAAAAACCCATGCATGACCACAGTTACAAAGTAAAATTATCTATTCAAAAAGCCTTACTATTAAAAATTAAGCGTTCAATATTCCATCACAAAATATCAAGATTCCACTAGTTTTATAAACAGTAATACAGAGAATAATTCTATCTTTATGCGTCATGAAAAACTAAGTGAAGCTGATGCAGAGATTGAAGATACTGCAACATAAATGCTCTCTTTCACTGTATTTTATTCTAAAAAATAAAAGAATTAGGATAATCACAATGAAAACTAAGAGTCATAAAATAATTTTCAATTGTCATCTACTTACCCTCTTCAGACACAAACATTCCCTCAGTTACCCAAGCAGCCTATCCACAAACCACAACAGCACACTCTCTGGAACCTAGTGATATCCCACCAATCACATGGCCATGAATCCTTTCTAGACCAATTGAAAATGCTTGAATAAAAAAGAAATATATTCAGTTCTGAACTGAGGCCAAAATACTGTTGTGCTGATACGACTGGTACAGTAAAAAAATTGCTCTCATGTTATCCAGACCAAGTTATTATCCCGAGGTGATGCATGCAGCTCAAGGACAATGCACACAAACCAGATGCATGTGCAAGTGAAGTATGGCAGACTGATGAACAAAAGGTAAATATCCCTTTTTCATTGCCCACTTCAGCTTTTGGCTACTCTTGATTTTCAAAGTGTGAAGTCTGTAGGATACTGGAAATCCATCTCTAGGGCTTAGGCCAGTATTTGTCAGAGAAAATGAAAAAAAAGTAATACTTACACATCCTGAAATTCTTCTAGTGACTTCTGTGGTGTAAATACATTCAATAAACTAATAATCTATAAAATAAAAACAAACATTAAAAGAAACTTCTGCTTTAATTCACACAAAACTCCACTGCTGCAGAAGTTACTATGCAAAATAAAGTGCACACTGTTACTATATACACAGTTTGAATGTTACTTGGCTGCACTTAATTCACACATGCTGAAAAACTGCCAATTCAGAAATAGTTCCAAACGGCAGCATGTGTGCCAAAGGAACCAAGATAGGACAAAATAACTTTTTTTCCTTTTTAAAGTTATATGACACCTTCTATCTCCCTCCGTAGTGCCTGAAACATATCCCATTTTCCCCCATAAATAACCATATCTTATTTTAAATCATATGCTGTGCAAAGAATTTTAACCAAGGCTATCCAACACCACGTGCACAGAGGTGCCCCATGCCATCCCATTAAACTTAGACTATGATGTACTATTTCCAGAATTGCTAAAATTACTGTACTGCCATCTTTAATAACCACCTTGCTTTTATTCTGCTACATCTGGGCCTCACCAAAAGCTCACTTAAAAAGCAACCCTAAAAGGCTAATTGACTGCAGAAAGTTTGAGACTTGACTGCACAACTTCAATGACCAGCAATGTTTTAGTTCATATTAGTACCAGAACACAGCAGTCACATAAACCCTATATTCTTGTATTAGAACAATGAAGTATTGATATCACTTCAGAGGGTTCAAAGATTGCAAAATTCACAAGTATTGTCCACAGCATTTCACTTTTTTTTGACAGTGCTGCATTCCTGAAAACCCCACCAGTTAAACACTGTATGTAATAAAAATCTTGCCTAAGCGCAGAAGATTTAAATACAGTGAAGTTACAATGGTCAAACCCACAAACCATCCCAGTGCCAAACAGCCTTTGCTGCAGATGACTTAAAAGGGGCAAATGCAAGAGAGCAAGGCCTGGTCTCTATAAAGCTGACACTGATGGCAGCCCTGGATCAACAACACAGCAAAAACCTCCTCCCCATGGCACTTCATATCCCCCGCAGCTCACCCAAAAACTGAGCCATACATTGTGGAGAACTGCATTGCCCGCAGCAAATCCTTCCAGTCTGCCACTATTTCCATTCCTTTGGTTGCTAACAGCAAATGAGAGAGCAAATCCTAAGCTTTTTTGATAATTCACAGTAATGAGAAACACAAAGCCCAACTCACATTTTTGTGATTGACGCACTTTAAAAGAACGAGCTCTCTGTAGGCCCTTTTCGCGTGGGTTTGGTTCTGAAAAGGACGACTCAGCTTCTTCACAGCAACATTGATTCCAAGCACTGTATCAAACGCAGCACTAGAAGTGTTCAAAGACAAACAAGTTGAAGTCTCTCTGAGGGAGAGGAGGGGGCAAAAGGGAGGCAGAAGTGAGGAAGGAAAGAAATCAAGATTTAAGACAAAGTATATTCACTAACCTCTTGGTACAACACCTAATTTTAATTCAGAAAAGAAACATCCTTTAAAAACTACACATCCTTTAATAAATACAAATAAGTCAAACAGAAGCCACTGACATTCATCAGAGGTCTTCCTGCCTTACTTTCTGTCTTTAGACTGGAACTGCTGACTCAAAACTCACATCCAAAATTGCAAGATCTAAAAATATTTTAGACTTATTTGAAATCAAGAAGCATTCCAGCTGCCTAATCTGTATATCTGGAATATTTTTTGGACACTTTTGCTGACTGACAGTAATTTGGTATTTGCAGTGGAAATTTCTCTTTGCTAAAGGAGAATGACAACAATGTCTCCATGATCCCTTCTGCAGGGATCAATATTCTCCTGTACATGGATAGCCTGCAATGATAAAAAATTGTAGTACCTAGCAGAAAACTACACTCATCATCTGCTTCTGGGTGGAAAAAAATGCATTGAATTGAGAAATACGGAAAACTCAGATTGAAGGGAAGAATACCAGAGTTTAAAAGTGACTAAGACCATTAAATTAAATTTGTTCCTTCCCTCTGCAGTTTGAGGTCAAAGTTTAAACTTGCTTTAATAGCTGTAAGAATCTAAAGCTAAAGTATCTGTACAAACAAAACAAGACTGAAGTGGGAATATTCTTCATTATTAACACAGACTATTTGGCAAAATATATGTGATATTCCTAGCACATGCTACTCAGGAGTTCCAGTCTTAAAACAGTTTCAGTCTGAAATAAGGATTCACACATTACCCTATTTCCATTTAATGTTACATTCATAGGGTAGGAAAGAATTCTCATTCACATTTTTTCCAAGCACATATAAGCTCTTCGTGAGCTCCTTTCCCATCTCATCAAGATATATGTAACATCAGACTTAAAAGGGTTATCACACTACAGTATTCTAACAAGAAGCACAGCTTCCCTGTGAGAACAGCAACACTCCAATTACAACAAGTTTCCCAGCATAAAATCACTGCCTTCCCTCCTGGAAAAAAGCAACACTACCATAAAGCAGGGCTCACCCAGGAGATGCTGTGTTTTCTTGGGACATGCCTCCAAATTTGAACCAATGTGCCACTTACCCTAAAGACTTGTTAGCATTTATTTCAGCTTAGTTCTATGAAATGCATAAGTCATTACTGAATGTCACGATCAATCTCTGATTTAAAGCCTTTATGCTTGTGCAAAAGGAAACACAAAGTGGGAGGAAAGCAACTGGCCAGACAGTTGGAGAAATCATTTTCCTCCCAAACAAGAAAGCACTGATATTTCAGTATTCACCCAAAAGATGTTACATGTAAATTAATTTTCATGTTAATGCCTTTAATGTTTAATGACTTCCATATGTCAATGACTATACCTGTGAATTAGTATCAAATCAGTAACCAACAGGGTCTGCATGAATTAACTGTAAATCACAGGGCAGCAGTGGATAGAGGAGTAATTTTAAGGGAAGTGTCCCTCTGTGATCTGACAAATCAGATGTATGACAAGCCTCAGTCTAAGCACGTATGAAAAACTCCACCTGAACCTCTTATTTTGGACATTCACTAGAAAATTTAGGAAATTAAGGTCAAGGAAAGAAAAAGAATATGTCAGAAAGTTAAAGACAAAAGTTATTTTGATTCAGTCCAAAACAGATTACCAGACTTCAGATGTATTAATACTTAGGAACAAAGAAGTGCAGTAAGTTAAATATGTGTGCTTTGTACATAAAATACAAAAGGTATATCCAGTTTCTGCCCTAGACTGTTTGCAGTGTGAGCTAGAAATATCCTCTACATAACAACCGAGTTACTTTTTCATCTTCCTCGAGCTCTCATTTACTGTTTTTCCCGAGCATATATTTTTAAAACTACTTATTTTCCCATATTTTAATATTAAATATAAAACGACACGGAGCAGTACCAATGGAGTTTCCCATTAAAATCATGAGAAAAAAAGCACAAATTTAGACCTCTCCTAGCTAAAGTGACACAGGTGGTATTAAAAATTTCTCCTATAAGAAATGAAATCCAGACACAAAACTCCAGAAACACTTTTCATAATTTTTACGTTAAATACGGGATGATAAAAAAATCATCACATCTGTGTGTTACACTAATGACTTGACAATTTTTTCAGCCAAATGTAGCAGGATGGCACTCATCTTACACTGAGTTTTCTACATTTTACTTCCTAATTTTTTGTATCTTTCCCTTGTGTAAAGATTTCATGAGAAATTAAGATGTTGCACCTCGTTCAACTTGAGCTGTTTCACAGGAAGACGAAAATTTATGCAGTGTTTCACTCCGTTGTTCCATAAATCAAGTAGTTTCAAAACAAGTCAATAAATCATTTCTTCTTCTTCCCAACACACTGACCTTAACACTACCTGCATTTCATTTTGAAGCAGAGACGCAGCCAAAGCCATTTGGGTTAGAAATGCTCTGCTTCTAATGAAAGGAGAAACACTTCCAAGCACCCCGAATTCCTGCATGCCATCTAAACCAAGCATAACTCAGAGAACACTTATACCTAGAAAATGTCAGTACTATACTAAATCTTACCCAAATCCGAATGACCAAGATCCAGGACCCCCTCATCACTCAACCCACTGAAGAAGAATGAAATACGCTGTTCTCGTTTTGCTTGCTTGTCACCTATCAGCAGGGCAAGAGGGCTATCTAAAAAATTCTAAAATAAAGGCATGCTCTCACAAAAAATGCACTCTTTTCCTATTTATATAACTTATTATGGTTATGAAAAGGCCAAGAAGACATGGGCAGGTGCTGTACAAGGAGTTGTTCACAGTACATGAGTCATCACACTTATTCTGCAGATTGTAGAGATGAAGACAAACTGCAGGCTGGATTCAAAGCACGAACAGCCCACCATGTGCTGTGATTAAGATAATATCACTGAGTTCCTGAGTACATCTGCTTGCTCCCCTGTTTATGGAATGAAAACCCACATCAATAAACATTTCTGCTGTTACTAAGTCAGTTTTGCCCAACAAAATACGGGCTGGCACTACGTTGTGCACAATGGATTGCTGCAGTCTAAAAAACATTTGAAAGTGTTTACCTTTAGCTGGCCCAGAGGTGTGGTGCCATACAAGAGACTAAGGTTCAGGATCAGCCTAAGGACTCCCACGTCCTGGGCCAGTGGAGGCTGGACACAAAGCTGGGGTGACACACCAAGGGAGAGCCGGCCAGCCCAACCCCTCACACAGCATCCCTTTCTGGTTAATCCATGGAGTGACAATGACACTGACTGGCCTCATCCTGCCAGTTAATGGCAAGGCACTGCATTGATGGCTCCTAGAAATGGACAGGAGTGATTGGGAATAAAAGAGGGGGAAGAAAGGGGGCCATGATGAAGAAATGAGTAAAACCCAGAATCTCTCACCACTGTCATACCTTACACTGCAATATCACAACTACAAGGGCAATGGGAGAACTAGAAACAGAAATAAAGTGGTTAATGAGAAACGAAGAAATTTGTTGACCATTCTAATTTATGCAGTTATCCAAATATTAATTTTCCCTAAAAAACCCCAAAAAAATAGGTTTGCACATGAACTATAGCAAGCAATTGGTTTAGAATTTATTTAGTCCATAACCCTATAACATGAGAATTTATTATCAGTGTTTTATGTTCTGGTACGTCTATCAGAAATGCATGCAAATTTTCCTTTATATTTATAGCTTTTCACATTTAAATAAAGTATTTATTACTCACCAAACAATGCCCTGTGCCCCTGATCCTATGGGCTTCAATTGCTGGTAACGTTTTAGTACAGTGAATGTTGAATCTGCAACTTGAACACTGTAAAACTGACTATCACATTTACTGTCAGTCATGGTGTAGTGTCATGTAGTTTTCTCTCTCAGGGACCTGGCAAAGTTTTCAAGATCTTAAAGAAAAAGAAAGAAAACAAATGTTCAGTATCTCACTAATTTCAGGCAGACAAGATGGGAAATATCATACATACTTTAATACATATGAATTTTTCAACAGCACACCATTAAACAAACATTCTTTCAGTTTTGTGCATTACCACTGCTAATAAAAAGTACTTGCAGACAGACAGCAATTACAGCTTTCACAGCTTTAAGGGAATGCATGTTCCTACTCCAATCCCTCAAACAAAAAGCATCTAAGTAAACAACTCTAAAACCAAAAACATCGAAATATAACTCTCTACTCCTTGAAGGTTACTCCATAACTTAGAACTAATACTATGTGCTAGGACTGTACTAATTTCTGTATTACAGAAAAAAAAATTCAAAAATCATGTTATTCAAACACTGAGCACACAGATAAAAGTGGCTGCAGACATCAATGGAGTCCATGGACAGATGGAAATGGGGTTTTAATAAAAGACTTGATTAAAACAGCCAAACAGGTTTAAAACAAAACTGCCCCCCAAATCCCTGTAGCTGCTGCAACTTCTCCAGCATCCCTTTCAGCCTTGTTCAGTAGGAAATTTCAAGGAGGGCTCTGCCTTCTCACCTCTGCCAGGCAACATTTCCCTGATCCAGACCTATGGCAACACATTCTCCTTCCCATTTTATACACACCACAACACCCTACACTATCAGTCAGTGTCCTTATAGTACTACAGAATTAGAGTTTTGTGCTACAGTTTAAAAGACTCTCCTGCCACAATAGAGAGTAAGTCAAATCCATCTGTCAAGAACGATTTAAAGGTAAGTAATTACATCAGAGAGCACAGTAATGGACTAAACCTCTTTAGCTATGAGGTACTACAGTAATGAGAGCACAGACCACCAGTTTTCCTGGGTGCCCATCCCTCTTCCAAACCTTACAAGAAAATTACCTCAGTAATTACTGAAGAGCTCTCTAACAAATTCTCCCCTTTTTAATTTCACATTCACTATGACAGATAGTGCCATTAGAGCCCAGAGTGATTTGCACAGGCAAATCACTTGAAACTCGTTCCTTAAAACAGGAAATGCAAGCAGCCCCTTCCCCCGGAGCAGCTGTGTCCTGTGCTGTCTGCTTTGGCTACAGAAAGAACAGCTCGTCTCTCTCTTCACTGGCCCCACCGAGTATCCGTGAGCCAATGCAAAATAGAAAAGCCTCAAGAAAAACCCATATACCCACCCTAGAAGGGCACAAAGCCACACAAATAACTTTTGGTTGCTTCAAGAATTAGAATTCGGATTTCTCTCTTCCTCAGTGCATGTATGAGGGAGCAGCATCTTCTCCATGTTAAAGTCAGCAGATGAACTCAAGGAATCTGCAGTAAAATAGGTGGAAGACCTCCAAGTCCTATTAAAGACTGAGTTTAAACCAAACTGTAACAGTCTTAAGAGATTGTCAGGAAATGTCTAGAGTACCTTTTACCTTCTAGTTTCTCAAAATCTATGCAGCATTTTAAGAGGCAGACATTCAACTGGGTCATCTCCGGCAGCAATTTAGACAGTCAGTTTACATGACATTTCCTCTTAGAAGCTTTAGAAAAAAAGCAGAGGAGAGAGGATCAGCAAAGGGAAAATGTGGGCTACCAACTTTCTGCCTCTGTCACAGGGAGAAGGAAAAAAACGACATCTCCTACATAATATGGGCATATTGGAGGCAGTCAGATGCAGTTCCACAGCCAGCTCACACTAACGCGAGACCAAAGTGATGCCTCGAGAGCAGCTCCCAGACTTCCCTCATACATCCCACTCTTCTTTCCAACCCTTTTCATTCCTCCAAAGCTATGCACTCTGAGGTACCAAATTTTTTGATGAATAGTTCCTGAGCAGCAATAGTATTTTCACTGAATCTTCATTATTGGAAGAAAGGTACAGTTGAAAAGTCAAGATCCTCCCTGTGCAAGGACTTACAGACAAAACCAAAAAAGTACAGATTTTGCATAAACTTGGCATCAGGATATCAACTTGTTAGTTACACAAGAACTACACTGTACCTCTTCAGGGGTTAATGAAACACTTTTCTGTAACAGGGATAAAGAAATACGGGAAAATGAAATGATCCTGATAAACCCCTCCCTTTAAGAATCCTTGTCTGTACAAAGCCACCTTTTAAAAATCACTCAGAGATCAGGATAAGCTTTTCAGACAAGACCCAAAGAGAGAATTGGGCATCAGAACACACAACTTTTCTGTATTTCAACACCTTTGCCATTCTCTGTACAAAGCACCTCCAAGTCTTAACTTTCACTTGGGCTTCAAGTTGCTTGGATGCATCAGGACATACATTACTTCAGACATGCACATTAAAATCAGGTGCCATGGGACTGTAGCTGTTCACAGGACTTCAGACCATCCATTCTGAGGGCAAGAGCCCCCAAATAAAAACAGATTTCCTGTTCTGCAAGTAGGCAGTATACTTGACAAGTAAGTTTCTTAGTACTTACATATTATTCTCCTACTAGAAAAATAACCAACACACCAAACCTGCCAGTAGTAGGCTTATACAGAATTCCAGTGAGAAATCTTCAGGAGCTGAAAGCAACTGCACTATAGAATACATCCTGTATTTAACTGTCACTTCCCTAAAATATATTTCTTAAAATGGCAACTTATTATTAACCAGATCTGTCCTCTGGATATCTTCAAGTTCAAAGCTTATGAAACAAACAGACCGGGAACACATTCCCAGGGTTGTTTTGGTTACAGCAATGTTATTACTGACAATGAAACACAAGAACAACATGAAGCTTACCTTGATTTTTAAGCCTTAAGATAAAATTCTACTGCTGACAATATCAACAATGGATATACACACACACGTATGAAATGTGTGTATGAAAAAATATGGGAATTCTGGGCAGAAAATCTCCCCCTATTCCCTTTTTCATCCTTGCAAAAGCACTTCAAATTCAGGTGTGCCCTTTTAAGGACTATCATCTAATAGTGTCAAGGGGTTTTTTTTTAATCTTTACAGCAATATATATCAAAAGGTAAGAGTCCAACTACAAAATCACAGTGAGTTACACCTCACTCCTCTACTCACAACCTTTAAAACGAAAGTGTAACAAAGCACTAGCTGAGTAATGCCGAAGGATAACAGCAGAGTTTAGAGGTAGTTTGCAACTGGAAACTCTTGGAAAGTAGACCTTCTTCTTTAAGCAATCCACGTTACTACTGACCAAACGAAGATTTCACCACTACCTGCTACAGTATCATCCA
Source organism: Oreocharis arfaki (assembly GCA_013398015.1). Lineage (NCBI taxonomy): Eukaryota > Metazoa > Chordata > Aves > Passeriformes > Paramythiidae > Oreocharis > Oreocharis arfaki. The sequence goes on from VZRR01012079.1 coordinate 1,875,615, forward strand.
GCTGTTACGCTCACACGCTAACACTGAAAGGATCTCAGCACTCTGTCAGGGCAAGTTGGTGTAAAGAGAGAAAAAGTTTAAACGTGCATATGCTGTAACCAATTTCGCTGTTTATGTAAGAACGGAGCAAAAAGACTCCTCTCACATCTTTCCTAAAACTTCTGCTGAGAAATCGCTTCGGCTCCAGACAGCCCGGGCTCGCCGCGGCCGCACCGAGCGAGAGCCGCAGCCCTCGGTCCTGCTCCCCTCCCGGGACGGGGCTCTGGGGGCCGCCGAGCGCGGGCCGGCTGCACATGGGCACCGGCAGAGCCGGCAAGGAGCGAGAGGGGAGCAAGAGGAGCAGAGGCGGCTCCCGCCGGGGCCGGCACTGCGGCAGGGGCAGGGCAGGGGGCTCGGCCGGAGGAGGAAGGGCCCGGCCTTGCCGCTCCCCCGCGTCCCTCCGGCGCGGCCCGGCCCGGCCCGGGCAGTGGCCCGCGGNTGACAGCCACCCTGGCCAATCGCAGCCCCCCGCTGGGAAGCTCGGCCAATCGGGCTTGGGGGCGGGACTGCTGGCCGCTATATAAGGGAGGGCGCTGAAGGCCCGCAGTGACGGGGCAGTTCGGCCAACGCCCCCCGGCGTGATGTCATCGCGTGCCGTCAGCCTGTCACGATAATCGTGATGTCATCGCGTGACGTCAGCATGTCACGGTAACCGTGATGTCATCGCGTGACGTCAGGCTCTCACGAGAGTCACGATGTCACCTCACAGCAGTACCACCTCACGCCTGGCTGTGGCACCAGTCCTGCTGCCAGCTCCTCACAGCTCTGGGAGAAGCCCTCTGTGACACAAGGACGTGCCATGGAGCAGAAGCCCTCCGAGTGGCAGGATGACGTCACACGGTGGCAGCCTGTCACCCCATCACAGCACACCGCAGCGTCCTTGTGCCGCTGCCCGCCCTGAACCGCCGCTTCTGCCATAGCCCTGGAGCATGGGCTTCCCACAGCTTTTCCAGAGGGATGGCTCTGAAGGGATTTATTCCCTCCCTGCACTCTTTTCAACCCCACTCAAAAATCATAAGCCTTCTATCCCTTACATACACCCGGCCTTGACATGAGGACTGCTTGTTTTTTAAAACAGGTGCTGCCTGAAAATAAACTCAGTTTTCTACCTCTCCTAGGACCGATGAGAGCTTTCGTTTCTGCGATTTCTGTTCTCACAAATGATTTTAGAAAAACGCACCTGCAATTTTTTTAATAAAATCAATTTAATGTAGCATATAGATTAGATGATCAGAATATTCTTTGATAGTTCCATTTTTTAATATGAAGAGAATACTAATTCCAGATAGAGAGTAAAAGGTGCCTTTTCATCACTTACCAAAACACGTTAGATACAGAGTTACATAGTCCTGGCATTTAGGTCAAATTAGTGCTACACTTTTCGTTATGATTTTGCTTCTTTTATGTGGTTATAAAAAGCGCTAGGGCAGTTTCCAGTAAGTAGCTCATATTACAATAAGCTTGTGTAGCACTTTCAACCTCTTAACCTAAGTAAACATTCAAACACCTCCATTTAGAAGCAAGCTTGCAGAGGAATATCATAAAGAAAGCTTTACTAGTGAAGTATTTAGTTAATAAAATGCAGAAAAATTAAATACTATGCTTGCTGGCCATTTGGAAATAAAAACCAAGCAAATGAGCAGAGAACTTCTTGTGTGTATCTACCTTTTTTTTTTGCAGGTCTATAGGGGCCCCCCTACTGCAAGTTGGTTCACAACTAGCGAAGTGTGCCTTTGCAAATATCTGTGGTACTAAAATAGGACTTGGTTCAGATGTGCGATAGAAGTCATCACGTTAAAAAAAAACCAACAAAAATGAAATAAACAAAAACCCAAACCCAAACAAACACACAAAACCAAACCACAAAACAAGAAGAATTATATAATCTTTTAATTGCATTGTCATGTCATTGTACCCTCTTCAAACAAAAATATCACTTGAAAGACATCCAGTTCCCTTATTCTGTTGCACTATACATGTTATGTAAATAAGAGCTGGGGTAGCATACAAAACAAATGTCGTTCTGGCTCTTCAAAACAGTTGAAAGAAGCAGAAATTTAAAACATAGCTGGGAATTTACAGCCACAGAAGAACTTTGTAAATGACTGGTTAAATATGAAACACAGATGCAAAGGGGGAAGGGAAGCTGGGAAAGAAGAGGGGACAACAAATTTCCAGTTTGAGGCTGAAGAAGGAAAATCCATAACAACTGTACACAAGTATCAACACGCTCAGTATTTACATTCTGAGCATTACCAATGTTACAGATAAGCAATGTACTAAAAAAATAACTTAAAAAAAGCTATACAAATTGTACTTATAAATACTATATCTTCAAAACTAGTTACGTAGTGTAGGCTAAAAAAATGTTCACAGTTACTCTGGAGACAGCTGTATATATATATATATATATTGCACAGTAAAAAAGTTCATTCAGTATACCATGTGTAAACAATTTTTATCTTCTTTGGCAATTTCAGGACTTGGAGTATTTTCTGTGAGCAAAAGCACTTGGGTACAAGGCATATCAAAAGCTTTTAAAGCTGCAAGATAAATCCTTCTGACACTTTCCAGTTAGCACTGCCATTCTCTTTAGAAAAAACATTTACCTATCAGTTCAGAACAACACATTCTACAAGTGTAACTCAGACTTCTGGCAACAAACACATCAGCTGCTCCTGGCTGTTATTCTACAGTAACAGATTTGGCCAAATTTCTTGGAAAGTCCACCTAGAATGAAGAGACAGACTTTCAGTACAACAGAGTAATACTGACATTCTGCATTTGACAGTTCATTTAGTGTGCTCTTTCAGACTTCCTAATGAGTTCTGCTTTATTCTAGACACATTAACACATACAACAGGCTATAGATCTGCAGATAATGACTCGCAGCTGAATTCATCTGTGCTTCCAAAACCCTGCTAACAAATACATATTTGTTTTGCACAGGGTACCTTTCCAAAGCAGTCATCACTATCAAACTGGCGCACCAACACATCAACAAACCAAGCTGTGCAAAGCACTGACCTATTTTAAGTTAAAGTACAATATCACATTTCAAGATGGAGTTCTCTGAAAAAGTCCCATTTGCACTCTTAACTAATCAAACTAAGCAAAAGGGCTTTGTAATTTTTTTAGAAGGATACCAATTAAAAAACACAAAACTGAATAATTGGCACTGAAATGCCACCTCTGTAACCACACTCACCATGAGCTCCACTAGCTATTTTCATAGCTATCTCTTAGAGATGCCATATAACTGGGTCTCTCACTTTACACTGGTAGGAGGAAGTTCAAAACTGCACTAAATGGAGTGTTAAATGTACAAAACACTTACATCATATCCTCTGAGAACAGCCAGGTGGAATGAAAGCAACTGAAGAGGAATGACACTCAACACTCCTTGAAGGCAGTCAACTGTATGAGGCAGCTCAATGGTTTTGTATGCAAATTTTGAGCTTTCAGTGTCTTCTTTAGAGCACAGAATGATTGGACGACCCTGAAAATAAAATTTTGCATTGTTTAGTGAACAGCTAGCCTAGAATTACTTTGAAATATTGTTCACAGCATGCCTACATATGTTTGAAGACACTCAAGTAGCTAACGAAGGCAGTGCCAGTCTTGCATAATGGCTCTTGACTTTCACTGTATTGTAAGACTTGAATGCTTTCACCTTGCACAGTTTTAATATTCCATTTGCTTCCAAACAAAAAAACCCCAAAACAAACAAACAGGCCACATGAAATCAGTTTTCACTGCTGATGTTAACCTGTAATAACTGAACTTGCAGTGCAGATTTAACATCTTATTTATAACTTAATAATTCAAAATACTCATCAGTACACCCCTTCCCTTTCCAGAGGCACAGCCCGAGAACACAGTGTGCACAATCTCCTTTCCTATGACACAGTATAAGGTAATTAGTCAAACACCATACCTGCCGAGCAGTGACCTGTTGCAGAGCATTCTGGCACTTGGTGAAACAAGGATCCTTCATTATCACCATGATAACAGGCATTTGTTTATCTATTAGGGCTAAGGGCCCATGTTTCAGCTCACCAGCCAGGATACCTTCTGAGTGCATATAGGTGATTTCTTTTATTTTCTAAAAAAAAAAGAAATGCCCCAAATTATTACTAACTCAGCTGAGAAATGACAGCCACAAGAAGCAGACCACCAAGGCTGTACCTCTGCCACTTAAGTACATGTACCCAGTATTAAATATTAGTGAAAACACACGGGTGTCTGCTGGGATTTCTAGCAGGCTGTGGGCAGCAGCAGAGCTCACCCATGCACATGGAATAACCAACAGGAACTTTAGGAACCAAACACCCAGCACAACCTTGGCTACTGCAGTCTAACACACCAAACTCCTCTGAGAAATGGATATGTGTCCATTTTACCAGAATGTTCATAACATAATTCATGAGTTTCCTGCATGAGCATCTCTTCTCAACATCAGCACATTGCATTTTTCTGATCTTGTTTTCAAATGGGTCAGCAATTTAAATTGTTAGTTTCTTGTTTTTAAACAGACTCATTAAACACTGTGTTTATTATGTGAAAGAAACAGGAAACTGATATCATATCCAGGTTCACCTTATGTCTGTGTTGAATTAGATGCTCCTAGTTATAGATAGCAGTTTTACTGCACTAGAATTAAATTGTAATGAAATATTAGAAATAAACTATGTTGCAGAAGCCACAACATCTCTTTTTAAAGAATATTAAACAATATTGAGAAGTTCCTACCAAAGCTCCTTCCAGACAAGTGGCGTAATTATACCCACGACCCATAACCAGCAATGATCTTTGTTTGTACAGTTCAAGAGCCAAATCATGGATCTTCTCATCCAAGGACAAGACTTCTTTAATCATTTCTATTGAGGCACAGAAAAAAAAATCAGGTTTTTTTAAACTGGAAAAAATAGTTCACTTGTAGTAGAATGTTCAATTATCTAATAGAACAAATACACTTAATAAAATTCAACCATTAACTTAGCGACTTTGACTGCAGTTTAAGGGTATTTTCTCCAGCCTTACAGTAATAAATTTAAAGCAACTATTGGTTTAAGCAGTGCTCATACATCCCATTTGAATTTCTAAAGGAAGCTGTGAAACATCCATTTAAAAGTCACCTTGAATTAGTTTCCTTTTATCTATACTGATTTAAAGTGGGAGGCTTTAAAAATTTCAAACCATGAATTTAGGAGATCAAGTAATATTTCTTGTACAAAACTACATTATTGTAATTAGAAAACCCAACCCATGAAAATTCCAATCTTACTGCCAAGTTTCTTGGAAGGGCACTTATAAAATTGGCAAATAGTGCAGAAACGAACAGTCCATTTTACTCATATTGTCTGCCTTTCAGGATGAGGGGGAGAGTGAAACTTAAATGAGAAGGAAATATCCCTCAGTAGTCTTTTACACTGCCAACATCCCCTACGCCTCCTCAAACCCAAAATATTAATATACCTGGCAATGATTTTAGTCCACTTATGATTTCCTGTCTCCTTTTCTGCAAGGAAATTCTGTCTTCAGACATCATTAGGCCAAACATTACAAGAGACACGAACTGGCTGGTATAAGCCTGCAGACAAAACAAAAACGTTTAGCAGCTAATTCTGCAGAGAGTGCAGAAGTGCTGAAAGTAATATTTTAACTGTATTCCACAGGGCTGAAGTATGGAAGTCAGTGAACAGCAATTCACCTTTGTGCTTGCCACACCTATCTCAGGTCCTGCATTGATGTGCACACCACAGTCAGTCTCTCTGGATATGGAACTTCCAACTGTGTTTGTGATGCCGACTGTCAGAGCACGACGTTCTTTACAATACCTCAAGGCCATGAGTGTATCTGCAGTTTCACCTGGAAAACATTCACATCTTGCCTTCAGGTTGGCAGAGGGTAATAATGATTCCTGAAAAGCATAAAATTCTGCACGAGTGTGTTCTAAATAACTGTGTCCACACTTACAGGATGCAAAGTGCAATGGAAAGCGATCTTACAGCACCCACTCAACAGCAAATGCAGCTCACCTGACTGGCTTATAAAAAAGCACACGTCATCCCTGAATACAGGTGTGTTTCTATCCAGGAAGTCACTGGCAAGTTCCACCATCACTGGTAATTCAGTTAATTCTTCCAGGACTTGTCGAGTCTGTATTCAAGCAGCACACAGTATTTGTTAATATTGCCACACACTAACATTTGGACATTTCGCAAATCAGACAAAATCGAATGGATTCTTATTAGAAAAGCTGGTAATTAGAGCTCACCAGACCTTTAAAAACCAAGGTGAAAAAAGTTAACTTCTAGCATGGTAGGTAACAGCATTGGAGCATAAATAAAGAATGTGGCACTAAGGAAAACTAAATAAAAGGGTGAGACCCCTCAATGAAAGACAGAGTTTGAGACGGAAGAAAAAGCAGATGAGGAGCTGTTGTCTGAAATGCCAGCAATTAGGTTTATATGTGCATTTCAACTGAGGCTGGGAACATACAGCCACTGCAGCGTGGTAACTGGTCCCACAGCCAATAATGATCAGTCTTCGGCATCTTCTGATTTCTTTCAAGTGATCCTTCAGCCCCCCCAGCAGGACTGCAAACAAATAAATACACATATATCAATGGTTTGTTTAATTTTCTGGACAGCATGTTTACAAATTTCAAACTTAGTGCAGTTGGAAGGGCTGTTCTCAGTTACCTGTGCTGCTCTCGAAGTTCACCCTGCCTCTCATTGTGTTGACAACTGATTCTGGTTGTTCAAAAATTTCCTTTTGCATGAAGGCACTGAAGTTACCTGTTTACAAGAACATGACATGGCAATGCTTAGGTTTGTTATTTTAAGTCTATTCCAGCTACAAACAGAACTTTTAAGATGACCTGTGGTAACACGCTACCTTGCCTGTGTTAGCTTAAACAAAAGCTTAGAATAGACAAGAAGAAAGAAGGATGGACAGTTCACTATTTGGTTTGTTCCATCTCCCGACACTAACAAGGTAAATAAATTCCTTCTTAAGGAAACCACTGTGTTCCCCTTCAACTATTTATTTACAGTCAAACTTTGTCAACAACTACAACATGTTAACACTATTATATTTTCACTAAATACTGAAATGAATGGAAGTATCTATGACTTTTCCAAGGCTAAAATGGATAGGGATCCCAGACTGCCCATTCTGTCTTGGTCTCAAAACTTGGAGCTGTCAGCTCCCAGTACAAAGAGCCTGAATAAAAGGTACTTTTCACAACAAATTAGCCGTTTTCTGCCTCATCTACTACACAAACAGTAACTGTCCATCTTTGATGATACTCATTTACAGATGTTTCAACCCACCCTTCATGATTTGCTGCAATTCCATCTGCAAGGTCTGGATGGCCCGGGAAGGATCATCACTAGCTGAACGCTCCAGACGGTGAATTGAGAGTTTCCCATCAGTTACTGCTGCAATGTCATCATCTTCTAAGAAGATCACTCTGTTGGTATGCTCAATGATAGCACTACAGAGAAAAAAACAGAAGCAAGACAACATCAGAGTTGGTAACAGCAAAGCAATTAAATATGCCACAAGAGCACTCCCAGCCCTGCTTCTCTCTTCCTTTTGGACATAACTGCAGACAGAGCCATCCTAGAGGCAATGGCTCCATCTGCTGCTCCTCCTGCACTCTCACAGCAACCCACAGCAGGAGGCTCAGGAACCACTGCCTCAGTTCCTGCTGCCCTGAAGTTGCCTCCCAGTGTCCCTGATGGATCCTGCTGAGGTCATGCTCTTGTTTCCAAGATAAATGTGTGCCTGATGTCCAGGTTCCTGCCAAGCTTGGAACCACACTACGATTTTCCTCCTCTGATACCTGAATTAAAAACATCACAACCCCGACTAACCTGTAGTCTGCCCAAGTACTCAGCTAATAAGTGTCCATTTGTACCCAAATTACTTTCCTGCACTGGGTGTATTTCACATAGAGGTCAGCAACTGGCAGATATTGCACTTGTGAAGGTTTGTCAGCAGCAGTTGAACTGCAAGCATTTTTCAGGCCCCTGAGCCTGGGAGCTTTCTGACATTACCTGGATTAAAAGCTCTTCTTTCAGAAAGCCACTGTACAGCAGCAAGGCAGCATGAGATTGCCAGAACTATCTCACTTTTAAACAAAAAACCCAGTATTTTCAGCAAAGTTCAAGTACTTTTACTACCTTGCATCTGAAGCAAAGAAGAATTCTACTGCCTTATCCCCAACAGCATGAAGGCAGGTTGAGCTGTCCAGTCTTTTCATTCGGGAATTGCAGATGTTCTTCACATTCTCAATGTTGCCTAATAAAGAAACGAGACATTCTAAATGCAAAAACAGCTCTGTACAAGTTAAGATTACAGACTATACAGGTTTAGGGTATCACATTTACAGAAATAGTTTGGGGGATGGGACTTTTACATGAACTACATATTCAGTAGTATAAAAATATCCACAGCCAAGAAGCTATTTGGGCCATCAGCTGGTGGTTTTATGGTACAAAAACCAATTAAATAACTAACTTCTCATCATAAAATAACAGTAATTTTAGTTCTTAAAAATAACGTATTTTGATTTATCAACTTACATGTTCTATACAAAACAGGAATCTGTTCAGTTGAGAGCTTGTATTTGCTCCTAACCCCAATGAGCAAAGGACTCCCTCTCCTACAAAAAGGAAAACACTCAAGTTTATAAAGAGGAATGTGCATGCAAAGAAGTTACAGGACATCTGTGAAGCTGAAAAGACAATAGCCCATCTAGCTTCCTCAACAGGAAGAGCCTCCTTCAACCCTGATCCTAAGGCCATTACATGGCAGGAGTTATATAAACTTCATTTTTCTGTAAGATTCACCAAATATTATTATGTAAGTAATTACCACGTGCATTGGTGATTCTGTACCCATAAACTACATCTGGGCAGAGGAAAATGTATATGAACCAGCTGTTTTCTTTCCAGTAATCAGAAAACAGCTTAGTAGAGGCACCAGTTTGAAACAAAGCTTAGTTTGCCTCTAAAGTCAGACAACAGTAAGCTCCCATGCTCTTCAGAATTGAAATAGTTACACTCTTTAGCCTTTCAAACTCAGAAACATCAGCCATCATGACTGCACCTCTGAAACTGTAGAATATTAAGACCATTTTTTAATTATATGGGTTACATGTCACACTGAAGACCTTATTTTAAAAAAAAAATCACAGGAATAAAAGAACAAGTCACGCTCAGATTACAAGATTAGCTTCTCTTAAATCCCTCAGCCCTAAAAACCCAAACCTGAACCACATATAGAATAGTTCATTTCAGAAGATGTTCTCCAGTTGGAGTGATGGTACAGCTGGCTTTTTCACAATTTTAATGTAGTCTTATTTTAGACCACAGAAGCAATGGGCTTTTGGGTTGTAATATAAAACAGTCTTTATTCCCACTGCTGCGTCACTTGCTGTATTAATATCTTTACATTTCCTGAAAGCTGTTTTCCAAGTCATAAATAAAAGTAGAACTTGCACAGAAAGACACCATAAATGCTACGACAGCTATAGAACACTATTTGTATAACCTATTACTACGATGGTCTTTTAGCCAAAATGAATATACTTATCTCAGTCTTTACTCAATGGGAACTAAAACTGAACAATATCCCTTCCCTCTCCTCTTTTTGATATAGGAAAAATGTTAGCACACTCTTAATACAAATTTAGAAGCACTAGATACACTGAGATTCTTTATTGACTCACAGAGTTTTGGTTAATTAAGCACTTTAAACATCAATATTTTAGTATCTTTAAGAGATCCTGGCTTTTTTTAAACCTAATAAAAAGCATGCATTATGTATAAAATGGACTTTTACTAACCTGGTAGCAACAGCTTCACCTGGGTAATGGATGCTCTTGAAAACCAATGCAAAAGCACCTTCCTGGAAACCATGAACACAGAGGAGAAAAAAAAAGATCCTAAAAAACTTATCTCAAATGGTTGCATCTCATTAAACTGGGGCCCCTCTCTGAAGAGGCACCAAAGGAACTGCTATCAGGAATCTCTTCCTGGAGGGCAGACTGCACCTTTAAAGGAATTGGCCATGGAGCAGAACAAGCTGACATGCACATTAACAGTGCCACAGCTGAAAGATCAGAAGTGAGCACTTAGCCTCTCTTTATAAATAAAAACAATAACTTCTAATGCAAAGGTTAGGAAAATGTCAGAGATATTACCCATAATCAACATGAAGACTGTTAGACATTTACTTTCAGAAAGACCTTCAATCAGAATTTGCATGAAGTGCATTACCATGCATTTTCAGCTAAAAACCTGGAGTTACTATTTCTAGCTCAAGCAGCAAATTCTCATTAATGCATTTCAAAAACAAAACACACAAAAAATCCACAACACCAGAAAAAAAAACAAAAAAAACCAGAAACAACTCTATGGTACTAACACAGCTGGCAAACTCCTGGAGGAGAATCCCCAAAGCAGGAGCCAAGGCCCCCCCACCCTGCAAGCAGGACAGAGATGGTGACATTCCCTCCTCTCCCAGGGCTCCACTCAGAGCATTCTGCCCCTGTTCTGGGGCCAGGTGAAGCCTCCCTTGCCCTCAGCTCCGGGGCTGCACTGCTGTTCCCTCTTGACCCACACAGGCCTTGACTTCATGTGGATTCCAGCCCTGCTCCTAGGAATCCTACAGAGCTGCTTTAAAGAGGAGACGGGGAGGTGAAAAGAGTGTAAGAAACTGCAGGAAGGGGAGGGAAAACATCTGCCCGGAGACTGGGGGAGGAAACAAAGCCAGCTTTCTCCAAGTTTGCAATGCATCTATCAAAGTTTTTAAGCACTCACATACTGAGTAACAGTAGATTCCCACTTCACAGTTTGGAAACCAGTCCAGCTTGTTAGATCTATTTCCAAATAGGAGAGCCAAGGCATTGGCCAAAGTTGAATCACAGCAGTGTTTCAACACGATCAGAATAACCTTTAAGAACACACTGCCATTTATGAGAGATTTTAACCCCCAGAGGCTCCTATTACTTTTTTTAAATTAAACTGCTTCATTAAAAAGCTGTGTTAACTTCTTGCTAAAAGAAAACCAAGCCAAGCAAAACAAAAAACTCAACAAACAAAACCCACTGCTACTGCAATTTAAAGATTTAACAGTGAAAAGGCTTTGAAGTCTCCAAAGTTTTAATCTCATTTCTTGGTCTATTAAGCATTGTTTAGAAGCCTAAAAGTGTTATTTCCAGCACCTTCTAAGAACTCCTGCAGATGATCTAAATGCATAAGGCAGAATGCTAAGGAGCCCCACAAGTAGCTTATGCTGTGGTACAGGATAGAAGTAAATTCCAACTTACCAATTGTTGAATAACTCTCTCTACCAAGGCTGAAAAACTGGTGTCTTCGCTCTCTCTGTTGTCATACATGTATTTTATCAATTTGGGGATTGTTTCTGTATCCGTTTCAGATTCAAATTCATAGCCTTTGCTCTCCTGAAACATCAGACAGAAGAGAAAAAATTGTGTCCATCCTCAGGCAAGAAACGCTGAAGGGCCTCTCAGCTGCCTCCCACCAGAAACTGCAGTCAGACAGCTCAGAACACTACCTTGGACCAGTGGATACAAATCACTATAGGTACAATGTAAGGACTATTATTCTTTGGGAAATACTGTAATAAGACACGTAGTAAGACTTGCTCAGCATCTGCCAAGCACCAAGAGACAGGAGAGAGCCCACTCCACACACCCTCTCGAAGAATCTCAGCACAAACTGCTACTCTACTCATAAATACTTTGCATTTAGGATTACAGGAACATATTGCACTTCACTAGCTCCTGAGCATCTTTATTAAGCACACTCTTTCACACAGCTTTTTTATAGATGATATCAAGAAACTTGAATTCAAGTTTCACCAAAGTCGTGAAAGATCTGATGGTACTTCGGGGGAGTATTAACTTCCTAGTTTTAGAATTGAGTTGCCACAGACTCACCAGAAATTTTCTCAGGTCCTTATAGTTTGTGATGATTCCGTTATGGATGACAACAAATTCTAAGAGGAAAAAAAAAATACATATAGTCATGAGCAATGAAAAATTAAGATATTTAATTCAGAACACAAAATTACAAGGGGGAAAAAAGCTTAGAAGTACACTTGAAACTACCTGCTATAGCTTTCAGACCTACAGTTTATCACAACATGGACAACAGAAGGCAGAAGCTTACAAATTCTAAAAGCATACAAAGGCAGTTCCAAATTAAGAGAGCTCTAAACTACACCCAGTAGAAGAGCACCAAGCCATCTCAAGTAAAGAACGATTTGAAATCTCCCTTTTCTGGCCCAGGCAATACTGACACATTTATAGTTTGAGTCTCACCTTTCAAAACAAGAATGTTGTACTTCGATTAACATGCAATTTTCAGAGAACAAATCTCATTAATTTTTAGTGTTACTTTAGCCTGAGAAGAGGCTATTCTATTTTAAAAGTGTCTAAGCTAAACAGAATGGCAACAGCTTAGCCCTAGTATAAAAAATAGATACCATAACAGTAGTAAGAACATATGCGCTCTGTGGATTGAATCATTTCAGATTCATGGGGTTCAAGTGCTGCAGAGATTACGCACCATTCCTTTTATCTGATCTCTGAGGGTGACTGTTTATTGCACTTGGTACTCCGTGGGTCGCCCAGCGAGTATGAGCAATTCCAAAATGTGTTTCAAAATCTGTTTTTGAATCCAGGTCATCTTGTTCTATACAGGAGAAATTCAGTTTACTGAATAATTAATGTCGCCTCTCTCTCGCTCTCTCTCTCTCTCACACACACACACAGACTCACAATTAGTAAAACACAAAGAGAATTCCTACAGGCTCTAAAAGCTATCTTCTGGCTTTCTTAAAAACCATTTGCTTTCTTGACATGACACTTCAGAAAGTTCAAGCTACTGTGATTAAAACCTTGTTTGCCAAGGCTTGAGCATTTTTAGCCAATACTAACAGCCAGGCTGAGACCCCATTACTACAAATTATAATGTAAATGTATTAAAACACAACTTCGGCCTTTCACAGATGGAAGCACTGCATAAAGCAGATTGTGATGACAGCCAGCTGCTTAACTGGTCGTTAATTCTGTCAGAGTGCATGTTTCAGCCTTTCAGCCATGCAGCACAGAAATCACATGAGTAAAGCACCAAAGACTCCCAGGTTCTGAACAAACGAGCAACCAAAAGAAGGGAGTGTGGACTGACAATTTCACCGTGCTCTATCTGAAGATCAGCTTGCTTTTTAAGTGCAGATTTGAGGGACGAAAACAATTTAGCTGCTTGGATTCCCCAATGCAGTTGTTGCTGGTACGAAATTGTAACTGCAGTTTTATGGTCTGACTTTCTGCTGAGATGCAGATGGTATTTGACTGGGAGGCCAAAGTAAAGGGGTCATTTTTAACACTTACTGTACAACTCTTCTTCCAGGGCCTTTACTTTTCCTCTTTTCTTAACTAGTTTGATGAATCTTTCTTTATCTTCATTATTATTTCCATCAATTGCCACTCCTACAGCACAGGACACAGTCATAAGTGTTATTTAAAGCATGAAATACACTAGAATAAGGAAAAGGCTGACAAAATACACACAGGCACACTGAAATTAGTATTTTTAAATTACTCTTTAAAGAGATATATTTGAAGTCTGTTGTTAGACCTGCGCATGTTTAAATGAAACTACACCAAGCCTATATCCACTGCACAGATTAAAACATACATGAGCCATCTCAAATTGTGTTTGACTACAGACTGAAATATTTTGCCTGATGAAATGAGCCAACTCAAATTTAAGACAAGTTTAATCTTCCCCATCCTTCACTGGGATTCACATGCACAAAAAACGCTGAGGCACAAACTACATGGCCCTGTATAGAGATCTTCCACACCCTGTTTTGCTTATGTGTACTAACTTCAACCATCTCATTACAGAGCTAAACACCCAGTTTTAAGTCCTGAGGAAAGTTGTAGCACTCCAAGAATCAAGCTAATTAGTTCTGATCTGTAAATCTGTAGAATAAAGAAAGAAAAATCCAAGATGCCAGACACTGAAAGCACCAAAAAAAGTAATGGAATGAGCTATTGGTTGCTAAAATTAGTTTGTTAAGTTGGTTAACATACCTGCAGAGTCATACCCTCTGTATTCCAGTCTCTGTAATCCTTTTATCAGGGTTTCATATATTTCTTTCCTAGTGCGAGGCACTCTGTAGTTTAGATAAGCAAAAATTCCTGTTTAAAGAGAAAAGGGGAAGGAGGGGGGAAAAGAAGCAAAGGGTTTTTGAAAAAAATTTGCATCACTCCAGACCCAATTTAAAACTGTTTAAAACTAGTATCAGGGAGAAATCCTAGCGGCACCCAACCTCCCATTTAGTAAAACTCCTCCTAACGCATTTTCAAATGGAAAGAATTCAAATACAACAAAGGACTCAGAAGCCTCATTTCAACACACAACACATAAACTTTGCTGGCAAGTTTCACTCTCCTCATGTTACCCACCAAGAGTTAAACAGTTAGGAGAGGTTAAAAAAATTCTACTTTTCATGAAAACCACAGCTGAAAATGGGAACATTGTGATCTATTTCATATCCAGACATTCAAAGAAGGAATATATTCACCAGCACTAACACAAGGAGACTTTTGTAATCCAAGTCATGGCCTTAAATACCCATGGGTAGGTACGAGGCACAACATTTATTTCTGAAAGGCTCCAGCTTAATCCTGTATACAACAGTCACTTCAGCAGAAAGAGAATGGAGAAGAAAACATGAGGAAAGGGCAGAAGTCAGTAGGGTAGGACAACAAAGGAAAGAGAGAGAAGGTACCAAAGCACTCCCCCCTGTGCTGCCTCAGCACAATCCCGCCTGCCAAACCCAGCCGGGCGCACAAGAGCCCTGTGCCTGCCCCGTGTCAGCTCCTCCAGGGGCATCACAAGGACAGCCGGGAACTCACTCCCTGCCTACTCGGCAAACAGCCTGCAAGAGCCTGAGAGTCTGATCCCTATTCTCTTGAATAGACCAGCCATCAACCAAGAAGGGGCTTTTTAGTTTGGGGCTTGGTTCCCCGCCCTAATTTTTTTTTTTTTTTTTTTTTTGGAAGGCAAAAGTACACAGGCATTTTTTTGTTAGAAGGATGTTGGGGATGCTGTTTTATCTTTAGAAAAGGTGTAATAAAAGACTCACCTGCAAAGGAAGACACAGCCATTCCTTTTCTCTGCCTACTGTTCTTCCCGGGACTCTGATATTATTTTGGATACAGTAGGCCCTTTTATTAACTCTAGCAAATCTGTACCCCGATAAAACAGAAACAACTAACTTCACTGTTTCAACAGTTTCTCCAAGCAACAAGTCAGGACTGGAGACTACAGTTAGAAAAAACCCCAGACTTTAAGAGCTCAACAGATAAGCAGTTCAGACAAGTGGTTTAGATAGAGAAAGCCTTTGTTTGAAATTTAACACCCTCTTCCCCCTCAATTAAGGCTTTTGAACTGTAAATGGCCAAAGTGAAGAAGCTGTTACAATGATACACCAATAAATCTCCCTTATAAATATTGCTGTGAATTTGGTTACTCCACTGGTTTATAAGCCATTAATACTGTTGATTTCACAGTGAGACAAAGAGAGTATTACATTTGCCTCTGAATTTGTTTTGGAAAGATTAAAGAGTGGATAATACTTTTTTGTTTCAGAAGTGAGATTTATGAAGAGCTCAGCCTAATTATTTCTAGTGCATCCAACATTAACAGAGACATTAAGACAATAGTTGCATTTAAGGAGGTATTTGGGAATTTGAACTGCTTAACACTGTTCTTCATGGATGCTTTGAAAAATAATGCCTCTGGTTATAAGCAGTCACTTTAGACTGAGAGGCTGTTGATCATTTTTCCAGACTGATATTTACCATTCTCTGGCACTAACCACCAACCTCAAGAGCAGCATTCTTCAATTTCTTCAATAAAAATTTCTCAACATCATTCCAAAACATTGCCACACACCTCATTTCAGATCCAGCTCTACTTTCTAGGCCGGATTTCACAACAAATTTAAGCCTCAACATCCTTGTATGTTCCATGTGGCATCTTTCACTACACAGAGCTCCAGGAAGAACCTTCCTCTGGGACCGTCCTTACAATGCTACCAGTGTGCTGCAATTGTTAAAAAGATCCTTGTTTCCAGGGAATTGTAGCTGCACTTCCACACACGTGCATTAGAAGATGCAGAAGTTACCAGAGGCCACTTAAAATGAAAACAATAGCTGCAGCCTGACTTCAAAGAACCTGTTATAAACACTTTCAGTTAAGGGAAATAAATCTTACTCTAAGCCCTGAGAGTAACATCTAGTACATTACTGTTTCATAATTTGTCCACTCATATATTTTTTCCCTCCTCACTCATCATTTTGGCCAGATTTGAAGCACATTACTCAACTCATGTAGAAAAAACTTCTGATAAAGACTCCTTGTAACTTAATTCTTTCTGGACACACACCAGTATGACTGCATCTCAGTTGAATCATACTTATGATAAGAGTTCTGTGATGTTAACAAGTTACTTTATGATGGCCTCCCCAAGGTATTCAATGCCATTTCCAGATCTTGCTTCCCTAAGAAGACTCAAAAGCATAAAATCCAGGAAAAGCACCCAAGAAGTGTTCTACTAGGACATTGCCCTCTTGATCTGAATGTTAAATCCAGTTTATAACTTTCCATAATTACAGTTTGCTCAGAAGGATGAACTAGGTCCATCATGTATGGCTTACCTTTAGAAGCAGATACTAAAACATAAACAGAAGGTTGTTAAAACATTACTAAAACCAGCTCCAATCATGTGCAGACATTGAAAGCAAGGCTCTCCCTTTGCACGCATATCGAGACTTTGGAGCTTCCCCTTCCAGGATCACAAGCAGAGCATCAAGAGGAGGAAAAGTAAATTGAGTATTTTTTGTGGGAAAATTCCACAAGAACTCTTGCAATTGCAAGACTTCACCAAAATCAAGGAGGGGGCAGCCTATACTTGAAGTTTGAACAAAATTACTTATTTTTTGAAAAATAAAAGGATGCCTCTCTTGGGGTAAGCACATTGTTGATGCCAGAAACTTAGCTTCGGGAGAGTCTTCAAGAGAGTCTCAACTATCCTGATGAAAATAATTTTGATTTAAAATGGGTAGATCATCTGTTTAAGTGCATCTTGACTGTTTTTTAAACCCTGAATACTTTTGCTATACTGTCTTCTTACATATGAGAGTGATAACATCTCAACTTTGCTTCCTTAGGAGCATGTTTATAGCAGTATTTATGACCTAGGTATTTTCAAAACATAATAAAAGACCTATAAATCTTCACGTGCTACCTGAAGCCAAAGAAAACACAATAGGGTGTATTATCAGCACTTAAACCTGGAAAGATATGAAAAAATAAAAACAACAACAAAAGAGTAATTTAGAAACTGCTGGTTGCAGTCTCAAGAACTCCTACACTCCCTACAGAGATCAGCATAGCAGGGTGGGGGATATCTTTCATGAAAACAAATGTAATAGAAAAGGTCTCTAAATGCTTATGGGGAAAAAACTAGCTCTGCTCTCACTTACCCTTCATGAACTGCTGCTCTTTGCCATTTCATACTGAGTCACTTACTCCACCCCAAGTCGGACGTTTTACCGAACTCCTTGAACACTGCTAACATCCTCATTTCCCAATCAATACACAGCCCAGACATGCAAAGTTTCTGATATTACCATTACCTGTCTCACCCAGTGCTTGCCGTGAATACTTTAGGGTATCAGGCACTGAGCCAGGTCTCTCACTTGAAGGGGTTTTGTTTAGAAGACACCGAGTTTGTCTCACTGATAGTGATCTGTCACGTAGGAGCTCAAACAATAGGAGTTGAAACAATATCACCTCGTGTTTCCATTCAAGTGAAAGAGGATTCCTGAGCTCCTTGCGCTGTCTGAGGTTACAATTAAAAAGGATGTGGAAGCAAGGAAAAAATTCCTAATTCAGAAAGTACAATGTTGGGAGCAGTAACTCAATTCACTTTCAGTCTGCATCCCATGAAAGAGGTTTTGTTGATGACGACTAAGAAGCACAAGTGCAAATTTTTCTAGTTATATCAGACCTGAGAGGAGATGTCAGGGACAGATAGGCAAAGTTCCACTAAACTTTCCTCCATAGCTAAATGCAACTGCATTAGCAGCTTCTGAACCTACACTTTGATTTGAATCTGATCCAAAGCACATCTAAGAAACTGTATACACGGTGTAGGAATTATCTTACCATCTCATCTTTATTAGATAAAATCAGATGAATAAACTCAAAACAGCTAAGAGTTAAGCTCTTCACTGCCTTTGTTAAAAAACCACAAACTCTCCCTTATCGCCTCAGTTCGGAAGTGAATCACGATTAATCAGTCCCTCGTCCCGGATTAGGAAAGACAGAGCCCAGCGCATCCCGTGCATCAGAGGCAGCGGGACCAGGAGCAGAGGTTAACCACGCACCCCGGGCACCCCCGGGGCAGCCGGGGGGTGGCAACGGGACGATTCCCGTCCCAAGAGCCGGGGACACGCCGCCAGGCACGGGGGGCTCGGGGAGGGAGGAACGGAACGGTGATCGCCGCTACCTGGGAGAAAGGGCGGACGGAGGGGCTTCACCTTCACCTGCCAGGCGCTCCCTGTCCTTCCCACCCCCGAATGGATGCAGCGGGGCCAGTCCCGAGCGAACCCGCAGCCCCGACAGCGCTGGGCTCGGGGACAAAGCGGCCCTTGTCAAAGCTGGGCGCGGCGTGCCCGCGGCTCCCTCACTCACCGCACATGGTGGCAGCNGAGATCCGCTCACGGGGAGTCACGGAGTCATTAAGCTTGGAAAAGACCTCCCAGATCACCGAGTCCAGCCTTTGACCGATCACATCTGGTCAAACAGAGCACTAAAGGACACGTCCAGTCATTTCTTGAACAGTTCCAGCAATGGGGACTCCACCACCTCCCCGGGCAGCCCGTTCCAATGCTTGGCAACCCTTTCCATGGAAAAATTCTACCTGATGTCCAACCTGAACGTTCTCTGGCACAGCTCTAGGCTACATCCTCTAGTCATGTCAAGATAGGATGAATCCCGTGTCCACTTCTGGTCTGGGTGACTAAGGCCGACTCAGGGATTTTCGGGTGACAGGAACCCCAGAGAGACCTGGCTGTGTGACCATGGGCAGCACAAGGAGCAGTTTTTGCGCACTGTTTTTCTGGTTTTCCACCTCGCAGTGTCATGAAGGAACAGGACAGGTCCATCCTGTCAGGGCAGCCCCTTTTGGAGCTGGGCAGGGGAAGGTGTCCCCCATCCTCCAGCCACAAGCATTTACAGGCGCACTCAGCAGCCAACTGCTCCTGCACAGGCAGGACCGGGAGCTCCTGCGCCCGTGCTCGGCTGAACGTGGTCACCAGGCTCACCTGAGGGAGCGCCTAAACTCCTGCTCAGCCCCTGCGGTCTCCTCCATGTACTTGGCAAGAAAGAAACTGCTCCAGGAGCCTTGTCCAGCCTCTGCCTCCTGGCCCAGGCTCTCTCCTGGGGGCAGGCACTGCAAGGAGGAGGAAGGCCACGGCCCCTGGCGAAGGGTCAGGTCTGCAGACATGAAGCGCCTCGAGCTTTATCTTCTTCTAAAGAAACTCATCTCTTATCTCAGAGAGCCTCCTCCAAACAAAAGGAATGAATGGTGGCTTTTAAAGGGAGTGCCTTGCAGCACATTTGGACTGACAGCGTACACAGAACAGCTCAAGCCATTATCTGAACAAAAATTACTTTTAAAAATACGCGAAGTTTCGTGAAACAGTTGTTTCTTCCTTATTAAAAAGTACCAAAATATTTTATAGACATGATACTAGTTATCTCAGAGTTCTTGAAATTCAAGTGCAATGTGTCTTATTTGAGTTAGAATCTAATGGCTCTTTTCCTCTTGCATTTATTTTGCAGGTCATTTTTTACCTAAAGTAGTGATTCCCTCAAACTTTGTCACTTTTCATCTTGATAGCGAAGTTGAATGAAGGACAAAGTTTGGAACATTACCATTTCAATTACAAAACACCCGTTTTTGTGCCACTTTAAGAAAGAGAAACTTTGTCTCAATTTTAAGGTAAAAAAACTAGATTTAAAATATTTTCAGGTCATAAAATTAAAAGCGTTTAAATTCTCTTTTAAATTAGTTTATAAAAAGGGATAAATTAAGTGTATTTTTCACTTAATGTGTGAAACAGCTATGCACACCATGCTCCTTAAAAACCAATATTTCCTTCCCCTAGCCTCCCAAAATAAGACCAAACAGGGCCATGATTTGTCACCATTGCAGTCTCAGCTTTGTCACTGACCTGCCACTTGACATCAGGCAAGTCATTTTGACACTCCATTCCAGTTTTTCTTGTCTGTTTGGGTAATTGCTCCTCCTCTGAAGTAATCTCTGATCTTGTTTCCCCCAGCCCAGCCTGAGTGGAGGGGGACATTCCTAATTGCAGCTCTGTGTCTTAAGTAGAATCGCTATTAATATTAAATTATATACAATAAAGGAAAACTTCTTCTTTGCTGCTTGTGCAGCATTTTAACTGAGGAGTGGTGCAGACAGTAGGAAAGAAACACTTTTTTTTAAACATCACTGCAATACTAATTGCCAAAGATCACGAGTTAGAGCCCAAAATTCCACTCATGCAAGACATTTCGTGTTTCCATGTGACATTCTCAGGGATAAAACTAAACAAAATGAGATTCAAGTACTAGTAAGAACTGCATTAATTAGTAGTTAATGTGTCACCTTGATACCTTATCAGTCAACACTTCCCAGATGCATCTGTCTGATGCCATTTGGCTTTTACACGACTTTTTGGAAGCGCATTAGAGAGTACACTAATTCATTTTACTGGTGGGATTGTTTGGCTTGGACTGACACATTTTACAGCACTCAGATGAGATGATTGAACTGATCCCATCTCACAACTTCTTAAACTCTAGAAGTCAAAATATTTGATAGTATCGCCTACTGTATTCAACACAATAAGGATCCAGACATTCTGCCATACTCTGGAAAAGTGGTCTTCTCAAGAGACCATTAAAAAAACCAAAGCAAAACAGAGCAGTTTTGACAAAGAGTTTGTAAATTGAAGGTTGCAATTTTCCTGCCATAAGAGACAGGCAACAGATGAGCAGCAAGGAGGTCAACTGGTTCAACTTCCCAGTAAAGTTTGGACACAAATCTGAAGTGACACCCAAAGGATCAGGAATTTTTTCCCAGCTACATCCTTCTCCTTTTTTTCTGTCTTCACACAAGTGATCAAAAATAGAAGTAGGAAACAGTAGGGTGCAGGATGAAGATCACTCTGTCATTTTTTTAGTGTCAGGTAATGAGGAGTTTGCCTGGGGCACCACTAGGCAAAGGCGAGGGGTGATGAAAATCATTCAGCATCTGGTTGGAAAGAGGAGGGATTCATGTTTAGGCTCCTTTTGAGCCTAACACAGGTCCTAGTTCTCACAGCATTTATGATCTGCCCTGAAAAGCAGCCATCAGCATTTTAAGGACAGCTATTTCAAACTGCATTTGCATACTCAAGAGGTGCAGATACATACCTGAATACCTTGTTCTGTTCCTTGACACCCACGGGGACTGAATTTCCTGGTGAGGAGTTTCAGTGAGTTTCTTCGTCCCAGGGAGTGAAAGAATCAAACCACTCTCATTAGTAAACAGGGGCAGGAGAAAAGCAGTGGATGTGAAGTGCAAAAGGGAAGAACTGTGATAAATATCGGGAG
Source organism: Oreocharis arfaki (assembly GCA_013398015.1). NCBI lineage: Eukaryota > Metazoa > Chordata > Aves > Passeriformes > Paramythiidae > Oreocharis > Oreocharis arfaki. Next base: position 1,897,442 of record VZRR01012079.1, read on the forward strand.
AAAATTAGGAGAAGCAGTTACGCAGTGGAACAGGCCACAGAGGCTGATTTATGGCCCTTTCACTGGTGACACCACTGGAATAGACCCTGTCACCACCGAGTGTGGTGTGTGGTGTGAAGGACAACGGGGACCAAATGGCAGTCCCTTCCAACTCCAGCACTTCCATGATTGCAGCTGGATTATAAAACCCCTTTTAATTGCCCTTTTTGTACTGCTGGTTGAGTAGCTACAACATTTTCTGAGAACCAATAGCCTGTTGCTAGATTCATACTGGAACACACAGCACAAGTTCTTATATTAACAATGACAATCCATTATTTTAGTTTATATTATGTATTCATATATTACATATAATTATATATGATTTATTTAGAGATCTCTTGCTTCAAAATGTGGAAGTTGAGAGCCTAAAAGCAGCCATTGTACATTACAGATAATCATCCCCCTCAACTAGGCTGCCTCATTTCTGCAATTTTTATGTATAACTCCGAATAAAAATATTTAAAACATGGACAAATTCTGAACATTCTCATCACCATCACTTTCATTTTAACAAAATGGGACAGTGTTATTCCCTACCAAGCCTCTCAAGAATATTTGGGCTGACAGCTTGGTCTGGATCTCTCCAATTTCTTCCCAGTCTGATAACGATGACTGCTCTTAACCAGGAGTCCCTCCAGTGAAGCTGAATTTCACCAATAGAAAAAACAAAAATGAAATGCTGACCTTGCTGGCTTGTGAGGAAGGTCAGGCTGTGCTTCAGGACACCCTTTGTATCCATCTCAGCTCCACAGCGAGTTTGGAAAACAATCATCAATGCCTTTGAAGCAAAGACAGCAACACCTTTCTTCTGCTGAGAGGTTCAAAAGAGAGGAAAAAATTGTTTGTTATTTTGATTGTTCTCTCAGTGGAGGTGTCAGCTGCTCACCTAGGATCTGTCTAGGGCTAAACCACCGGTATTTTCAATTTAAAAGTACGTAATAATAATTAACAGCTTTTAGTTTGAGAACAGGGGAGAGTTAATTGTCACTTGTCACTGTCGAACGCTTGACTTTGAAATTATAAAAATGATGTGTGGTAGGAGGAGTTACACGTAAATGTGAATCAACATCATACCTGTGACTGAGGATTAAGTAACCGTGATTTAATTCAATGGTGGCTTTTCAGCTGAGTGTCATGAGGAGCATGTGTAACGTAAAACCAACCCAGCTAATTAACTTGACCTTAAATACTTTAAAAAAAACAAAGGCACATTTAGTAATAATTCATCTAAAGCATTGTGTCTTAAAGAGCATTAAGTGGTTTCCTGAGGTTTTGATGTAAATTCCTCATAACAGGAGCTGCAAAGAAATTGATGGCAAGTGTCAGAGAGAAAAATAAATGCTTGGAAAAGTTTGTAGGTTTTTCAAGCAAGCCAGCTTTTGGTGCTGGATTAATTTTCCCAGCATATTGTATGGCCCTTCTGGTCAAGAGCGAGAAATGCTGATAGACTAACACAAGTATCTGCATACTGCCCTCCTCTGTCCCATTTCTGGGGATCAGGTTCATCTACTCAGTATTTTTCATAAATTTGGGGGTTGGAGGGAGCAAAGCTAGCTACTTACAACAGCTGCAAAAAGCATGTCCACGTAAGAAGTCAAGAAGCTTAAAATCCAAAGACAAAAAAAGCATTACAAGAAGTTAATTCTCTCCAGTAATGCCCCAAAACGTGGCTTGGCTGGAAGTGTTTGAGCAAGGAACTGGTTGGAGAGCCAAAAAGCTGCTGCAGCTACTCTGTATGGCTCATAGAGCTACATCACACCCCACACAGGCCACAGCATCACCTCTTTGTCCTCCACTGAAGGAAAGCCTCACTCTCCTTCCCCAGTTCCTGCAGAGCCCTCCTGGCAGCAGCCACCCTCCACGTGCAATAATTGTGGTCTCCCCCAGCTGCCCTGGCTCACTCATCACCACGGAGCAAAGCAGGGTGAAGCGTAACTTCTGCACTGCTCTGGTTAATTTTATTTCTAAGCATATGAACCTGGCTTGCTATTCTGGTAAGAACAATTTCATTCCATTCTTCTCTCAATTTGTTTTCACAGCTTTAATGCTCCAAGGATTTATGCTGGCTTTTGAGAAGAACACCTCTGAAGCTAGAAAATGGGTTTGCTGCTGGCTGCCCTCTGGTTTGCCCTTCAAACAGTTCTCTGGCAAGAAGCTTCTGATTTTGCAAATAAAAACCTGTTGTTTTGCAGAACACATACCTGTACTCTCCACAAAGCCAAGCTGAATAACAGTCCAATTTTCTCCGCTGTCTCATCCCCAACATTGTTTCTGTCACCACTGCCCAGCAAGAAGCTGCTCCAGCAGCAGCTGGAATGAGCTGGAGGGAGGTAAGGTGCTGGGAATGGGAGTTACTGCCACACAGCTCCAGTTATCAGCAGTTCCAGGCTGAAAGAAAACAAACCCAAGTTTCTAAAAGCAGCCCATAACAAGATGCATCTGGCTTTACCTCACACATTCAAATCTATCTGTTCTATCTGTCCCTATCCCCAAATCCTAATCTGTCCCTATCACTTCCTTCTAATTGAGATAGGCATCAAGGACTACATACTGGGAACTTAAACACCACCTCTTCCCCCTTTTCTCCCACTTGTGATTAAAATAAATAAATGGGGGGAGCCAGATTCAAGCTACAACAGTAATTTTTAGGACTGGTGTATTTAATACTGCAGCTTCAGTGCTAGTGTTTATTTTAGAGGAGGGTGACAGTACCTTAAGTCCAAGCACAGGTAACTAGGGATTCCCCAGCTTTAATAAATAAAAAGCAGTTATGATAGATTATGTGATGCTATTGTTTAGCAACTGATACAATATTGAACAAAACTCTTCTCACAGGTAGGTTATTCTCTGTCCCAGAGTCACAGCTATTATGATGATGTCTGCTCTTGCCTACAGATTCTGTATTTCTCCTTCTACTGAGCTTGACACAAATCACAGCTACAGCTTCTTCAAGTTGTTTTTCTAACAGCTTGTGATCTTGTTCTTTTGGCAGCTTATTCAAAGAAAAATGGCATTAACTCTGCTTAAATAGAAGCAGTCATTTTCTTTCACTGACAATTAATGACTCATCTTTATCTCTGTTTCCAGGGGTTTGGGGTTATTAGATCTGCCATAAGATACTAGTTGTCAAAATCAGGTTTGGGCACATCAACATCGGTAGAAATAAAGATATTGCACACAGGGGATTCCAAGATAACTTTTCTATCACCAGCCACGTGCAAGACCAGTTCAGTTTTTGTGCAGTTCATCTGTACTAGAGATTAGGAAGCACCTAAAAAAAGTAATGCAGAGCATCTGTTTGTTTACTACTCACACAGTATTGCTACAGAACAGGGTGATGGAGACCACTGAGTAGAAGTCACAAGCTGATAATTAACAGAAACGGTGCTCTACAACCTGTGAAAGTGTGCAGGATGATATCCTTAAGTTAGCCTGGAATGGAGGAAAAGTTGTGCAGTGAAATGGCAGCTCCCCCACGGCGCCACCTCGAGTGCGTGTCCCACACCACCTCCTCTGCTGCCACTGCCCCTCGGGCTGGAGAGTAAATCTGTCCCCGACAGCTTCTGCCAACTACACAGGGAAACAGCTCTCATGACCAAGCTATGAATTGCACTGTTTTACTGCCAGTAAAAATTTCTTGTATTTCCTTTTTTTGTTTGTTTGGGGTTTTTTTGGTTTTTTTTGTTTTTTTTTTTTGTTTTTCCATTTTGGTTGTAAATACAGTTTTCCTTTATTAAGCACAGGACTTTTGTATTACAGTAAAATTAGAAATCCCATTTGAGGTTCCCTCACTCAGACTCTATCTAGTCCTAACAGCTCCAATTACTAAATGGATTTAGAACTTCATGTTTAGAGTGTCCCATGAGATGCATGAAAGGATGGCATCCCTGTGGGGGTGTTTATGCTCTTGCACTGCCAAGTTGCCTTTGGCAACCCAAGTTCCTGTGGTATTGTCATTGGGCTCTGGGTACTTTGGTGTGAGCATACCAGATGGGGTAAGTTGAGGACTTTGCTTTGCTTCAAAACTGAGTTTTCTGCTTTCAGTCAACCTACAGTTTACCTCATCATTGTATGTGGGCAAGTGGGAGACAAGATTGTGGTTTTTCATCTCCACTTTCAACTGTGCTTCTTTGAGTTGTGTGCTGAAACTGAGCATGTACTTCTTAAATGTTTCCTACTGTTTCTGCAATTTAAAGAGGAAAAAATACTAGCTCATAGTAACTTGGACAAAATTTAAGGAAGAGTTTGGGGAGTAAGTAAGAGAAAGTTGCTAGAAAACTAAAGTGGAATAGATGTTTCTGTTTTTTGTATTTTAGTTACATCTTAAAATGAAGAGATTTACTCTTAAAAAATATTCTCCCACAGTCAAAACATCTAATTTCAATTCAAGTCTGAAACAATTTTTTATGTGCTATACATTTTGACTGCAAAGACAGGCAGTTTTCAACTCGATTGACCAAAACTGGCTGGCAAACTTGAAACCCAAGCAGCTAAATCCCTTATTTGTACAGCTGCAGGCACTGGGCTCTCCTCCACCCCCCTCAGATGATCGTGTTGCAGGACATCCACTCTGCATCAAGGCTGTAACCCTGGGGTCCTGCAGCAGGACATGGAGTGATCACAAGCCTCTTCTGTCCTTACAGGCTACAACAGTTTTGCCCATGCTTTGAAGGGAAGTATTGCTAAAGTCTTCTCACCATAGCAATGTTTAAACTGGTGCCTGTACAGCTACAGGCAAAACACTGCTGCAGCCCAAGAGAGATCTGAATGCACCACAGTCAATCCAGGCTCAAAGCTTGGAAATGTTGTTATAATACAGCTTGATTACATTTTACATTAACTCAGACACAGGTAGGTGTTGAATTAAATGGCCAACATTTAACAGGAGTGTGTGCTTTTATGAATCCACCTGGCATGAAAAATTGAAATTACTTCTAAGCAACCTAAATGGATGCAGTTTTAACTTGGATGTGCTAAAAATATCACAAGTTCATGAAAAATTTTCAAATAAGGAACCATTGTATTTTATATCACATATCTTCTGAGTTCATTTACAAGAAGCAGCAGTAAAAGAAGGCAGAAGGAACAGCTTCACAGTCTGTCCTGCATCTGCCACTGGCGTTATGACAAGAATTTCCATGTTGGAAACTAAAGGGAAGCATATCAGTTCATAAGAACCAGCATCCTTGGCACCAAGGACCCGAAATTTGCGACTTTAGCTTTGCAGTGACTTCTGTGAAGGGTCATTTGCTTCCTGAACTGTGTCATGCTAAGAAAATCCCAGATAGGAATCTTTTGCTTTTCCAAGAAATGGGGGATTATCATCTGCCATAATTACACATTACAGTTTACAGAAAAAAAATTCCAATTTCGTTGTCTCTTGGTCACATTGTTTACTGGCTGTCTGAGTGCGAGGAGCACAGATGTTCCATAGCCAGCTGCAGCACCTTCTCTACGTATTAGATTTGAGAGGAGGGCTGCCAGGGGCTTAGCTAGTCCTTAGTCCAACTGGACAGAGTCATCATCCTGTCTGGACTGGGGCAAAGCTTTCTTATGACATCACTTCTGCTTCAAGGCTGCTGTGACACACCAAATCTGCTCCCCTGTCTGCATGGGAGGGTAGCACATAACTCAGCTTGGAAATCCAAGAGGCCCAAGAATGAGAAGCAGAAACAGGGATTTTTTAATTTTTTTTTTTTTTTTAAACAACCAATTCCCCCAGGTCCAGAGAAGTTTACCTAACACTTCTGAAGTCCCAGGCAACACAGTTTCGTTAACCTGTATTTACCTAAGGCTTAAAGGCTTTCCCAGACTAAGGTGTGTGTAAACCACCTCGTCATTCACGAGCAGCACAGGCTCCAGAAGCTCATCTTGAGACATCCTTTGTAGCAGATCCACAGCGTGTGCTGAGAGATTTTAGCAGGAGAGGTTTCACATGCCTGTTTTCTCTCTTCACCTCCCCTTTCCTTACGGAGAGGCGGCTCTCCAAAGCCGCGTTATTTGTTACGGTGTTGCTTGTGCTTGTCAGAAAGCTGCTGGCCCTGGACCAGAGCCCAGGCTCTCCCGGGGCTCAGCATCAGAGGAGTGTAACAAGATAGGAAATATTTGTTGTGTGAAGGATAATGGGAAGTAGAATAGCAGGGAAGGGTGGATCCTGGGGCAGGCTTGGAGCACAGGATCTCTCGGAAAACACTCTAGAAAGAAGCTGCCAGGAGCTGAGACAATGACATTGTCCCCCTAAAGAGGGGGAGCCTGGAGCAACAAATCTAGATGGTGGGAATGGAGGGGAAAACCTACAAAGTGGATGAAACAGATATGAGACCCTGAGAAGGGAGAGCTCAAAGCAGAACCTGGCCAAGAGCACTGCCAGACCAGCAGCAGGGCTGGTGCCTGCCTTGGGAGGGCTCAGCACTCCTGTGCTTTCACTCAGGCAAAGAATTTTTTACTCCTGCCAAACAAATTCCACCTCCATCTTCTTCCAGGCATTTGCAGAATTGAAATGCTGCAGTCTGCTCTCACTAAGTGCCTAGAAAACAAACTCAAAACAATCCTCTCCCATCTTGAGTCGGGATGTCACAGGTTAACATTTGCTGTGCAGTTTCTATTCCTGAGCAGGAGAAAAAGTTTCTTGGAGAGGAAAAACTGCACAGTTTGAACTCTTCAGTGAATTAATTAATATCACTTCTCTGTCTCCTCCCCTTTCCTTTCTGAGGTTAGTACAACTGCAGGCTTTAGCTGGTGTTCTCCAAATAAACCTGAATTCCAAAGAAGCTCTTAACAGCTCCTCTTCTCAGGAAAGGGTTTGCCGTCACAAATAAAGCAAACCAGGAAAAAGTAATTTTCAAGTGATTTTCCTGTCCAGTCACTTCTTTGGTGAAAGAGAGCAAAGAAACTCGTTAACACCCCTCACGATGAATTTTCAGCTCTGTTTGGTTTGACTTTTTGTAGCTAAGCCAAAAAAATATTTAAAAAAAAAAGCCAAAAAAACAACCCACGTCTGAAAATTTCCACTAATGAATTCCAGACTTCTGGACTGCAAAACCATCTGCTTTCTCCCAAGTCATGTTGTCAACAACTAAGCACAGCTGTACGGAGGGTAACAAAATATTGCAGTTACTTGTGTTTCTACACCCCCAGATTTGCAGGGTTATTGAAGAACAGCAGAGAAACCCACCAGGTCCAATGCAAGGCTTTATCTTTACCTTTAACTCTGCAAAAATCAGCAGCATTATGCTGATCTCATTAAGCAGACAGGTTACATAGGTGAACTGTTTTCATGGTTTTTGAAAATTCCTGCAATAAGGAGGAGCCAGTGGATGGCAGAGCACACTACCAGGGCTTTTACCACCCATCCTGGGAGGCAGGAGTTGGGATGCTGCACGTTACTGATGTTAAATAGCTCAGTTTCTGCTGTTGTCCAGGGACCCCAGGTTCCAGGTTGTCCCTGGAACCCCAGCGGCTCCAAGGAGACAGTAAGTGTGTGAGCTATAAGGTCCATTGAGCTTATGGTGTCTCTCAAACCAAATCATTGCATTAACACTGCAAACAAGACAAATTTTGTCCAGCTCTGTGGCCATCAGGGACATCCAAGCCTGCTCATGACTGTGTGCAGTGTAAGGGCATAGCTTGGAGTGCTCCTTGAATGTGCTGCTGGCACCTGGAGCATCCTCTGCAAAAACAGCAGCAATCAGCCTCATCCCCCCATTGCACCATTTGATGGGAAGAACCTGATCAGAGCCTCAGCACTAAGCCCTGTCCTCTTTTGAAAGACACTGCAGGATCTTCAGTGACTCTGAGAGGTTCAGGCCCACCTTTCTATGCCTTCCTGCAGACACCAGCTCCAGAAGCACAGGGTTCCTGCTCACACATTTGGCATCATCACTGAGACTCGACAGCAAAGGCACCAACCTGAGCCAGCCCCTGCCTGTAAGGGACAGCTTCCCACCAGAAACCACTCCAGGCAGCCTGGTGCTCCTCTTGAGTAGGTCAGGGGTTTATTTTTTGCCTTTGGGAGGTGGTTTCTAACAAAATTTTCTTCAGATAGACACAGTTGAAGCAATTGCTTCTTACTTTCAGCCCATTCAACACATCCTCATCAACTGCAGAGGCAAATACTGTGAAGTAAATAAAGTTTTAGCACAGTCTGATTCTGGTATCTTTGCGAGCTCCATCCATAATGCCAACTTCCTCCTTAAAAAGTCCTGGATGCATTTGCAATTTTTAAAGAGACACAAACTAATTGATCAATAGAATTAATATAGCAAATTTAATGCCCTAATAAGAGGGCAAGGAGAGTTGATACAATGGAAGGCTTCCTACATGTTCCTGGAATGTTTTTAAGTTTCCTCATTTCCTTTCTTACATCCTTTCGTTTAATAAGGCACAGGGGAAAGAGAGGCTTTGAGATAGACATTTGGAAACTGAAACCAGATATTTAACATAGAGCCTGTCAAATATTTCAAGTCAGAAATACCCATCAATGCATAAATAGCTTGTGCTTCAATTGTTGCAGCCTACATGAAGATATTTTTTCCAGATAGGCTGGGAAAAAGCACAACTCTGAATAGAGCACATCTCTCCTCCTAAGGACAGAGCTCCTATAAATTTCCATGAACAGAAATAAATATTATTTTGGTTATTTTTCTGACTAGCAAAATACAAAACCCAGTACTAAATCTTCTGCTCTATACTCTGTTAATGGTGTAAATCACAGCTTATCCACTGCCTGCTAATACTTAACCAACTTAAGGTTCTTTCTTATCCTTTAAATTGATGGATTTTAAATATACAAAAAAAAAAACACCACAAAAAAACCAAAACACGAAACAAAGACCAAACAACAAAAGAAACACTTCTCCTTCATAGGCACAACCAGTCAGGTACAATTGGTGATGACTACATAAATAAATAAAATATAGCCAAGGGTCACCCACAAATAAGAGAAGTTCAGCCACACAACAGAGTGATTTACCTGATCTACAGCAGCTGAGTTAATTCACGGGTGGAGACTCAGCTTTTCAAGGAAACATCCCAACTACACAGCTGCTTCAGGAACCTTAGTTCTGTTTTCCATTGAGATGGTTTGAGGACTTAGGGTGAGATCTGAGCTTTTAGAGACATGAACTACACTTGTGAATGTTGCATCCATCAGGCCTTTCTGTGAACTGGCTCAGAACGGAGCAGCTCTCACGGGAGTGTTCAAGGGCAGCAGTGGTACATGTGCTGTACCTGCTGCACCGCCTGGGTGTGGCTTTGCAGGTCCTGAGCCTGGCCCCAGGGTTACCCTCTGGATTATCCCATGAGTCAAAATAGGTGAGGATGAATAGATGAAGCCTGTTTCTTCCTTTCTTATTCAGACTGGTGGATTCTTGGGTTTAATTGCTTATCAGCTCCGGGCCAGGTGGTCACTGGCTATATCCAAGGCTAACTTGGCCTCAGGGAATCTTTTCCCACTGATAATTTGCATCCAGTACCTGTGTGCCTGCTTATGCTCGTATCTGTCACTTTTCCTTAGATAAGTAACCAGCTGCTAGGAAAATTCCTAAGAAAGCAAGTCTTTATTGCTAGAAGTTCCCAAGCACAGAAGGATAGTGCTGGAGGCAGTAAATGCACTTTGGGACTGGGGCAAGGGCTGCCTGTTATCGCTGCAATCTCAGATCTGTGCCTGTGGCTTTTAACGAGCAGAGCTGTGTGTAAGACAGATTATTCACAGCACCTACAAGTCAATATTTGCACTTGGTTTTAAAAGGGCAAAACATCTGCTGGGGAGATAAATATAGTGATAAATAGATATTCTTATTCCTTCTCATGGGATAAAGGACTTATCAAAGGTCCCAAAGAAAGCCAGAGGCAGTGTGTGATGCTGAGGATAGAGCATCTGTAGTGTCTCTGCCCCAATCACAACAGTCCTTCTCTCACCTCTCAGATCACACTTGAAAACCAAAGGTAATGAAATATTTCATTTTTCCATACAAGAAGTCTCTCAGATGATCTAGTCAGGTAGGACCTGCCCTTTAAAAATTTTGCTTTTGAAGACTCTTCTTACCTTGCAATCCTTGCTGGTGTGTTATTCTACACATCCAAGAGGAGACCAAATGCTTTTTTTGCAGCCAACAAGAATAAAGCAGCAATTCCAGCACCAATCTCTTCTTTACCTGTTCCTGCTCTCCTGTGATGTGCATTGCTAGTGAAACAGTGTCAAAATGCAATAATAGCTTTGGCCTCTTGGCAACAGAAAGAACTAAGAAGTATTCCCTGGGTAAGCTACATCCAGATGTTGTTCCCTTTCTATTAAAGAACAGCATTTCATAAATAGCATTTACTGACAACTCAGAGGATGTTTCAGCAATGACTGACATGGTCCATCTTTTAATAGATCTGAGCACTGTTCACTGGGCAGAAAATTAAAAGGCAGGTCTGCAAAATTAGCAGGAAATATATCCTTTTCTGGTAGGCAAAAATACAATTCCTTTCTACTAGATTTGGCTTAGATTTAACAAAACATATTACACAGATGGAGATTTCTTTCAAAAACAAATTAGCCATCCTAAGCTAACCAAGATTTAATGGTTCTGGTAGAACAGTTAGATGCAAAATAAACTATCAACCAATATTAGTTTCATTTTCCCTTTTTGACTGATGTATTGTTTGCCTGTTGGTTGTGTTTCATTTGGGCATTATTGTTAGAGTAATAACACTCTAAGGAAAAGTTCAGCCTCTGATTTTATGAAAATGTTTATTTCCAGTATTTGCGGTTCCTCTGCTTTCCATGTTTTGATTCAGGAAAAGAAAGAAGTTGGGTTTTAATCCTGCTCAAAATGAAACTAAACCCACAGACATTTTGCCAGGTCTTTTGTGGTAAAGCAGTATCCTCACTGTTTGCAACCAGCCTTTCTGCTTCCTTCCACAAAGTGAGGCATCAGAAGAGCACCATTGGGAGAGCAAGCCATCAAAAGGAGGGTATCTTCAGGGGAAATCATTTCCTTCTCCAGGCTGCATTTAGATATCTAAAAAGCTTTCAAGAAAATGGCTTAGCACACTCATTATATCCCCCAGAACCCCACTGTTAGCAGCTGCATGCAGAGTTTCAGCAGTCATCTCATAGAAACATAACAGCAATTTTCACCGAGACAAGAAGTATCAATGCATGCAGAGTAGGAGCCCAATTTTACAAGAGACCCCGCACTCTTCATGACTTTTCTTTGAAGCACAGTCCCTCCTAGCCCAGATGCTGGAGTTCCCAGTCTGCAAACTGTTCAGAACAGGCTCTGAGAGCTGATTTCCTGACCCTCACAAAGTGCTGTAAAAGCACAGTGTACTCCTTCAGGGATATGAAATACCTACCCAGTCTGCTCTCTACTTACGGGTGTCTCCAAGGTGAAGCCTAGAACTAAGCTTGTGGCGTTTTCTTTTAGCTCTAAAGCACCAGTTAGGCCAGGGGAAGATGGTTGAAGGGTTAAATGGGCTTTAGCATATCCTATTTAAATCTCACGCTCCATCACTGATTTTTTTTTTTGTATAAATGTAGGGAAGTCGCTAAAGTCCAAATCATTAAACGTACTTGAGTACCAGTTTCCTTGGTTTTATAATGCCTTGTGCTTTGGCAGCTTGGGAATTTAAGTCCTGAGCCTCTAAAAGCAACTCAGCAGCACTTTCAGCCCTTGGCAGCCACGTTTCAAGTTACATATGGGAAGAGGACAGTTAAAGAGGAAAAGATGTCCTTTGGGAAATAAACCCCAGTGAAACATCAAAGCTACCCATGAATGACCTGATATGAAAGATGTTCAGATGATAAAGCAGATGCCCAATATGTCTCTCCGACCTGATATGTGTACCTGAGACAAGGAAGATTTCCCTCTGCCAGAATAGCTGTGAGCCCACTCCCAGATGTTTGTACTCAACACATCCATCTCCTACCAGCCCGCCCCATCCCATGCCCTCCAGAGCGCCCCAGCTGCTCTCCAGCTCTTCCTTGTGGGGCTGCTCTGTCTCTTTCCTTCTTGATGTACGAGAACAGATTCAACTTTCTGGTCCCCACCAGTGACCATTTTCCTGACACCTTCTGCAGGAACCTTATGAGCTCAGATAATGAGGATCCATCTGCACAAAATGTATTGGGTTTTATTCTACTCTTGCTAGGAGTTTCTGCAGCTCTAATGCAAGGCTGAATCAATTCTGTTCCTTGCAAAATCATCTAAATATTAAAGCCATGTCCTTAGACTGTTTTGAAGTCTTTTGGTGAAATCTAGTCTGGAAAACACTCCGCATGACTATGCCAATAATGTCTCTAAATGCTCTCTCCAGTGAAGGGAGTGACATAAAAACTTTAATTCCTTCCTTACTACTCACTCTGCTGTCTGCCCTGCGTGTAGGAGCAGTCGGGTGACGGGACCGTGTGCGTCTCAGTGACACATCCATCTGAGCTAATGCGGGAAGGGGCTGTACCAGGGCAGAAATGACCTCTTGGAGTTGTAGCGTCAGCTCTTGCACCTTCGGGAACCACATTTCATAACCTCCTGCAAGGAACAGAAACTCAAGAGTGGTGTCAACTGAGAAAGAGGCAGGGAAAATATAATCTAGAGAAGGTCTAAACCATCTTCTAGCTAGCCAATTTACACTAATATTGGCAGATTTGGACTGATGAGTAGAATTGCCCACATGGAAATACAAGCATGCAGCTACCAAAGAGTTGTAAAAGACCCACAGAGATATTCCGTCTCCTGTGTGTGTTTGCTGGAAAATTACCTGTAGTTGTGCTGCTGAGCTGCCTGTAGATCCTCAGGGCAGGATTCAGTTGGTTACACAGAAAGGATGAACTGACTGGTGGCATCTTCCTGACTTCTACTGGCTGTGACTTGATTGCCTTTGTGCTATCTACAGCCATAATTCATGGAACCTGGCTCACCTTTTACTGGGTTGTAAACCTGTCTAAACAAACAAACTCGAGGTGTAGCTGGGCTAAACTAACAGCAGAGGTTAAAGACAGGGCCTCCAAGGAAAATAACTGAACAGCACAATTTGGGAAAGAGCTAAAGCTGAACATTGTGTTTTGTTCCCAGTGTTCCTAATGAAGACCTAAAGTAGAAAACTTAGAATTGTTTGTATCACCTCTGTAGGAAACTGGGCAGTTTTAGGATTCTGCAGCAGAAATGAATCCTAGAAGATAGCTAGAGAGGTGATTTCAAGCATCACCATTTTCAAATGCTCAGTTGGAATCACCACCTAGATGAAAACGCCTCTGTAACACCTGGTGTTCCGCTGTGACTCCAGCGCTCTAAGAACATCACTGCCTTTGCAGAAAAAGGTGTTTAAGATAACAACGAGGACGATGCTTTAAACCAGATAGGAGACAATAGCACTAGGTCTGAAATCTCCTGAGAGAGACACTGGTTTACAGCAGGATGAGCCATACCTGACACTAATTGTAGCAGATCGTGACTTCTTCAATGGCATTACACACAGAGCTAGATTTTGGGGGTGGGAAAGCTTGGATTATGGCAGCTCAATAGCTTTCATTTTCACTGTAAAGTCTATCAGATTTGGGTTTTTAATTTGACACTGCAGATTACAAGCAGTTTTGACCCTCATAAAAAGAATTTTCTCCTTGATCTTTACCATTCATCTGAGCCAGTCTCACACTTCCCCAGCAGGGCACACTGATGAAAACAGGCTGCTGTTGTAGGTTCTGCTTTTTGTACAAATCCAGACTTGCACATTAGCTAAACCATATTTGCTGCAGGGGAAGAACTGCTGATTTTTTTTTCTTTCCCATCCAATTTTTTCTTTTCTCTGGGGCATCCATCCTAACATCTCATCCTAGCACTCTGAACAACATCAGGGCATGCATGACACCACCAGTGAGGCAGGGAACATCAGCAGCAGCCAGAACTTTACCTCTGAGCAAAGTTAGTCAGTGGCTATCCGAACATTTTCACTGAATGTTTTCTTTTTCAGCTTCCACCAAAGGGTGTTTGTTTTTATCCACTCCTTTTATTTCCTCAGTAGCAGCAGAGATGTTTTGAATAAGGCAAGGGGAATACTTCTGATTGTTTGGATTCTGTTCAAGATGGACAGATTTATGTGTTTACCCTGGAAATGACTTATGGGATCATACTTTTGAGCAGAGCCAAGGAGCCCCCTTGCCTCCACCTCCCCCAGCCAGTCCCCAGGGCTCTGCCATAATGTGGTTTTCATTATAAGCAGGAGCATTTTCTTCCTTACCAGAGTATTTTTTGTTATGCAGGGAGGAGAATAACCAGGAAACTTAACCTCTGAAGGAAAAAATTGGTTAAAATTTTTTGGGGGGATAAAGGTATTTTAGACTCATATGTGTGTAGTGGTGTTAAAGATGTGACGATAGAAGGTGAGGGGAGCCTTATCCCTTGTCTACAGTGCAGCAATGTGATAAAGGAGGATTAGTTAAGAACAGACCTCAAGACTCAGTCTGGATCTTCGGTGTGCCCAGGTTTTTGCTGCAGTTCAGGTGAATTGATTCAATTGGGTTTCTTTCAGTGGTGATCTTACTAAAGGAACATTCCTGCTTGCCAGCCCACCACCCTGGGGCTGCTCCTTGCAGCTGAGTGAAAATGATAAACTATTTCTAGAAAGATGAAGATGTTGAAGAAATTCCTCTTCAGTTTCACCTTTATTTGGGCATTATTTTTTCCATGCCTTCATTATATGAGGGTTAATCAAATCCAAGATACCTCTCTTGTTTCTGTCATGTCCCTACAATGCACTTTGCAGGAATACAAGAATATAAACTTTTTTGCATGGCAGAGGAGAGGAGAGATCCCCTGGGTGAAGAATTAATTGCCACTTTTTGGTGACAAAGCATTCATCCCAGTAACTTGCTGAGTGACTGAGCTTGTGCAAAGCTTTGTCGCCAGCTTCATTCATGCCACATTTGCTCTGCTGTGAGGGATTAGAGCCCAACTGCCTCCTTAAAAAACCATTTTTGTAGTTATATTGCCTGCAAGGAGAGCCAGGACACCAACAGAGAGATCAATCTTGAGTGAACCCCATTCACCCCAAATCCCACCAGTGCTTGGCACAACTGCAGCCCATCCACAGGACAGCACTTGCTGCAGACCCCAGGGGATGTGGGCTGCTGTGAACATTTCAGCACAGTTTTTTGCCCCACAGAAGTGTCCCAATAAATCCCCAATATAGTATCAGAGCTTGGAGGGATTCCTACCTCTGCAGCCCCTAAATATATATCAGTTTCAGAGGCTGATAGGTATCGAATTACCAGAGCTAGCATCGTGGTAGAAGAGAAATTCCACTGGATGACAGAAAGATCTCCTGTTACCCTCCTAAGGGGGGACGAACTGAAGGTCTGTGGGGCAGAACTGCTCTTTGACATGTCAAGTTCCAGCCACAAGAGGTTATCTCAAACATCTGCTGTTGATTTGTGTGACCCTGGAGGCAGACACATTTCACACAGCAGCTTTGCCTCTGCATTTGGTGTGCCTTTCTTTAGCCTTCTCTTTTTCTTCTTCATGTCTCGCTCCATCAGTGTGGGTTAACGTAGAGGAAGCTTTACTGAGTGATTTCCTGGTTTATATGATACTTTTACTTTAATGAGGATGAGAGATGATGAAGCTGAGCAGTGAACAAGTCTATCTGAAATTCTGAGGTTTCTGTGTGAATTCCTGGTGCGGGGTTCACACACCCCTCCCAGGGCAGTCAGGCATGAGGAAGCCTTTGATGCATGAGACACGGCAGAGTCACATTTCCACAACGAGACATTTCCAAATTCATATATTTTCTCTTCTGATACTCCCTTTTCAGCTGTGGCCTTGCATGAGATAACCCGATAATGTTGGTTTTTAAAGAAAACACAAAAGCTAGCAGGACTTTGGCTGAGGATATTGAGCAAGGAACCATTTACCCAACTGTAACCACTTGAATCATTCTCCAGATGTACCTAGAGCATCCCTACCATATCATGTGGAATTTTCTGTGGCAGAGAAGACCATGCCTGGGACAGAAACAGCACTGCTGAAGCTCTTCTACAGATATTTTATTAGACATTTTCAGTGTAATAGCAGAGCTTGGAGCAGTGTGACATTTCTTGCTTTGGGTGGGACAAATGATATTTCATTAATCATTGCTTGTTTTGGAGTTACATCACTGTCCATGAAATTGAAAAACAGAGTATGTTGTGTAGTTTCAAGAGGCTTGACCATCAAATTACGCAAGTCATCTGTAGTAGGGAAGTGAACAGGTCACTCTTATGGTTACAACGCCCAGTGGGGTTTTTTTTCCTTCCTAATGTCTTTTTCATCTGAAAGTGGCTGTGCCCAAATCACACTGAAAATGACACAACCGAAAAATTTTGTCAGTGACTTCAGCTTTACCAGTGATGGTGTTGAAGATGCAGACTGTCCCAGCAAAAAAAACTTCTATTTTTCATGTGTTAAAAATCAGACAAAGAGCTGCTAGAGTGAGGCCTGGTTAAAATTTGTCAGTAATATTTTAAATAACTGACATTAGGGAGTTTTGTAACCTGCCATATTTATGCATGGGAAATACACAACCAAATTGCCATCACCCTTCAGCGTTACAACATGACTGGCCATTTTCAGTTGTGACCCTTGCCCACGCTGGTACATTGCTCAAGGACAGTAAAATTAATACCACAGGGATGGATGAATTCTTTGTGGGATCCGAGCTATTCTCTGCTGCGTACCCGGATCCAGCCGGCTGCCCTTTGCAGCAGGGGGTCCTTGTACATGTGGGCTCTTCTGGACAGAGCATTTCTGCCTGCACAGCAGAAGTCAGGATCCTGCAGCAGATGCTGGAATTTTCTTGCCAACTCCAAGCCTGGAGAGGCCTTGGAGCGCTTTGGCCAGTTCTTGTTCCTGTTGAAGATAATGGATTTTGACATCATTCTTGATGGGGAGCACAATCAGTCTTCTGGGGGGCTTCTCCCACACGTGTGATTAAATGTGTGTACAAGCTCCTGAGTCAGTATTTCATCGGTCATTCCTTTAATTGAGTTTGTACTTTTCAGACATACAAAATAAACACTGATTTCCTTTCTTAAATGGAGAGCAATAAACTGGGGTTGCATACTTTTATTATCAGGAAATAGTTTAATGCCCAGGAATCAAAAGCGTGCGGGTTAGTATGCTGTAAGCTAACCCTGGGATGAAAACCTCCCATCACTGGTATCAGAAAAAGGCTTTGCACAACAGTGTTCATTCACATACGTGTTTGTATTCGTACATGAAGCAAGATGTGGCCAGCCCATAAAAACGTAGAGAATGATAAAGCAAGAGGAACAATATATAAAACGATAATCTTCTCCATCTACAATATTCAACTACATCTGTGTTGGATCAGAGTTTGGCTGCTGAGGATGAGCTTTCAGAATATGTTGTTCCCATTTTTGGTTCTTTAGGGAATTGGGGAGCTTCTCCTCTGAATTTTCATAAGCTCTTCTTTTTACACGGCAGAGAGCTCGCCAATTACAGAGTCACAGTGTGGTAGACAGGCAGGAGAAAATGCTACATGGAATTTTATTCTTTATATTTTGTAAACTTCATGTGCCCACACAGTCTTGGGCAGAAGGCTCCTCGGCACATAACCATTACATGGCTGGGAGGCAGACACTCTGATTTCTGAAGTGGAAGAAGCCAAGATGTTGGAGCCTGATACGCCACTGCAGAGGCCAAAATAATAATTAGTGAATAGTTTCAACCCTGAAATTCCTATATCCAAATATAGTCTGAGACCCTACTGCCACACCAGGAATGGAGCTGGAAAGTCCCTGTAGTAGCTTGTAACAGAAATGTCTATTAAGAGACAAGGTTTGAAGTAATTAAAGAAAATATAAAAGCCAGGAGTACAAGTAGCTGGCTACATTTTAGGGCCCAGCACTCGGAATACACCATCTGTTGTATGTTGATTCTTAATTAATTTCTGTAGAGTCCAGTTCTTACCCCGCTTTGAAGATCTGTCATTTACCAGGTAGAATCTAAGAGCTCATCCACTGCATCTTTTTTCCATCAACATTTCACGGCCAAGAGCTGACCACATCCATTGAATCTGCTCAAAGAGCGAGCCTAAAATTGAGAAATGGCCAATTTCTGTGTGCTTGAAGGCCCACTCCATTTCTAGTCCTGTAGTCACATGGCAGTTCATGTAACTCAACAGCCCCTGCCTGACCCTGCAGCAGGCAATATTCCCAGGGGCCAAGCTGAAATCCACAGCTTTTCAGTTTCAGATCTCGCTCCTTCTCCTAAACCATTACTACATGGTTGATTAGAATTTGGGGTTTTTAGTACTAGGGGTTGTGCACTGAAGACCACATCTAGGAGACCTCACTTAACGTGATGTAATCAGCCCATGATAAGCACAGCAGTGATGCTGGAGGCACCACAACTGCACTGCCACTCCTGACAGTGCCTGGGTGGAGGTGGTTTAATCCGTAGATGTTTTCAGCACAACAGTGAATGTTTGCAGCTTAACAGTGAGGGATTCTAAATTGAATATGCAGCCCAGGTAATGCTGGCTGCCCTGTCCTGTTTTCTCTCTGTTATTTTTAATCCTTTTGTTGCTATGGGAGGTCTTGCTGGGATGTTTCTGATTCGGAGATCGGCGCTTTGCATCATTTCCCCTCTAAACCAGACTTGCTTTCTCTGTCGTGGTAAGCAGTGAGACATTATAGTAGTTCACATTTGTTTAGGTTTGTGGATTTTTTTGATGGTAACTACTTACACATCCCCTTTTTGTAGCAGCTGTTTTTCTGTAACTTGCATCTGTGGCATATTTTTGAGGCCAGGAGATAACAGATTTGTTGCTGAATGCAGACATAATGCATGTTGTCAAGGCTCATACGCAGTGAAAATCTGCATCGCTTCAGAATGCACCAAGGTTTATTTGTTTTCCCAGTTCAAGCCTCTCTCAGTGATGACTTGCTGGCTGGAGTTTGGCATAAATTCTGTGGCAGGATCATGGCAGCTGATAGCTCAGGAGTATTTGAATCACTGAGTCAGTTTGGGGTACTGAGGGCGGTGGGGGGACTTTTACTCCTACAGCTGTGGGGTTTGAAGGCAATAAAGTACAGGATTGTAATAGGACAATATTTGGTTTTCTATGACACTTAAAATGTTCACAAGAGGACACAGGAGCAAACCTTGGTTCGTGCCTGCACAGAAGGAGCTGTTTGGGCTGTGTGGGGCTGTCATGTTTCACACCAGTGATCTGCTTTAGAGGATGTGCACAGTGACCAGCAAGGAGAGCAGAATGTGAGGGACACAGAAGATGTTCCCGTGTCACTTACACCAGGCTGAGCTCTCCGAGTCCCACACTGAACCCAACATCGTTCCTGGGGTTTTGAATCTGAATCTCTCCCATCTCTTTGGCACAAGGCAGCTCTGACCAGTGATGGGCAGATCACGTCCCTTCCACCCCCTGAGGCTCATCAGACATGGGCAGAGGCTCCTGCTGCTTATTTTCCTGTTCTGAAGTGAGAGCATTCATGTTTTCCATTGCAGCAGTCCTCCTTGCTCTCCACCAGCTGGCACCAAACCCCCCAGCTTGGCAGTTCACAAGAGAGGGGAAGGAAACATGACCAGAAAGTATGAGAAAGGCAGAAATACTGGATTTTAGGGGAGGGTCTCCTTTATCTGATCAACATTTTCATACACCTTGTTAAGACTCACAAGTCTTGACATGTGTCATGCATCAAAAGAAAACCCAAAGGAAGAAACACAGATTTTTTTTTTGGTTACAACCCAACAGAATGGAGGATTTTCTTAAATTTAACAACCAAAGCATTTTCATTTTGCTTCAGATGTCCTTTCCTGATGCTTTATCTATCTTCTGAAAGATGCCCACATCTATCTCCTTCAAATCTCTGCCTTTAATCACTGCATTCTGTACATGGAATAACCAATATAGCACCTGAATGTGCCTGAAGTCTCATTCCACCTTCAGATGTAGAAAAACAGGATGAACCTCTATTGCAAGTTATCAAAGGTAACACACGTTACACTCAGAATCTTTCCTTAATATCTCATTTCCTAAAGAACAGGAATGTGGTAGATCTCACCAAGATTTCGGTAAAGGCTTTGGTTAGGTATCAACAAGAAAATCAGAGAAACTGGGGGAAAGGGGATAAGGAACTGTTGATAAAATAATTTCCCGAGCTAAAGAGAAAACATTGATTTTGCATGGAAAAGGGAAATACCAAATCAGCAGCAGAAAAAGGAACTACTGACTGCTCACATCACTTGGGGAGTTCCTCAAAGACAGATTTTGAGAAGTGACATCCTCAGTCTACACAAGTGAGAATGGACATTGATTGCTTTCTATAAATACTTGGAAAGATAATGCCTGTGAGAGAGAAGAGCTACTTAAGAGCAGTTTTGGCAGGGGAACAGATGAGGTTTAGTGACCACAGGCCAGTCCAGGCTCGGAATCAGGCACCATCTGAGCAGTGTTCTGGAACAGCCTCCAACAGGCAAAGAATCCAACTAACCACCTCAAATCGTGCCATTCCCCAGGAGGGGGCTGTGCCAAAGGGTGAATTATTTATCCCCAGATTTATGCCACTGCAAACCCCTGCAGTATGTGCCACGGAGGTGGCAGCTGTTCTTTAGCCCTACAGGTACCACAGACCGAGCCATAGTGGGTGATGCTCCAGCTCCTGTCCCAGTGTCTTGTTGTTTGTTCCAGCCTCTGGGCATGGCTGCTGAATCCAGGCTCTGGCTCCTGCCTCCTGCAGCACAGAGGTGTCAAGTTCCAGCCTCTGAAAACCTCAGAGAGAAACTTCTCTCTAAAATAGAGAAAAAGTTAGCTCAGCAATGCCAAAGGGGTAAAAATCCTCATGCTGCTGGCATTCTGGGGGCAGAGGAGAGCTGGCATGGTCTCTGGGATAAACTGAGGGTCCCTAGGGCCCTTCATGAGGATCAGCACATTGCAACCCACACCCACCCTTTCTACCACCTTCACCCCTCTGCTCTCCATCCTTCCTTCTGGTGTGCATTCCCCCAAAGGAACAAGGAGGCAGACAGCACAGGGATGATGCCTAGCACAGAGGTGCACATGGCATTCTGGAAGGGTCATTTTCCTCCTCCTCTGTGGTCTGTTAACCACCATATGAGTGGTATAAAGAGGTGAAATCAAGCTGCACATCCTTCCCAGGCAGTGTGGAGCTATGGCCAGCACTCTCCAAGGCTGGCTTTTGTGGGCATGGTGTGCCTGGGAATGGTGGGTGCTGTTTGAAAGGGCAGGAGGAAGGAGATTTCTCTGGCTCCTGTGCAAGGGTCACAATTTGACCCTTAAAACCAAAGAATGTGAAGTCAACTTGTGAGGGTTAGAGATGCTGGGACTTGGATTTCTTTTGAGCTTTTCTCTGCGCCTTAAAAATCCCACAAGCATGGAGGAAAAAAACGCGCCCATGCAGTCTGAAACTCTTCTGGCTTCCAGCTCAGCTCAGGATGACTGTGGCACAATGGATTCCAGATGCTGAGTTTCCGGCATCTCTCTCTCTCTCACACACACACACACACACACACACACACACAATTCCTCAGCTCCGCAGGCTCAGACATAATCCCAGACTCCTCAGACGGCGGAGACTGGCAGCATGAGAAACAGAGACATTACAGACTCCCAAACCCATTCCCCCCAGACCTGACTAGCGCACAGGCCAGTCAATATTTTGGGTATTTTTAGGACTGTGTCAGTGGGATGACGTCCCCTGCCCGTGGTAGCCACGGAGGAGCCCAGTACAGAGCACCGGGAGCACCAGTTCACAGAGTTTGGAGCAAGGTCATTTCCAGCCCCATGGGATTGCAAACAGTATCAGGATCAGGCCTCCAGAGGTGCAGCTCAGTAATACAAGTGGCTGGTTAACCTGTTGGTGCTTGTAGGCAGAAAATTAATGAACTGGTTCCAATTATAAATATTCCAGAGAGGGCTAATGATGATTAATCTGCTGTTACTGAGTTAGTCTTTTATGACTCGTTATTTATTGCTCATATGACTGTACTCACTCGTGACACCTGTTCCTCATGGAAATATCTATCACCTATTAAATCTTTGTAAGTAATTTAGTAGGGTAACCATCATGTATAAATAATACTTATGTCACTTTTTAATACGATGAATGACACTAGAGATAAATTGACAATGCATAACCCAAGTTTATAGGACCAAAACAACCAAATACATTTTAGGTCTTGCATTTTGTGAGGCTGCTGCCCAGTATCAGTAACAAGAAGCAATTAAACTGCAGCATCTCTTGGTGTGATGATGGAGCCCCTCTCCACTCCTCCCATGCAACACAAATCAGTCCTTGCTGCAGACAATAGACTCCAGGAATACCCACAGGCAAAGGCCCTTGCTGGGACTCAGCACAAGGTCAGAGGAAAGCTAATTTTATTAAGAATTTTTACTATGAAGATATAAACTTGCAATAAAATGTTGGCAACTGCTTTAGGCTGGAATTTTCCAGAAACTTAAGGGGCAATATGTCCCCAAATCCCACCAAACTGGTACCCCACTCCTACAGGCTTCTCTGAGCAGCCCAGCCTTTGCTCTGACTCATTACCCATACCACTGCCATTATTTCTTCATAAGCTTTTGTTTAAGTTATTGTGCTCTTAATTTCCTGTTTCACAATCCTCTACTGATGCCAGCAAAATATATTAATTCAGATTTCTGGATTTTCATTTGAGCATTTAAAGGATTAAAATTAATCACAGCTTCTCATTGGCTCAAGGCAATCAAACGTTCGGTACACACATTTCAGATTAATATTTCTCCCGACTGTGATTTGTCAAAGCTCAAGTGAAGAAAAAAGGCAACTGGGTCTTTACCAGCCATGTAAACACTGGGGCAAACCCAAGTCTAGCACGAGTAGTGGAGCCTCCATTAATTGCAGTGCAGATAGGCTGGCTCATGTCCAGCTTGATCCTAAGCAAGGAAGAGCATGGACAGAAGTCAGGCTGTGCTCGCAGTGAGTAACACACTCCCACAGCCCTCTGACTCAGGGCTGCTTCCCCAGCACCCTCATTATTTCATCATACATTAATCCTCTTTTCTTCTTCAGCAAGAAACCATTTCTCCCAGCAGATGGACAAAAAAAGGTTAAGTGCATGCAAAAATGGGCATCAGCAAAAGATCTGTCAGCAGAAATATCAGGTTTGGAGGAAAGGCTTGCAGACACTCCGACACCAGGATTTACTTCTGACTTGTGCCTCCAGAGTCTGTGTTATGCAAGATTTCTCTATAGAGTGCCCAGAAGTGTGAAGGGAAAAAAAAATTCCAATAGCTGCGAAGCATCTGGACTGCCAGGAATATCTAATTGTGGAACAATTCGAGTGCCTCCAATGAGCCACACAGGACAAAGGTACTTGCCCAGATCACCCAGTGGGCTCATGGCCAAGATGGAGTGAGGATCCCAGCCTCCCAAGCCCCAGATGGCTGAGCATATCTCCAGCTAAAAGATTTTTGTGGACAAGATAGATTTACCTAGAGTTCTTCAAACAGATTTTTTCCCCTGATATGTGGCCAGTCCTCCCTCTCCTGTGCAGCAGTGGAATCTGGCCCTTCGAGTCTCACTTCCATTGCAGATTAGCAAACATCTTAGTAAAGAGTCTGGTGTCAAGATGTTTGTTGGCTTCGGTGGTTTGGTCAGATAGGAATAAGGGAAGTTAATTCTCTAGGGGGATCTGTGTGCAGTCCTAATACTTTTTCCTAACCATGTGTCCGGCCAGACAAATCCACAAACATGCAAGTTGGTAACAACTGCAGCGAGCTGAATTTTTCTAATTATTTTTCTGTACACAAGATCTAGTGTGTCTGTAGCTCAGATTCCATTCCAAGTGTGTTCCAGTTGATGGAAAGACTCCTGTTGGCTGCAGCGGGCTCTGGGTCAGGGCCCTGGGACAGGAGGCAGAGCAGTGGCTGCATTTGCTTTAGAAATTCCACCCATCAGTGCAACACTTGTTGGAGGAGCACCATTCCCTCAGCATGAGACAGCTCTCAGTGCTCTGGCCTGTTGTTCCAGCCACTGCTCCAGCGAGTGACGTTCTGGTTACATAAATAATTACCCTTTGGACTCTGGAAGCATCACTTCCCCTGCCAGCCATCTCCTGCTCGTTCCCTTGTGTCTAGCACTGATCTACAGACCTTCTGTGAGCCTCAGGTGTGAAAAACAGGCTGGTTCCAAGGCCTGAATGGAAACTAGAAAACAAACCAAGCTAAATAAAATACCCAAGCCAGGCATTTTGTGCATGTGTAGCAACATGTGCTGCTGTCCAGAAAGTCTGAGGGCTCTCCTAGATTTTAGACAACGAACATCTTTACTGAAGTAAGAGTCATTTGGGACATTTTCTCTTGCTTTACCCAGCACTGAAGAATGGATATCAAACACCAAATAACCACTCATTTTCCAACCTGATCAACACTTATAACCTCGGTTTTCTTAGTTATGGAACATGTCTTTTTCTTCATTTTAGGACATACCCTGGAAGCTGTTGATTGCTAAGTCCTGAAGAGGGAAATGAGCTAATTTTTTTAAAAAAATTAAATTTTTATTCATTTTAGTGGTTTGATAAAGCCAGCATTTCTGGAACCTATGCATAAATCCAAGAAGGACAGTTAACATCCATCAAGGCTTTGCTATGGGGCATCCAAGCAGCTCAGGGTGAGTCAACTCTTGCATTGGAACCAGTTAGCTGCAGGGGAAAAAGATGGGAGGATGGAGTGAGGGAAGGAGGGAGGGAGAGGTGGGGACCATAATTTTGCCAAAGGAGGGGAGAACACATCCTGCACCAGGTGATGCTGTGGTACAGCTTGAAATCCTCGTGAAATTGCTGGCTCTGTTACTGCCAAATTCCTAATTTATGGTGCTTAGACACCAAAATGCCAACGCTGATCTCTGCAGGGTGCAGGTGTGGCCTCAGACCTGAGACCTGCCTCATTTAATCTGGCTGCGCCCCGGGCAGGTGGCCTGGGAACAACTTTGGGTTCCACTTGCCTTCAGCAAACCAACAGGGAGGACAGAGGGTGATGCTGCAGGTTTGGTGAAGCTGATAAACCTGTGGATGGAAAAGAAGGGATGGCCTGGCCAGCCTGGCTTAGGTCCAGGTGGCAGCAAGGGACAGGTATTAACCTCATGCTTGGAGAAAGAAATGAAAGTTGAAAGTGAACAGAAGGGAAAAGCTGACTCCAGCAAAGTTAATGGCAGAGCTTCCAGTGACTGCACTTCATTTCATAAAAATTTCACCGCATTTCATAAAGATTTCTCTTCCATGGCTTACATCCATGGTTATTAAAAGTCAGGTGTACTGCTCATTTTGGTGGATATTTAAATTGATACAATTTATTGCATTTATAGTATTAATAAAGCTAAAGCCTATAAAAAGGAAGCATTTTGGGGAAAAAAAATCCTGAAAATTTAGTTAACACAGGACAGATGTTTCTTCTCTTACTGACAGTCAACAGTTCACAATAATGGAATTTGCTCACTTTTTAATTAAAAAGGCCAGAGTTCACTGAAAGGTGAATAAGAATAGATGTTTGGCAAAGGATCTTACAGTATATTCTGGAAGAGGTTTGTTTTATTTCCAAACTCGCTGCTGCTCATAAGTATAAATCTCTGAACTGACTCTGTTGCTTTCCTAATTAAATGCGATATATCCCCTTATCTTCTCACTTTAGAAATCACCCAGCGTTAAATGCTGCATTGTGCAACTTCATCTGCTCCTGGATGGGTGGTTTTGGGTTGGATTCATTCCCCTTGCTGGAAAGCAACTGGAAACAATTTTGCATGAGAGTGCCACGATTTGTGACATCAGGCAGAATCATGAGACTTTCCCCTTGAAACGTCACCCAGCAAACGAGACTGATGCTTCCTGGCTCAGGACTGAGCCAGTTCATCGCCTGCTCCCCTGGCAAACCCGCCTCCACAGGAAGGAGCCGCGGCAAACTGGTTTTCAATGTGTGTGGTCACGTTTCTCCTGCACTGGAGCAGAAGGAGCATCTCAGAGCTTTGACAAAGGAGAGGCCAAGCCAGGCTTGGCGAGTGTCAGGGGAGAGGAGAGGAGGGGAGAGGGAGCAGGAGAAGGAGAACAAAAGGGAGTGGGAGAGGAGGGAGAAGAGGAAGAGGAGAGGAAGAGGAGAGTGAGGGTAAATGCAGGAGAGGATAAAACTCCCAAGGTGGTGTGAAGAGGCTTAGCTGTTAACAACCAAAGGGGAAACAGTCCCTTGACATTGAGGATGGGGCCAAAGGACTTGTCAAAGGGACTCCACTTGGCTGGAGACTGAGAGCCTGAGTTATTGGCTGGATCAAGGGAAGAGATCCAGGGCTGATGGGCTTCCCATCAAGATTTCCTGGAGAGGAAAAAATCTCTCCAGAAATCCTGCCCTGACCTTTCTCCACGCTCCTGCGCCTGCCCAGAGCTCACTGGTCTCTTACCCAAGCGAGAAAGGATTTTCTTTGGCACCCAAGACTGGATCATATTAGTTATTGTTTGGGATTTTTAGAACTAAGATTGGCTAGAAAACAGCATTATATTTAATTAAAATAAATAAAAATAAATGGAGGCTTCAATATTTATTTTCTTCTTTCTTAGAAATGAAATTGAAACTTTCCAAGAAAATTAGCTCCCTCCAACTCACCTTCATAAATTTTCCAGTCAGCTTGACCTGAGGGGGGTTGTTTACTTGCTTTGGTTGGTTTTTTTTTTAGCATAAAGTACAATCAAAATTTCCCAGTCTTTTTTCTTTTATGGAAGTAGGAAGGGGAAGAGACTGAATGGATGTTTTCAAACTTTTTAAACCACCTCTAAAGAATTTGGAGGTCTGGAAGTTACCACATTTCCTTGGTGAGGGTCAGCTTTCACCCCAGCCGGAACCAGCTGTGGCTGCAGTTAGAGACAACAGAGTGTGACAGACAAGCCCATGACAGATGGCCTATATATATATATATATATATATATATATACATACATATATATATAAATAAAATGTGTCTGTGTGTGTATACATACCAACCCATACAGTCATTCGCCTTTGCAAAATGTTTTGTGACCCTCATAAGAACACTGATTTTTTAAGAGCAAAATATTAATATTGCTTCATCGTGGCAGGAAAGCAGCTTTCCATCTCAAGAGCTTTATTAGCTAATGGGGAACAAAAATAATTTAACTTCTTGCTAGAAATGCGGAAATTAATTGCACTCAATTTCATCTAATTCTTAGGAAAAAAATATTTAGGTATTTTAAGAGCTTTTAAATGAATGGACTGCCAACTGCAAAGAGCTGAGCTCCAGAGAGAGGGCTTGGCTCACAGTGGGAACCAGCCCAGGGCTAACTGCTAACGTGGCTTTTATTCAGTGCTTTTTTCCAGGTATGGCTGTCATCCAAGAGGATGATAAACTCCAACACCTTATAATTATTTCAGCAAAAACAACTCGGAACAATGCATTTGGAATTAAAGGGTTCCTTAAAGATGGAAAGTGTGGTGAATATGCTTTCAATACCTCTTTCTTCAAGGACAAAACTCTGTCTTCTCTACAATGCATATGAAGTGAGAGAAAATCTGTCAATTCCCAAAACTGCTGGACACCCCATGTGCCAGCAGTGACTTTGGCTGGGTTGTTCTGAACCGTTCTTCCCTCAGGCTTATCAGTGGAATATGGCTAGCTCTCCAAAAATATTCTACTTACACTTTAATATTCCAGCACATCAGAGAGCCTCTCAGCAGATCTGTGGTGCTCCAGCAACTGCAGTCAATCAAATGAATTTAAGAACGCAAAAAAAATTGATAAGAAAAGGTGTGGATGAGATGCTGGGCTGGGAGTCAGGAGGCTTTGGTGCTGCTCCAGCACAGCCAGAGACATGCCAGGCAGGGTGGAGGAGCTTTCCCCACCGCCCCACGCTCCTCTCCCACTCTTTGCTTCATCCATTTAGGGCATGAAGCCTTTTGGGAAAGCAGTGTGTGTGAGGCCAAAGGCAGCACGGAGCACGAAGCAGCTACACTCACACTGGGCTTTTAGGCATCAGTGAAATATCAACAGGAATATATTGACTTAGACAGCAGCATTCCCCTCCTCTCCATCGCCACTCGTGCGTAGCAAACACAACCCAAAACCTCAGCAGCACCACCCCAGACCCAAAAGTCCCCCCAAGCTGCCCTGACCCCCCAGGAGCTGGCTCTGGCAGAAGGGCTCTGCAGCAGCGCCAGGAAGGTCAACAATTTCTGACATTTGTTCAAATAAAGGCTCAAATTCATTTGACTGCCGTGGTCTCTTAGGGTTTCCTGAAACTGTGTGGTGGGTACATGTGTGTGTGTGTACCCACAAAAACAGGATGGTGAAAGGTAACAGGCTTGTGTTGGGCAGGAGGGTGTTTATCAGAGTGAGGGGCTGCTGTACTGCTGCAGCCTGTGGAGAGCAAGAGATTGAGCCTGAGGAATTTAAGAGATACCTCTATTCACTTCTGGAAGAGGAAAGGAATTAGAATATGAAATGAAAGCTGAAGACAGGATTAGGGCAGAGGGAACTAAAGGGTAGGCATGTTGAGTCAAGCGCCTTATTCCTAAAATCTTCTCCAATATTTTTAAAACAAAGTTAATGAAAATTTTTTCAGCCATAATTCTCTTCAGATTTGTGTTTTCTTCTCCCACGAGTTGTAGTGTGCTCCACAGTGGACCTTGTTATTTATGAGAAATGTGAAGGCAAGGGGATATATGTGCATTAGGAGCACTAAAACTCAAACCTTTACAGGACTTTTCTCGCAGAACTTCAGAACATCTGTTTATTTTATCACATCCAATTACCATGGAGATGTGAACACCCTGTGTTATTCACAGGAAGATGACATAGCTATTCTTCTGCAAAACAGAAATCGCTTTTTAAGTATTTCCAATCATAAATCAGGAAAACACCCAAAAATCCACGTTCCACCCATGGCCCAAAATACCACACCCTATTCTGCCAATTTAAAATAAATGAGTGTGATAACCTTCAGCTCAATGTGATCATGAAGTATTGATTTGTCCTTCTGGGAATATAGGTCCTTTAAAATACAAGGAAAATTGTCTAGAGAGTGCAAGCGCCCCTATAGGAACCTCATTTTTCTGGTTTCCTTTCTAACTCCACTCTCCATTACCTCAGAGTGAGTTATGTCCTACTTGCATTACCCAAATAAGGGGATGTCCCATCTTTATTTAAAACCAACAAACCCCAGCACCCCTCAGTGTGTCACTGAGGTGAGAGATGATGTTCACTGAGGTACCACCCGCAGCGGCTGCACACATTGCAGCATCTCAGGGAACACCAACACACTGCTTTGGAGTGGCTCTGTGAGCATTAGTGGGGGATGTGTTGCTCCTGGGTTCCCTGATCTGTTTGGATAATTAGAACTCAGCTGTATTGGGAATTAATTCAACGCCTCCGGCTCTTGCAACATTACAAGGACAATTGCCA
This sequence comes from Oreocharis arfaki, assembly GCA_013398015.1. Classification (NCBI taxonomy): domain Eukaryota; kingdom Metazoa; phylum Chordata; class Aves; order Passeriformes; family Paramythiidae; genus Oreocharis; species Oreocharis arfaki. The sequence goes on from VZRR01012079.1 coordinate 1,926,936, forward strand.
GGCACAAGGTTTTCCTTTGTAAAATGCAGCTCTCGTCTCATAATCCCAGCCTGATATTTCACCTTCCAGCTATTTCCCACATTTTTTTAATGATTAAAGTAGGCTTTCAATTAACTTGTCTTATGGATCAGATACCACCTGCAGATACAAATAAAAACATTTTAAAAAGGAAGGTTGCTCAAAGGCTAGAGAAAAATCCCACACTTTGTCACCTGTTTAAATCCAACCAGCTTGATAGGGAGCAGAGGCTGTTGCTGGTGGCTCTGGAGGAGGTGGAGTTTTCTGTTTGTTCACCATTCAGCACAACTTCCATAAGCACTAGCACTGCTGAATTCTGTGGTTCTATGGGGCACAAAAGGGATCATCCTATAGATGAGTGACTTGTTTAATGAAAGAAGGCTACCAGCACGCATGATCATCAATTTAAAAAATAATTAAATAAATAGCTTCATATCTCTTTCAGGTTATTTTTCTGCAGGATTGTACACATTGGTGAGTGAGAAGGAATCCTTCTCTCTCACACTGTCTGCACCATTGCGAAAGCAAGCACCAAAATCCAAAATGGCTGGCTAATATTATCAGAATAAAACTACACATTGCAGGAACTCCAGCTGATACGAAATGAAGATGACTTATCTGTCTGCAATTTCCACTGGGGGAGCCACAGGTTTGCACAGCTTTAGCTCTGGCAGCCCCAGCCGGGGCACAGCCAGCTGAGCTCATTAGGGCCCTCAGCAGCGATGCAAAACAAGAATTGCATAAGTCTGTGAGATAACTTTTCTGCTCTCCTGGGATGGACAGAGAGCAGCAAGGTTTCAGAGGGCTTCCACCCTGACACGTAATGTTTTCTTGTGGAGCTCAGTCGAAGGCTCTCAAATGTTTGAGGTTATACAGGCTGTTAAGTGGTCTGGAATACACAGTTGTAAATGTGTATCCTTTGGCAATCTTTTACAGATGCAAAATTTGTATAACTAGCTATGTTTACACTAGAAAAATTTTACGTGGTCACTAAGTTAAAAGAGCTTTGCTTGGCTTAGTCCTGAGCTTAGCCCACCAAAACTTGGTCTTCTCAGCTCTCAAAGTGTTCTACCCACGTGGGTTTGGTGTCCGTGTGCCCCTGCCCTTCCTTGGCAGGTAAGTCAGGGTCTGGCACGGCACAGGGCAGGGAGGTGACGGCTGGCACATCATCTGGTCACACATCTCAGGCTCCCCAACGCCTGCTGTGTGCACAAGGCAGTTTGCTGACTAACAGCCTATTCAGGCCCAGCAGTCACAATTAGGATCAAATCAGGATCCTGCTGTGCTGAGGAGTGTGTTCTGCTGGAGACCTGAAAATTTATAAATGATGAGAGCCAGGAGGACGGAGAGCACAAAACATATTAATGTTTTTAAAGCATGTAACATTCATGGGGTACTTTTTTCCCAAATTAATACTAACTCCTTCTTTGGCTTTTTGCTAGTTGGCCAGAGCCAGTCAGTGAGGTGACACAGCAGCAAAAATAAAAATCAGATGGGGGTCTGAGGGTGAGGAGTCCTGGCCTTTGGAGTGAAGAAGGGCAGGGGATCAAGGCACTAAAACCAGGAGAGAGGCAGAGGAAGGAGCTGCCACATCAAGGAGAAAGGGCCATATCACTTCTGGAAAAGGACAGTGCAGGGCAGGAGCTGGTACAAAGGGATAGTGACAGAAGAGGGGGCTGCTGGTTTACAAAAACCCTGGCAGTAGGGTTCACATCTGCATGAATCAAAACACTTCTGCAGGTGTACTAAGAACCCCAGGAAAGACTGTTGGTTGAAAATAGGTATTTGTCCCCAAATCATCTTACTTTCAAATGAAGAATTTAGGAATTCCTATTAAGTAATAAAATGCTTGTAACCAGGTCATAAAATCCACCCCCTTTCCCTGCAAAGGCAGCGGTGATAACAGAGCTGTTTCTCCTTCCCCTTTCCTACAAGCAACTGAGTAACTGTGGAAATTCCAGTGATCAGTGTGAGCTCTGCTTCGTGGCTGGCACAGCTGAGCTGGGCTTTTGAAGGAGCGTAATGTCCTGTGTGGGGAAGCTCTGCAGTGCCTCACTGCAGGCACAGCCAAACCACAGGGCACACCAGCCCTGCTCCTGCTGCTGCTGGTTCTCGGAAATGGGACTCCAGTATCCCCAGAACCCTGACAAAATACCCTACTGGGCAACTATCCTGGGGCATTTCACCAAAGGCAACCTGGTTTGTAGAAAGGAAACTGCAAATATTTTATACCATTTCTTTTTAAACCGCTTGTTCTCCGGTTCAGCTTCTCTGCTGTCTTCCAGGGATGAGCATCCAAGATCCTTTCTTTTAAAAGCTTGGAAGTGAAGAGTATTCCCTTGGAGTTGCAATTACTCCCTCTGGGAAGGGTGCCAAAGAGAAACAGCACATTGCAGCCCCCTTTCTAATATTGTTAAGTGCACAAGGATCATCTGTAACACAGTGAGACGCTGTAAGGGCAGCTATTGATTAGAGGGAAGAAACAGATCTAAACGAGCAAAGGAAGAACAGTGATCACTTCGAGCTGGCATCCAGTGCAGGTCTTCCTTCAAACCAGACCTCTGGCACTCCAAGGAGCACCCAACCCTCCTCCTGTATTCTGGGGCCAGTTACACTTACTGAAGCCCACATATTTTTATCTCACAGCTGGTAGCTTGACTAGAGCATCTGAGTGGATACAGAAAACTTCTGAGAATTCTGTGGTTTGGGTTAAAAAGCAGGCAAAAATGACAATTGCTCCATTCCCTGTAACATTTTGAAATCTACTTTTTATATATTACTAAGCTATGTATGAGGCAATGATCAGTTCTGACTGCGGAAAGCTGGAATTTGTATGTTCAGCTGTTACTTGTGATATAGGAAGGAAAACATCTGCATCAATCCAGTCACCTCTGTGAGCAACAATATAGATCAGACACTACAGAGCAGGCAGAACTTGTATTAAAAACCTGATGATTAAGACATATTTATGCAACATTTTATATCTTTTAGTATATTTAAAAATACGAAAACTAACAAACAAAAAGCAAGCCTTTTACATCTGCCCACAGTAGTAACCAGCTAGGGCTAAACCCAGAAATGTCTGGGGTTTTTCCCAGCTTGATATACGGAACTTCACTTTTCCTGTGCATAGCAGTGCAGTAGTTAAAAAACAAAGGTCTTTTATGGACAAGCTACAGGCCCTCAAAAATACTGCCCAACAGTTCTCCTGCCAAATGAGGATGATTTTACACCATATACCATAGTGTAATACACCCAACACACCCTGTGACGCACCAAGTAACTCTGGGTCACTAACAAAGTTGTCACTAACAAATATGCTAACAGAGGTAGTTTCCTTTAAAAGTATATTTTCACCCTGAATTATCTGGGTTGGTTTTTTTATCTGACCTGAAGAGGTGGTCTGAGAAGTCTCATTTGAATTCAGTCAGCCCAGCATGAAGGAAAATTTTCTTTTTTAGAAGCACTTGAATGTTTCCATTAAATTGCTTTTTTCTCTCCTGGAGCCTTTATAACCATGCAAAGCACTCCAACACGGAATTTTAAATACACCACCAGTTTCAATAAGACCAACGAAATTATCCACATTCATTGCATAAGCACTGAAATGCTTTGTAGGGCCATGACGAGCCCATACAAAGTAAGCACAAACCAGGCCCTTTGATTTGAACCTACACATCTCACACTTGGAGAAAGCAGGATTGAGGTCGCAGTCTGCTTTTCAGTGATAATTGACAGAATTCCTGAGATCTCCCATCCGAAAAAAAAAAAAAGGGCATTTCTGCTACTTGGCTTTGTCACTGCTGGGGTCTGGAGCAGATGTCCCCTCTGCATTCCTGCTTGCTGATGAGCTCCACTCCCCTCTGACGTCGGCAGCTTGGGCTGCTCCTCCTCTTCCAGCTCTCCCATGGTGATGAGCCACAAGGTCACTTCACCTGCTGCACTGTATTATGATTTTCTTCATTCAGTTCTGTGCTGGAGAGATGCAGTTTGTGACAGGGCCAGTGTGTTCCTTAGGGCTGTACAAGCCTCCAGGGATGTACACCAGAAAAAGGTACATAATAAAACACCCTGAGCAATCCTGACCTCCACAAGCATCACCTAAGCACCACAAACACTTAAATGAAAACTATCTAAGATGAGAAAAACACAGGCGTGTTCTGAATCTCCTTGGGCAAAGCTCCAGCTGAGAAGCTCTTTTTTTCTGCTAAACAAGACTCACAGGATCTGGGCTCTATAAGGAAATTGGCCACAGAATCCTCTCATAGAAAGGAAAACCTTTTCCCTCTGGCCAGGCCCTGCTAAACCCACACATCTATAGTAAAAGCTGTAAATATATTTTCAGCTTACCCTTGTTCAGATCCACTTGGAAACACCTCAGAATCACCACTTCCTTATGTTAAGCATTTTGCATCTGAAAGCTGCAGACTTCAAAGGTCAGTTGTGGATTCTTATCAGCTTTACCAGAGTTTTCCATGGGAATCTCCCATCAGGGTCCTGTATCTCCACCATATAGGGTGGAGTTGCTCTGATTACTAATGCTCTCCTTAGCCCCCATCCATATCTAATAGCAGGACAGTGTTAGGGAGTTCCTGCCTGTCCTGGCCAGGAGCCAGAGAACTGAACCTCTGACATCCCACCAGGGAGCCAGAGCTGATGTACAGCTCTGCTAAACTAGGGAAGGACACAGCCTTTTAACGTGCTCACCCATCAGTAATGGCAGGAGAACTGTGTTCTGTGCCAAAATTAAGTGAAGCATTGCTTTATTCTCTAGGCACCCACATGTTGTCTCTTGGGCTAGAAAACAGCATCAAATGACAGTCAAGGGACACATTTAAGTATTACACCATGAGAACCACCACCAAAGGGGTCGAATGGCAGGGCTTCCCAAATCAGAGAAAAACCTGTATCAGCTCAGTTGGCCTTTCACACTGAAGCGCCTCTGTTCCTGAATGAAGGTCTGTGACTTGTCTCTGAGAGATCCTATTTATTTTTTTTAAAGCCAGGACTGAGAAACAAAGTCAAAATCATTTGCACTACTAAGCAAAACCAGATTGTCCCAGCCCCACCTCCATGCTGGTGTTTATTCACAACTTGGGTTCTTTTGCTGGGAGGCACAAAAGACACCACACAAAGGAAGGAATTTGTCCTGGACCCTGGTCCAGCCCCTGGTACTATCAGCCCCAGGTATGAGAAGATGGAAGGGAGATTGAGGTTTTAGGTCCTGTTTACAGAGCTGGGTAGGATCCTGGACATCCACATCCCTTCTCCAATTAATAGCACGTTCCCTGCTGTACTGAAATTAAATAGTAAAGAACTGACCAGCCTGTTGGGGACATCTCTAATAACGTGAGCCCTCTGCACTCCTACAACGGGTGGTTCCTCCACGTCACCACAGTGAAGGTTACTGGCAGGACACTCAGTCTACTTCAGGACTTGTTCCCAGAGCTTTCCTATCATCCCGTCCTGAAGAGAATTTTACTTACATACTCTGATATTTCTGCAAGCACCACCCTTGTGAAGCAGCATGTTGCAATTACACGTCAGAATTTGGCTAAGTTTGACCAGCAATTTCATATCAATCACTACTTCCACATTCACGCAAGAACAAATAAGTCATCACTAGCAAACCCCCATATTCTCCACTTCAAATGTGTCTTTCACAGGATGGTTTACTAGAGAGTATTGGTTTTTTTCTGTAAACATTACAAAAAATAACTTTACAAAAAATGCAACTTCATTGAGGAACCATTTTTGCTATTAACAGTTACCATGTGATTTACCAGCGACTGGGACACAAAATTAATATTCACTTTTCTGGAAAAGCTGGGGTTTGGCTCAACTACAACTCTGGGAAGCAGGAGGACTGCAGTGGTAATTAATCATCTAGATTATCCAGATGAAAATGAATGAGGTTTTACTGGTAAAAGTTTAATGAAACAAAATGCTATATTGCCAAATACGGTAATAAACACCTGCCTGAGAGAGGTTTGCACGGGAAAACAGATGACACAGTGAGTACAGTGTATTGAGAACCAATTTAACCTACTCAGAAGTTCTGGAAGATTTGGAATTCCGGCCAGTTCCTTGGAAAATTGTTACTTTTTCTAAATTTAAGTTGGGAGCAGAATCCCAGCCTGCTGCTGCAGAAGAAAAGTTCTGGATTGTCAGAATCAAGACATAAAAGCCCAAACACAATTTAATTATAATAGACTTATAGTTCAGTCCTGAGAAAACCTAAACAGTGCAAAATAAGTGGAGCCAAGTTGAATCACATATTCCTGTGACAGTATCCATTTCCTGGAGCATAAAATGCTGGCATTTCTGCTCTCCCTGCTATAAATAGATATATAGAGATATAAGAGATTAGACGTCTAATATTTTTTACACAACCAGCTACACCTGGAAACACGGGCCACGTAGGAGGGTTCAGCCTCCTGGCACTCACCAGCTGGGCTCTGGCCCAGGTCTGACAAGGAAACAACTCAGTGGTTATCCCAGTGGCCAAACTGCAGGTGTTGTCGTCCACATGTGGGCGTTTTTAAGGGTAGTCTGAAAACAATTATAAACCCAGTCAAACAAGAAACTTGAGGTTAGATTGTCTTAATTTCATTTAAGACACGTGATTGAAGCTTTGCTTTTCAGGACACAGTAGACTGTCACAACATGTCAGTTAATTATATAAGTCCAGTTATTAAAAAAACCAAACAAGTTTGCACTTCTATTGGAGCTGAAATATTTCCAAAGCCAGCAGTAAACAAAGTGTCTGTATTAAATAAATCTCAGGATGAATTTATTATTGACATATAGATTAACTGAGCTGGATATTTCGAAACCATGTCTGTGCTTTTGCCCATGCAGACGCTCTCACCAGGCCAACAAAAAGTACTGTCTTATCACAAACCCTGCAGGAGTATTTGTCCAAAAATGCTTCCATTGCTCCTGTTGCCACTCAGCTTGCAGGGCAGAGGGATCTGTATATTTTGTCTGCCAGCTGGAGGGTGGACTCAGCCCTGTCTGTCTGACACACTGCCCTGGCTACCTTCACACCTCTCAGGAGGATTTTGGGCAGGAAGAGCATGTTTCCTTTCAGCAGCCCTGGTAGCTGATGCAACGAGTTTAATTCAGCTTTAATTCAGGTCCACAGAGTCTGTCTGAGCTCGCTGCTGTTCCCAGCCCCGGTGCTCTGCTGGCTCAGCACTACCTGTGCACTTCCGCAGGGGAATTATCCAGTAAGGATTGCAGTCAAGACAAGACAAGCTCTTTTGGTTACACAGCGAAGGAGCTCAGGGAAGGAAAGCGTCTGTAGGAATGTCAGGGCCTTGAGCTTTCGTGGAAAAACTGAAAAACTTGGAAGCAAGCCAGATGCTCATCCTCTTCGGAAGCCGCCTTCTGACCCTCTCCCTTTCTAGAGAATCGGATGAAGCTTTGCAAAGCCTAATTCTTAAAAAACCCCCAAAAGTGATGAAATGAACATGTGCTACCACCTGCTGTCCGTTATCTGGAAGAGCAGGGTCCCCAGCAGGGCCTGGCACCCACGGTCTCTTCACAGCCCCAAGTCCCACTCTGGCCCCAAGACACTGAGAGCAGCTTCAGTCCATGTAGGGCCAGTCTTAGGGAGCTCAGGGGTACCAGTCACCCAAGAGAGGAGGCATTTTCTTGAATTCTCATGAACAAAAAGCAGCATCAAGGAGAGAATTAGGAGATGAGGTTAAATGTCAGAAGGGTGCCCAGGCTGGTGCAGTTTCTTGTGGTGTCAGATCCACGGACAGACGTGGAGGTACCAAGATGGAGAAAACAGCAATGGCAGCTCCAGAAATCCATGTCCTGGGTGCTCTCCTGGGGTCCCTCATCACCCTCTGGCACATCCCTGACAGGCAGCTGCTGTCACAAACAGCCATTAAGGCAAACGATTCACTGAATAAATATGGGTTTAAATGGACCAATTTCTGTACAGGTCACTTCACTTCCACATGTCCCCACCAGGGACTGGCAACTCAGATTTGAAGCAATAAATCACCTCAGGCTGGCAAGAATAACGGCCCAGAGCTCATGAACACAAAGAATGCATTTAATCCTTTTCTGTTGCTGTGGTGAGCAAACAGAGCGTGCCCGGTGCATTAGGCAGCTCTCTGTGTTAATGCATTACCTATAATTATTTGTAGAACAAAACGGAGGCCAGTGGAGTCAGTCCAGGTACTCACCATCCACTGCAGCCAAAGGGCTTCCAGGAATCATCATCTTCCCAAAGTCCTGATGAATAAAGAATTAAGGGAGGAAAAGGGTTTGGTTCTAATAGTTGTAAACAGAACCATGTACGTCCTGAACCCATGGTTACACAAAAGATCTTACAGAAGAAAAAAATTGAAAAAAAAAATCCGGACAGATCAAAAATCTGCCTTTATCCTACTCAACCTGTGCAGAGGCTTCTCTTTTTGCAAGGGCCCTGGGCATCAACATTACCCATCTCAAAGTCTTTTTGCAACATGTCACTGGTCCATTGTGTCTCTCATCCAAAACCCTCAAAACACCTCTACAACTGATTAATCAAGCACATTGTTTTACAAAGATCAAATGAACTAATCCCTCACACACGAGGTTACATAGCTGAGCAGCAGACTTCCAACAGCAGCTCAGTGCAGAACACATTACAGATGTGTCCCAAACAGCCGAAGCGCTCAGCTGTGCTGGCAGAGACCACACGTCAAACATATCTGAACAAGAAATTGAGAAGAAGTTGCCTTTTCCAAGAACATGTGCGAAAATAAAGTGTGGCTAAATTTAATTAATAAATGACTCAGATATAATACTCTGAGATCAACTGCAACAGAAGGTTGGATTGCAGCAGATATTTCATTGGTAACTCCCCTGGACTTCCCCAGCCTGTTGCAGTTTGCTCTGGAAGGAAACCCCACCAGGTTGGTTCGGAAGGGATCATTTCCATAAGCAAGTGTACCCCAGTTTTATCTGAAACCATTTCTGTACAGCCAACATTCTGGAGCAGTAACTACCAAGGAATAAAAAGGCCAATACAGCATAAGCATAAATAGAAAGGCAAAAGGTAGTCAGAGAAGAAGTAAAAAGGCAGATAAGTTAATGTCAATCCAGGCTTTACAAACATGTCAAGGGTTTTTCTCTTACTTTCCATCTGCCATGAAGACAAGAAAGAAACATTCTATGGTGAAATAAAAGTGAGCAAAGGAAGAAAACAACATGTGTGCTAAACCCATTTTTCCAAAGTCTCAGTGGCATTTCTCTGCCGCAGCACTCCACATCTCTCTGTAGGCTCGAGCCAGCAAGCGGATGCTGGGTTACTTCACTCTCATAGCATGAACTCGTACTCCTTGCTATTCTCAATCTGTCACATTCAACAATCACATGCGAAAATGACTCAGGCTGCCAGTTGTCTCCGTGTTGTGCTCGTTGAGCATTTGCCAGTTCCTCAGGAGCAGGCTTGATATTGAAAGCCACACTTTGGGAAACGTGATTTAGCCTAAGCCTGCTGCATTAGGCTCAAACATTTTGATTTTTTAATCTGACAAATTTTTGTCCATTTTTTAATCTTGCAGACCAAACATTCTGGACACAGAGGAAACAACAGCAGGTCAGATCAGTGGCTTCTTCAACTCGGCATTTTGTCCGTCCCAGGGACATTTATTCAAAGTGCCTAATATTTTGGAAGGAGTGGAAAAGCCCTTAATGTACCACACCAATCACCAGCTGTGAACATTGGACAATTTTTCTTCCTGTCACCTGCAGTGATCACCTGGGAAGCAGGCAATGATTTTCACCCTTTTTCTGAGCAGAAGCTGTTCCATGATGCAGCCTTTTAGCCGGCATGGCTGCAGACACTGAGCCACCCCCCGCCTGTCGCAGCAGTGAATGCCCTGCGTTCCTTCCGTTCACTGAGGTCTCCCAGTGCTTGGAAACAAACCTCTTCCAGTTTCATCACCTCAGCTCCAATGCCTGCCTTCAAAGCCTTCAGAAAGAAATTAGAGCCCCAAGGTACTGCAGCCTCCTCTGAGTGCAGGGGCATCCTCCGGTGAGCAGCTCACACACACGGATGTGCCCACGCTGCTTTAGGTGACCCTACTCCAGCGTGTCCCAAAGCAATGGATCCGGCCCTACAGGAGGGAAGTGATCTAATGTGTAGATCCATGAGAGGCGGACGAGTTTTCATATTCAATTATTCTAACTGTGTTGGTGTCTGACCCAATACTATGTTGTCCCCTCTCTCTGCATACCTAATATCCTAAGGAAAGTATTTTGTCAATTCAGATAATATAGAAATAGGCACACTTAACTACCAGCTAAATTTATTCAGTCAGTGTGTAATTTTTTTTGCAACCATGAATGAAAAAAAAACCCCAAGAATAGTAGGCCTGTAATAGCCTCAAGATTAAAGATTTACTTTATAAATTCTCTGGAGGGTTTTTTCCCCAACAAAGACTGCCCTTAGCCAGAATTCTTCAGATAAATAATAATAATCTCCTATATAAAACATTCAGCAATTAGGACATTCAACATCATGGAAATGTGAAACACATAGCATAAAGAAGACTACGTATAACTGTAATTAGAGATTTTATGAAGTTGCTCACTGTTAAATGAGCAAAATTTGGGCCCAAGATTTGACACAGTAAATAATAAAATCAAAGAGATTGATTCCAAAATCCTCATGCAACCATTTTATTGTTATTCAAGTAATTAATCTGACTTACTAATTTATGAAAGGTAAGCAATAATCACTCATTCTTTGCAAAATTTTCTAATAATGTAGCAAATGGACTTCTTCTTCAGGAAGCCTCTCTAACGTCCCCCAATTACACAGATAGCTGTCTGAAAGCATACGGTTTGTGTAAAGCCCGCGTGTGCCATATGCACGTATCACTTCACTTGCCACTGAAACAGTTGTGTCATGGGTGGAATGTGGCAACTCTACCCACACACAGTAATGTGATACAACAGATGAAGATAGTGGAAAGCCGTGAAACTGCATGGAGAAATTTAAGTAGATTGAGTCCATCTCTACTTCAATGGGAATTAGATCAGGCCCCAAATGAGAATTTATGCATGACAGCTGGATTAACATATATATTTCCTGAAAGACAGTACCTTTATAAACTGAAGAGTTCCATAGTGTCACACTGGAGCATTAGTTCATTTTTTATTAAGAGAGAAACCATCATTTTGTAATTCACGGTAATTTCCTCCAGGACATAGGTCTCCTTAGTTATCTCTTTTGAGTCCTGATCCTACTTAATTTGCAAGGGATGAGACTGCAGCAGGGACAGCTTAGTGTATATTTGAGTTATAGTCCTCATATATTCTGGTTCATGAGCAGGAAGCAGTGCAAGCACGAGAGACCCAATTAAATTAAAAGTTCAGCACTCTTCCATTTCAGTGAACGGTCAGGCAACAAATGATTACAGTATTATTGCATTTTCTTACACAAGAAAAACTGCCCACCCTCTTCTTTTTAAAAACCATGCCCAGTGGGCAGTGCCCTGCCTGCCTGATCCATGGTGTGAAATCCTGGCACTCCGGAAGGCTGGAGCTTCCCACCCGTCGTATGAAACTCCATCAGACATGCAGTGCCACGGCGGGGGGAAGCTTTACAATGCGGGAGCACAGATGGGATCAGCTTGCAAGTAAATATGTTTCTGTTGCTAGAGAAAAGCATAGAAAGCAGCGATGAATAAAGATGAAAAATAAGATGCTGACAGAGGAAGGGGAAAAAACCACCAACATGGGTACAAAGGGAAGAGGATATGGTAGAAAACATGAAAAATCTGGATGGGTAGTTCGAACACTGGCTTTCCACTAAAGAGAACCCTTCCATCCTGTATCAATAATGCCATTATTTGGCATTTAACCTTTCAGTTGTGGCTCCATAACTGGGCGTTCAGGTATTTCATAGCAATTTGCTCTATTCACTCACATACATAAAAGCTTTTGCTGTGAAAGGCAAAGCCTTGTGCTCTTTTTGCAGAGCTCTGAATGGAACCAAGAGCTCTGCCCATGTAATGAATGCAGGCAGGTTATACCATTAACATTTTCTTTCATATTATTAACTTAGTTCTAATACGAAAAGGTGGATATCTTCTTGGAGAAAGATGACCAAGAGTTGGAGAGGTGATTCTAGAAACATAAGCTTGCAAGAATCAGCCTGTGTCTAAAAAATTACAATGAGGTAAATAACATCATGGTTCATAAATCCAGCTTCTTAACAGCCTTCAGATTTTAATATTTGATTACGACAAGTAAGAATTATGGCATTCTTAGATCTGTTACTTCACTGCTACAATATAGCACAAATGCACACACTAGAAAGTATTAATGACTCAATGCTCCAGAGACCTGCATGCTTGAGGTAGAGAACAACATTCAATGCACATTTCAAACTGCTACAATCCTGATAATTTATCAAATATCTAAATAATTATAGGAGTCATCTAAACATAGTACACAAGCATCTCAGGTGGTGGCAGAGTTAAACAGTAGTACCCATAACTAGCAAAAAGGAGTTAGAAACCCTTCTCTCACTGTGGAAGTCTTCCTACTAAAATGCAGATATTTCTAGAAAGAAAGCTTTTGATCATATTCAGTTTCTTTCAATGTACTTATTCCACTTTTGTCTAACAATGCATATTAAAGTAATTCTAAGGCTGCAAAGACCTTACCTACAAATTGTGCCATCCCAGGATTAAAATCTCTGAATTCATCTCTGTTGTGGATACGCATAAGGGGAGACTTCAATTACCTTTTTACATACAGGTCTTCCAGAAACCGCTGAACTCCATTCCATGCAGAGGAAAGCAAGAATATTAATTGCCTCAATGCTTTTTGTATGGAGCTTTCACTGTAGTTTTAATGCTCAATAAACATCAAAGATTTATCTTTACTATCCAGCTGTGAAAGAAGATGCTCTTACATTCACTCGGTAGATGGAGAACAGGCCATAAAACTTAAGGCTGAAATCATTAAAAATGCAATGATTTCAGAAGCACAATAAGAGCGCTCCAAGTCCTCATTTTTCAGACTACCTGTCATTTTAGGCATATGCCATGTTCAGAGCAGCCGTCCCACTGATCTCAACAGCCATGGAAGCTATCCTGCAGTTCAGATCCCTGTATCTAAACCCACGCAAACTGAAAATGCAGACCATAATTAGGCTCTGCCCTCCTATTTGGGATCCTTCTCCATCTCCCAGTTACTCTTTCTTTCCTCCTCATTATCTCCCCTGCTTTACCATAACTGTGCTCTCCTCCCCGATTCCTTCCCTGCCTCCAGTTACATTGCTTTTGTCACATTTCCTGGGCACAGAGAGTGAGGGAGTGGGTAAGACTGAGCCTTTCCTCGGTCCACCCTTCTGTAACCCCAGACAAAAGAGATTCCACAAGCCACACCACCTCTGTGCCTGCCCTCCCTGAGGATGGGGTGATGTACGAGCCATGCAGGACGAAGGACATGTCCTTTACTACAAAGAACTTAGAAGTCAAACAAGCCTCTACCGTGCAACTGTATATAGATATTTCAAGAGAATCTCTTCACCAAATTTAGCAATTTAAACAAAGCAAAAAAGTACCATTGCTCAGCCACAAAGACAACTCTCTACCACAAGTTTCACATCCCTTTGTCAGTGCACAGAGGCACCAGGACCTCGAACCAGCTGTGTTGGTCAAACGGACCCAGTGGCCTCCCTGAAGCCTCCCAGGCACACTCCCAGCTCCATCTTCGGATATGTGCCTGCGGAAGGAAGATGGTGGGGGGTGCTGAGATGTTTTAAACCACTCACAGCAAACACTTCTATCTCCAAGTGTAAGGTCAGAAATGTTGCAGGACATTCACCTTCATAGTGTGGGACATGTGACTTCATGTGTGGGACGGGAGATTCGGCCCAAATGAAGGCTTATTCAACAGCACAAAAAGGCATTTTTGGTTTAGGGTTAACGAATGAAAACTTACGCTCAGAGTACAGTACATCTAATGTTGTGTTTTAAACAGTGACTAATTTCTGCTTAACCTGGTTGTCTATCACAGCACTACTGTCCCAAACTCGGGACAACAGCACTCAGTGTGACGTGGCAGCTCTTGAGATGTATGGAACTGTCATGGGCAGGTAAAAGATTAATGGGAAAGGCTCTCTTTTGATTGATGAATCTGTGACCTTGAGCAACCAGAGCACTTGCACCAAGTATATCTGCCATGTGAGACAGACAAAATGAAAGAGGCTCATGTAACACTCTCAGATCTCATTAAGCACCCAGACCAGAAACACCGATACTGGCACTGGCCATCTGCTCTGCTGTTTGCCTGGTTACAGGTCTGGTAACACTTTCAGGGAGCAAAAGTTAATCAGACGTACAGATGAGCAACAGCACTTCTGCACAGGAAATTCGGTGGAACATAACAGTTTCTTAAAAAAACCCACATACCTGTTTTTACTTCATTCTTCTGTTTCAAACCACACAAGCTGGCAGTTGAAAAAAAATTGTCGACATAAAAGGCTGTAACTTTAGGCTCTTCAAACATTGCTGGTTTTTTATAAATAACCTGTAACATCATCATAAAATTCACTAACTTGAAATCTGCCAAATTGCTGTGATCTCCTGTTAGTCTGTATAATGGGCAATAATACAGAATTATTTTTAATTGCTTTTAAATTATTTTATCTAATGTTCTCATTTGCTTATCTCAGTTATTTGAGAATTACAGTATTTTTCTGCCATTTGTTCTCCACTTGCAGCGTTGAAGGCCTTTGCCAGTAGACCTTTCCATGTTTAAAGTAATATGACCCCAGCATACATCCCTGAGGAATGAAGGCTCCCTGCAAGCATTTTTCGAGAGACTTATGATCAACTGAATTTTCTTTGCTGAGCAGCAATTCCTGGAAAATCCTGCAATGTATTCAAAGACTTTCCTACTGCTTTTGGAGAATTAGCTCTGGGCAAAATGATATAGTCTATTGAGGCCATATCTGACCCAGAAAGTATTAACTGAAGAATGTGCAGGACAGCTGCTTATCGGAAAGAAAAGACATGCAGTGCAGGAGAATGACATGTAGAGCTACTCGAGTTAGTTCTGAATGACTGTCAGCTCTCCAGAGCCAGCCAAGACCGGGAAGCAGATACAGCATTTTGCCGGAGCCTGTGCGCATCCGTAATGGAGCAGGCTCGGATATCTTAGCACAGGACTGCACCGTGTGGAGAGGAGATAGTTTATCATCCAAGAGCATTTCAGATATACGATACGATAAGGCTGAACAGAAATCTGAAGTATAGCAGGATTATTTCCAACCAAGTGTCAGCCTTGCAGTGGAGGACATTCTGTGAGCAGGCTTGGTCGGCAGCATGCCGGGGTCGTGTTTTCCAAAGCACTGGCCTAGATGGATGGGGGTGGTGTTCCTCAGAAGCTGGACCAGGTACCATCCTCTTTTACATTATGTTAAAAGAGAATGCCTCTCTGCACAACAGTGTGAGTGCCATTTATTTCCAGCTACATATCCAGTTATACCTAAATGGAGGCCTAAATTCCTATTCAGCTTTCCCAGATCAGAAACAGGGTTCTGTATCTGGGACAGTGTCTTCGTCCTCACTATTCCTTTGGATGAAGTGGCACCAACAGCTCATTTGCTGCAGCATCATCAATGCTCTGAAAAACTGAGGAAATTCTTAATTTGGAAGTCATTATTTAGGAGTTTTGCTAGTATTACACCATGGATGGCACTTCCCCACCATCATTTCACTTGGCATCTCTCATCATAAAGTCTTGTTGTGCAGGGATGGTAATAATAACACTTAATGATAACGTACTTTATTTTTCTAAATATCTTGGTTTGCATCCAATGATTGGTTCATGGGAGAAAATGACGTGAGCAGCAACGTGAGTTTCAGAAAGGTGATGCTGGCATTTCTGGGGGACAATTCACAGTAAACACTGTTCCTGAATATGTCACAGCAAAGGATCCGAGGCATTGGTTTACCATTAAAGACACAAACATAAAAGAAACGTTCTCTTTCCTAAAAAGCGTCCGGCCTATCACCCGCACCGTGTCTGAGCTCATCCACTTCAATGCTGACTTCCCCATTTGGGCTTTTGCAGGAGAATTTACAAGTTCTTTTCCAAAACAAGTGCCTATTCCCATTCGCCTTCCTTGGGCTCCTGCTAGGAACTCCTTCTCTGCCACACACCATTTGCACGGGTTTCATGCCTTACTCCGCAGCCCACACATTACTTTCACCCACTTTTCCCCCCGCCGCGTTCCTGCGGCCGTACCCCGAAACACGCTGCAAACTCCTCCCTCCGCATCGCCCCGCGGCCCCCCCGGCCCTGCCGCCCCCTCGCAGGGCTCCCTCCGCGGCTGCAGAGCGTGCGCGCAGTGCGGGCGGCCTGTGCAGGCGGGGCGGAGAGCGGAGAGGAGAGGAGGAGAGGAGGAGA
>VZRR01012094.1:0-12563 GCA_013398015.1 Oreocharis arfaki
GGATTCCCAACCTACGGGAAAACTTTCACCCTGCAGAACCCATCCAACACCGCCATCGGGGCCCCGGCCTCCGGCCCCGGCCCCGCAGGACCCTACACCAGGGACGCTGGAACCCTGGCTTACTACGAGGTGCGTGTGGGACTCGCCCCCAGCACTGCAAGGGCAGCACGGACACTTCTGGGACTTCCCAGCACGGAATTCCTAACCCAGCCCACATTCCCACTGCCCTTTTCCCCAGATCTGCACCTTCCTGAGCTCCGGAGCCACCCAGGCTTGGGATGCCCCCGAGGATGTGCCCTACTCCTACAAGGGCAGCGAATGGGTCGGCTACGACAACGCCAAGAGCTTCGGCCTCAAGGTCTGGGGGCAGCGGGGCCGTGCTGGGACGGGGCCGGAGCCTTCCTTGGGATCAGTTC
This sequence comes from Oreocharis arfaki, assembly GCA_013398015.1. Classification (NCBI taxonomy): domain Eukaryota; kingdom Metazoa; phylum Chordata; class Aves; order Passeriformes; family Paramythiidae; genus Oreocharis; species Oreocharis arfaki. The sequence continues at coordinate 417 of VZRR01012094.1, forward strand.
CTGAGGCTCACTGGGGTTTCTCCTTGGCACCTCACAGGTGGATTGGCTGAAGCGGAACAACTTTGGCGGGGCCATGGTCTGGACCATTGACCTGGATGACTTCACCGGCACCTTCTGCCACGAGGGCAAATACCCCCTGATCTCCACCCTGAAGAAGGGCCTGGGGCTGTGAACGTGCCATGAGTGACCCGGGAGGGATATGGGGTTTGTGCCCCTTCCATCGGCTCCAAAGGCCATGGGGCTGGGAATGCCATGGGGCCATGGGAGGGGAGCAGGGAGGAAGGGGCATTTAAACATCATCCCTTCCCCAGGGAAAATCCTGCTTGCTTTTCAGGCTGCCAGAGCCCTGCACAGTGCTGTCCTCATGTCCCTGCAGCTGCTGAAGGTGCAGGTGGGAGTGGGAGTGCAGGAGGAGCTGCAGTGCCGATGGTGGGGACTGGCCGTGGAGATCCCGACCCCGTTCCAGCCCGTTGATCCCTCTGACCCAGCTGCACAAAATCAGAATTATTAAATAAAGCTTTCTGCAAAACCAACAACTTCCTGTTTCAGCTCATTCAATCCTTTATATTTTGGTGCTTCCTGATTCTCTCAGGACGTTCACGCTTGTTCTCAGGGAAGGGCTTGGATTTAATCCCAGCCTGGCATTTTCCACAGCTTTTTTGCTGCCCTACCCTGGCAGCCACTTGGAAACCGAGGGAGGAACTGTTGTCACATCCCCAAGGCTGTGACATCACAACCTCAGGCTGCTCCCCTGAGCCAGCCAAGCACATTCCACAGGGAAATGGTGAATCCTTGGCACCTCCCTGCTCCCTCCATGGGCTGCCATCCCCCTGCTCCGTGGCTATAACAACTGGAACAAGCAGAGCCCAGCCCGGGAAGAACCTGCAGGGCAGGATGGCAGTGGGGCACGACCGAAAAGGTGAGAGCTGGGCGAGCTGGAGGCACCCAGAAGGGCTGTGTTTTCTTCTCCTTCGCCTCCCCCATGGCATCAGCTTCCCCAGCGACCTCCCCACCACGGGGCTGATCCCAGTTCCTTGCTCAGGCTGGGGAAAAATCAGCCCCTTGTGGCAGGAGGAATCAGGCAGAGCCGAAGGGCAGATCCCTCCCAAATTGCCAGGATCAAGGGGGGATTCCCACCTGGGAGATGAAGGCAGAGAGCAGCAAGTGGTCACTCTTTTCTCTCTTTTCCCTCTCTTTTTCTGTCAATCCCGCTGGTGGCGTTTCCCCCTGCTCGTCCCCCAGCCGTGCAGAAGCGCATCTCCTTCGGGACAACCCAGGAACGGAAAATGTTCCCGTCCTACTACGCCCCAGACAGGCTGGGAATCGAGGTGGCAGCGGTGCGGGGAAGCCCTCTGCTGGGGCCGGGCTGTTACCTGGGGCCAGAGGTGAGTTCTCCTTTCACTCTGGGCTCCTTCACGGAAGGCACAGGAGCAGCGGGGCCGCTCCTGCCCCGCAAATCCTCTGCAGGATGTCCCACACCCATCTGGAAAAAGGAATTATCTCCTTTCCCAACCAATCCTTGAGGTTCTGCAACAGTGAGAAATTAGGGGAATTAATAGGACTAACATCTGCTGCTCATGCACTCCTGCCCTGCAAACTCACTGCAGGATGTCCCACACCCATCTGGAAAAAGGAATTATCTCCTTTCCCAACCAATCCTCGCGGCTCTGCAGCAGTGACAAATTAGGGGAATTAATAGGACTAACATCTGCTGCTCATGCACTCCTGCCCTGCAAACTCACTGCAGGATGTCCCACATCCACCTGGAAAAAGGAATTGTCTCCTTTCCCAACCAATCCTCGAGGCTCTGCAATAGTGAGAAATTAAGGGAATTATTAGGAATAACATCTGCTGCTCAAGTAATTCTGCCCTGCAAACGCACTGCAGAACATCTCCACATCCACCTGGGAAAAGGAATTGTCTCCTTTCCCAACCAATCCTCGAGGTTCTGCAGCAGTGACAAATTAGGGGAATTAATAGGAATAACTTCAATAGGAATAACACCTGCTGCTCATGCACTCCTGACCCTCTGCAGGATGTCTCTGCATCCGCCTGGAATGAGGAATTCCCTCCCTTCCCAACCAGTCCTCGAGGCTCTGCAGGAATGAGAAATTAGTGGAATTAATAGGAATAACTTTAATAGGAATAACATCTGCTGCTCATGCACTCCTGCCCTGCAAACCCGCTGCAGGATGTCTCCACATCCACTTGGAAAAAGGAGCTCCTTCCCTTCCCAATCAACCCTTGAGGTTCCGCAGCAGTGAGGAAATTAGTGGAATTAACAGGAATAACTTTATTAGGAGTGATACCTTCTGCTCAGGTAATTCTGCCCTGCGAACGGTGCATTTAAAACGCCAATAAATCATTTCGGGTTTCGAATTGCAGAAACCCCCCGTGAGCACCCGACCCATGAGCAGCCGGGGATACGTGATGGGAGCCAGGACAGCCCCGCGCTTCCAGCTGAGGGCTCGGGTAAGGAGAGGGCCCAAAAAGAAAAAAAAGGCGGTAAAAAAGCAGCCAAAACATTCCCCAGCGAGGCTGCGACATCCACCCGGCTGCTGCTCTGGGAATGTGGGAATGTTTGGCACAAAATCCTCCATCCTGAGGGATTTTTTTTTCGCCCCCCCCTCAGACGGTGACTCCCGGCCCCGGCGCGTACCGGCCCTTCCTGAGGGACGAGAGGAGGTGGCGGCCTGCCCGCGTTCCCTTCTTCTCCAGCACGCCGCGATTCTCGGCCCTGATTCCAGATAAGGAATTTTACCCTGGGTAATTTAACTCCTTTCCTCACGATTGGCAGGAATCCTGGCAGGGAGAAACGCACGACTGGGAGATGGGGACGGAGTTCTCAGTAAAGGTTTTTGTCTCCAAACGAAAGCTTTTTATCTCCAAACAAAGCTTTTTATCGCCAAAAAAGCTCCCCCTGGTTTAGGCTTTAGCATTTAGGATGATGGCTGCGACACCACAGCATGGAATTCCCATGGGTCTGCCCCGTGGGGGCTCTGCTGAAAACAAAATATTGCTTCAAATCCCCAGCTCGAGGTTCTCGATGCTGTCCCACATCTCCCTTTTCTGAGGCATTATTGTTGCTGATGATGAATAATTGTATTTTAGCTGACCACGGAGGTAAATTCCGGAATTCCAAACACCAAAACCAGCTCCGAAAAGGAGATATCTGGTGCCTGTTTCCTTTAGGCCTGGAACTTACGACATAAAACAGCCTTTAACCAGAAAAGTCACTTGGCCGATGAAGTTTGGGGCTCCGGATTGGGCCGCAGTGGCAACACTGCCCCAGAGGATGGTGAAACTGCAAATCCAGAAGGTAAGGACGGGGATGAGGGGATGTTATTCCTGCCTCAAAGCTTCTGGAAAAGGAAATTTCCTTTTCGCTTCCCGTTTTCACCACGTTTTGTTATCATCTCCTGCTTCGGAGAGAGAAAATTTCCTTTTCGCTTCGTATTTTCACTATTTTTTGTTAGCCTTTCCTGCCTGGGCCACAGGAGACAAAGTTGGTTTTCTCTCAGAAATGCTTGTTTGCAGAACCCTTCAAAAAAAACCCTTTTTATTCAGAAATTTCTTAGAGAAGTTTTCACCCCTAAAGGGAACAAAGCGGGGCCTCCACTGCCTTGTGTGGCTCTGCTGGAAAGAAAAATCTCATTTAAAGCACAGGTTGAGGTCTCAGCCCTTCCTTTTCTGGAGCATTTTCGTTTTTATTAATGAAAAGTTTGGGTTTTTTTAGATGACTCTGGATAAAAAATTCCGGAAAAATCAGGCCAGGCAGGCCTACCTGAAGCTGTACCACAGCTGAGGATTCCAAATGTGCCACATCCTCCTTCCTTTGGAAACACTCACCTGCACCACCGGGCTTAATAAATCAAATTATTTAAAATATTTTGAATGTTTTAAAATAGCTCTGCTCAGCTGCCAACAAAAACAGCTCAATATTTTCAGCACAAGTGCAAAATCAGCCCCATTCCAGCCACTTGGGAAAGAAAGTTAACTCCAGAGTTTGTTTTAAAATAGTTTAAAGGTGTTTTAAAATAGTTTAAAGGTGTTTTAAAATATTTTAATGTATTTTAAATGTGTTGAAGATTTTTTTTAAAAAAATATTTTAAAATAATGAACTGAAATAAAATCCAAATAAACGAAAGTAAAAGAAGATAAAATAATAAAATGGAATCCAAATAAAATGAAGTAAAATCCAAATCTTTTTCAAACCCAGGGATTTCCTTCCCAGGGTCTGGAATAGGGCTGTATTTTGGACTTGTGCTGAACGCAGGGATAATAATATTGGGATATTTTGCTTAATATTGGGATATTTTGGTCATTGCTGGGCAGGGCTTCCACAGAGCCGGGGCCTTTCCCGCTTTTCCTGGGGGAGAAGTTGGGAAGTCGTGAGGGGATATTCTAAGGGATATTCCAGACCACGGGACATCACACTCAGGATATAAAATTGGGGGGAGAAAGGGAAGAATTGGGGGATATTTGGACAAGTGACAGGCTCCAAACCATTCCATGATTTTCCAGTCATTCCATGACCCCCTTGGATGAGGCCTTGCTCTCCTGGAGGTGCCTGTGGGAAGCAGGGAAATCAACTCTTTTGTTTTCCTTTGCTTTCCCTATTAAATCATCTTTGTCTCAACCCATGAGTTTTCCAGCTTTTCCCCTCACAAGTCTCTCCCAAATCCTACTGGAAAAAAAAAACAAAAAACAAAACTCTCTCCCTGATCCCACTGGAAAAAAAACAAAACCTCTCCGTGATCCCTTTAGAGGGGGAGAGAGCGGCTGTGAAGGGCTTGGAAACCACAACCCCACACCCCCCTCCTCAGCTCATCCCCCTCCTTCCATGGATTTCCTCACTTTTCCCTCAAAATCCAGCTTTTCCTGAGGCAGGAAAGGAGCCGAATAACCGCGGCCAAAGGGCAGCTCCTCCATTCCCTCAGCGCCGGCAATGAACGTCCCCATCTTCCCCTCAGCTTTTCCCGCCGTTTCCCCCCCCCACCTTTCTCCTCATATCCAGGAGAAACACGGATATTTCTCAGCTTTCCCACAAGCTGAGTAAAAATGAGGAATACTGAGGTGGTTTTGGTACCCTCAGAGGGTGTTTAATGTCTTTGTGCCCAAAATAACACCCTGAAAAGTTCTGAGGGAAAGAGGCCGGGTTGGGACAGGCCTCACCAGGTGGATTTTTGCATTTTGGCTCCCTCCCTGCTGAAACAAAAATATTCTCAAGCAAACCAGAAAAATGCTTGAACCGAGAATCTGGCCACGAAAATAACCGTGGCCTGAAACAGAAAGTTCTTGGTGTTGGGGCAGCTGTTTCCCCCTCAGACCTTTGAGAATTCTCTGTTTCCAAGCCCTCACACGGATTTGTGTGATCCCAATCCCAGAGAGGCCTTGGACAGGCAAAATCCCTCTGGCTGCAATTCCAGCTTCACTCCTCTTCCAATTTCCTGTATTTATTTACCTGTCTCTGTAGCAAATTTCACCTGCAGCCCAATTTTAGCCTTAAAACCAACATTTATTCTTCCAGTTCCCACTTTCAGAAGCTCTCACAGCTGCTCCCCGCCTGATTTTTTGAGTCACAGCTGTCCCTTTTTGGTGCAAGATTTTGAGGCAAGATTTGGCTTCCTGGAAGTTTTCTCGTCCTAAAAACTGGGGGTTTTATGCTGTTTTTTTAAGGCTTCACTTTCGTATTCCTGGCTGACACAGTGGTTCACCTCCACCTGATTCTTTCTAACCAGAAAAAAAAAATGATGTGTGAGGCGCTTTCCCACTCCTCAAACGTGAAGGACTCAGCTTTGCTCGTAGGAGATAAAATTTCTTTTATTATGAACATAAAAATTACAATTTTCATTCCACTTTTTTTTTGTTTGTTTGTTTCTCCCCTACCCAGCGAGGGATTTTTCTCCTTGCAGGGAAAAAAAAAAAAAAAGTTAAAAAAAGATAAAACTTTTGGATATATACAAACATATACAGGGTGTGTCTGTACATTTGTCATTCTGTACAAGCAAGGCACCAGCAGAAGTGACAATGGCACACACAGAGGGGGGTTTTTTTAAGATGTAATTTCAGATTTTTTGGCAGGAACATCTCCATTTTAATTGGAAAAAATAACTTCGTTTTATTTTCCTCCTCCCTGGGTGATGGGGGAAGAGGGAGGATCCTTTTAACTGCATGGAGGTGAACTTGGGATTCTTGGAAGAGTGGACCAAACCACAGGAGTCTTTTCTCAAGGAAATTTAAATTTCCTTTAAATTTGGCAAAAAAAAAAATGCTGAAGGAAAACAACAGCAAAGCCCTCCAGAGCCAGCCAATAATGACAACGCTCCCATAAAAAATAACGGAAATAAAAGGGTGAAATAAAGCAGGGAGGGGGGAAAAAAATCAACTTCTGCTGATAAAAGCACATATTTGAGAGCGGATAAAATGCAAGAAGTGTGATCACCGCTGCCATCAGGGCAGCTTTGTTCCGTTTTCCAATTCCCAAAGCAACGGGGAGGGGGGAAGGAGGGAACTCTCCAAGGATTTGAGCTGTGTGGGAAACAACAATGAACTGCAAACGAGCCCGAAGCAGCTGGGAGGGGAAAACGATCTCAAAGCAGGGCAGGGTAAACACCACCGCACTTGAGAGGTTTTCAGTCCCCAGAGCAGCTGCAAAGTGGGAATAAAATGTCCTTGGAACTCTGTATTTACACTTCACTCCTTTAACCAACACACCAGACACCTCCAGGTTGTAAAAGAAAAGATTTGTTTGCTTTTACCTGCCAAGAATGCAAAGAGAGGAACCTCCCCGGGGAGTTTTCTCTTTGTTAACACACATTCCTTGGATTTAAGGGTTGATGGAAGCTCCTTTTCCAGCCTGCCGGGGCACCAACACACCAACGACGCCTTTGTGTTCTGCTGGGAGGTGGGAGCAGGGAAAATTCCCTGTGTCCCACAGCTCCGAGCCCTGCGTCCTCCAGCTCTTCAGAAAATCAATCCTCCCCACAGTGGAAACCAAAGTCCCCCGGACAATTCCCGGGTGGCTTTCCTGGACCACCAGCGAGCAGAGGGAGCCCTGGGAAGCAGGATGGGAGTGGAGTTCGCCATGCAGAGAGGTCGTCCCTCAGCTGGATGGGCTCTGCTGACCCCTCCGCGTTTCTCCGAGCAGCCAAAGGAATTCCAGCTCCGCCCCCCTCTCACTTCTTCCTGCGGATTTTGGGTTTCTTCACGGGCCGCAGGTAGGGATTGTCGATCACGTTCTCCTCCCCGTTCCTGCTGCCGGCCAGGGAGCTGTTCTGCTGCAGCACTGAGGTGTTCTCCTTCTCGGGGCCGGAGTCATCCTGCCACAGTCAAGAACAACGATAAAAAAACAAAGTCAGGCTTAGAAATCCTTCTGCTCACAGAAGCTGTGGCTGCCCCATCCCTGGAAGTGTCCAGGACCAGGATGGAGCAACCTGGGATGGTGGAAGGTGTCCCTGCCCATGGGACATGATTTTTGTGGACCCTCTCACCCCAAAGCATTCCAGGATTCCAAGTTCAAACCACAGAACCTGCGGGCAGGAGGGATAATCAACAGCCAAGCACACGAGGAGCTGCATGAAAGGGCAGCCCCCCTGGTTTCTAACACAAGAAGATCCCTTGGGAAACTGTGGGATCCAAGGAAATCAGTGCCTCTTCCCTGACACTGAAATTCGGGAGGTACTGAAAGCTCCTGCTCCAGCCTCGTTCTGCACTGAACTCTGCAGGGAGCTGAAGAACCAGGACAATGTTTAGCTCCATTTCCCAGGAAACAGAGCCAGGTTTCCTAAACTGAAGAACCACAACGATTTCAGCTGCCATTTCCCACCCACTCTGCCCATTTCCCAGGAGACAGAGGCAGAATTCCAAGCTTAACAACCCCGACAATGTTTAGCTCCATTTCCCATTTCCCAGGAGACAAAGCCAGGTTTTCCAAGCTGAAGAAACAGGACAATGTTCAGCTCCGGGAGCAGTCTCCCAGGAGACAGAGTCAGAATTCCAAGCTGAAGAACCAGGACAATGTTTAGCTCCATTTCCCAGGAAACAGAGCCAGGTTTCCTAAACTGAAGAACCACAACGATTTCAGCTGCCATTTCCCACCCACTCTGCCCATTTCCCAGGAGACAGAGGCAGAATTCCAAGCTTAACAACCCCGACAATGTTTAGCTCCATTTCCCATTTCCCAGGAGACAAAGCCAGGTTTTCCAAGCTGAAGAAACAGGACAATGTATAGATCCATTTCCAGTCTCCCAGGAGACAGAGTCAGAATTCCAAGCTGAAGAACCCGGACAATGTTTAGCTCCATTTCCCATTTCCCAGGAAACAGAGCCAGGTTTTCCAAGCTCAACAACCCTGACAGTGTTCAGCTCCATTTCCAATCTCCCAGGACACAGAGCCAGAATTCCAAGCTGAAGAACCAGGACAGTGTATAGATCCATTTCCCAGGAGGCAGAGCCAGGTTTTCCAAGCTCAAAACCCTGACAATGTTTAGCTCTATTTCTAATTTCCCAGGAAACAAAGGCCAGGTTTTCCAAGCTGAAGAACCCGGACAATGTTTAGCTCCATTTCCCATTTCCCAGGAAACAGAGCCAGGTTTTCCAAGCTCAACAACCCTGACAGTGTTCAGCTCCATTTCCAATCTCCCAGGACACAGAGCCAGAATTCCAAGCTGAAGAACCAGGACAGTGTATAGATCCATTTCCCAGGAGGCAGAGCCAGGTTTTCCAAGCTCAAAACCCTGACAATGTTTAGCTCTATTTCTAATTTCCCAGGAAACAAAGGCCAGGTTTTCCAAGCTGAAGAACCCGGACAATGTTTAGCTCCATTTCCCATTTCCCAGGAAACAGAGCCAGGTTTTCCAAGCTCAACAACCCTGACAGTGTTCAGCTCCATTTCCAATCTCCCAGGACACAGAGCCAGAATTCCAAGCTGAAGAACCAGGACAGTGTATAGATCCATTTCCCAGGAGGCAGAGCCAGGTTTTCCAAGCTCAAAACCCTGACAATGTTTAGCTNCATTTCCCAGGAGGCACAGCCAGGTTTTCCCAGCTGCAGGAATAGCCCCCAGGAGCCCCCCCAGGGTGGCCCTACCGTGCTCATGTGCAGCGGGAGGTTCTCGGTGTCCGTCTGCTCGTCCTGCTCCGAGGAATCCGTCTCCTCCATCTGCTGCATTTCCAGCTCGGAGGGGAGCAGAGCTGTCAGGTAGGGCACGGTGAAAGGCCTGGCAGCAATCACTGGGATCAGGGAAAAGAGGACACACAGTCAGGAAGCTGGGAGAAAACTCCTCCCCTCAAAAATGAACCCCAAACTTATAGAGGTCAAACATTTCGCTGGTTCTGGGTTTGGGCACACACTTCCTTTTCCTGCTCTTCCCAAGGATCAGGAAGGAAATCCTGATCCCTAAAAGATGGCAGTTTCTGCTTCCCAGTTTTCTGAAGCTTCTTTATGTTTCCAGCCACGGACACAGCAGTGCTCCAACACAACAAATCCTTCCTGAGCTCCACCATCAAATCCCAGTTGTCTGGGAAGTTGGGTTCCCCTTAAATGAAGCTGTCAGCAGGCCTTGGGAAAGTGGGAATTCTCATCACTGCTCTGCAGGCAGAGGGACAGGAAAATTGCCAGCAGCAGGAAAATGGCAGGGAGAAGAAATTCCTTGGTCAGGTTACAGGGGATGGAGCCAGGATTGGGATGAGCTTTGGATTCAGCCCCTCTCAGCCTTCACCAGGACAAAAAAAGGGAGCTTTGGGGAGTTTAGGAGCAGCTTTCTGGTTTTCCTCCCCATTTCAACCCCCCAAATCCCTCCTTTCCCAACCTCCCAGCGCCTCAGCAGGGCAAACACCACGGGACAACTCCCAAACCCTAAAAGGGGGCGGGGAGCAGGGATGCAAAATGATGGAATCACTGACGTGGGAATGTGCTGACATCATCCTTGAAGAGGCTCTGGGTCTCTCCAGTCTTGGCCATGAAGCGTGTGAGGGCCCTTTCCACGTCCCTCCGTTGGGAAGCCGCCTTTTCCCGCAGCACCTGGTAGTCGGACACGGGCTCCCGGTAGGTCTGGAGCAGGGAAAAGAAAGGGATGGAACAGCTCCACTTCCAAGTGTCACGAGGATGGAGCAGCTGCAGGCTCTGCTCTTCAGTATCCATGGGTTTTTGGAGAGTTACAGAGGCCCAGCAGCCAGAAATCCAGGGATTCTGCGCTGGGAAGGGTCGGGGTGAAGGTAATGGGATGGGCCAGAGAGTGGATAATGGGATGAGCCAGGGATTCTGAACTGGGATGGGCCAGGGAGCAGGTAATGGGAAGGATCCCATCCCAAGGGATGCCCACAACCCACAAAGAAGGAATATTCTAAGCCAGGAAAAGCAATACTTTGGATAAATGGCAGCAGCCCTGCAGCAAAACCACCCCGCTCCTGGACTTCAAACAGACCCCAGACAGCACAAAAATGCTGTTTTCACTCACCGGTGTCTTGATGTAAGTGTGAGGATCCGGGAACTCCGGGAAATGGCCGGGAATGTGGGGTGGGTGAGGCTTGTTCTGCCCAGCTGTCAGGGCTTTGGGAGTCACGGGCTGGTTTGTCACTGGAGCTGCCGAGGGAAAACGTGGGAATCAGGGAGTTCTTCCCGCCCAGGCTCACCCCAAAGCGCTGCTGCTGAGCCCTGACCCCATCCCGGCTCCCATCCAAGCACGGAGCACATCCCACGAGCTTGGGATTGGCATTCCAGATGGGAAGAGGATCCCTTGGCCCCTCTGTCCTGCAACAAAACCACCCTGAGGGTTCCCCCGAGCGACTGAGGTCCCTTCTCCTCCTGCGGTGTCACCGCAGGAGCCCTGAATTCCTGGAATCATCCCACAGAAAGCTCATCAGGAGCTCTCTGGAAGGCAGCAGAGAGGAATTCCAAACTATTCCCAGCTCCCCACGTACGGGCAGTGATCACCATCCTCTGGGAACGCTTGGCATAGGCGGGAAGAGTTTCCACGTTGAACCCTGGAACACAAAAGAGGAAAACAGGAATCACTCCAGGAGTTTCTCCTGCTGAAATTCCCCTCTCAACGGAATTTTTCCAAGCGTTCCAAATTCACACCACGAGCTGGGTGTGTGTCCACAGCAGCGGGCACCACCCAAATCCCACATTCCGGGGGCGGATTTCCCGATCCAGAGGTGGGAGGAGCGGGAAGAGGGAGCTGCTCACCCATTTCCACGAGGGTCACCACGATATCCGAGAGCGTGGGCTGGGTCCTGGCCGTGTGCTCGCAGTAGGACTTGGCACTCCTCCCGATTTCCGAAATATCTGCGGGATAAAACCACCCCACGTTTCATTTTCGTCTGTGTCAGCTCCAGGGATGGGAATTTGCAACTAACTGGGATGAAAAATAACCCCTGGCACGGAGCACTTTGCATTTTGCAGGCTGGGTGTTTATAAAGGTTTAAAAAAATCAGTGTTTGCCACGAAGGCAAAAGGGAAATCTGCATCTAAAATGTGAAAAAAAAAAAAACAGAATTTGATAATTTCTCAATTTCAGAACAACCTGCAGGTGAGGTTTTCATCAGCACCCACAGGGGAAGGAGCAGAGCTGCTCCAAGAGGGACTTCAGGAACCAAATATCAGGAATTTTGTTGTTTCTCCGTTTATTCCAGCAATATGTGGAGCTCCTGGGAGCATCTAACAAATAACCACTGAGTAAAAAACCAAGGATTTCTGCGCTGGGACAAACAGAAATCCACAGAAATCCACACCTCCAGCGCTGCGCTCCGGCCACCAACCCAACCTCCTCCTTTTCACAACACCCTCAACAACAAAACCGGGATCAAACCCCTCTGGAATCCCGGCGGGAATGCTCGGATGAGCCACAGGGGGCACTCACAGCTCTGGATCATCTCGGTGAGCGTCTCCACCGCGGCTTTCTCGGCGCTCTCGAAGCCGGCCTCGGTGAGCAGCGAGCTGACCACCACCTGCAGCGTCCGGCGCCGTGCCAGGTGGTAATTGTCCGCAGGGGTGCCCGCCTGCTTGCTGCCCGCCCGCTGGAATTTTGGGAATGGCGAGTTAGGAGATGGGGAAAGGCAGCTGGGTACCCCCGGGAGAGGTGAGCAAGCGGGGCTGGCCCCAGAGCGGCTGGAAGGGACGTGGGAGAGGGATGGGATGGGATGGG
>VZRR01012099.1:2314-24522 GCA_013398015.1 Oreocharis arfaki
CCCCGGGGGCCCCCGCCGCCCCGGGGAGCCGCCCCACGCCACCCCGCCGACCCGCCGCCGGTGCCGATGCCGCTGCCGGCCGCCTCCAGCTCGCAGCGCCGCCGGCCCGCTGAGCCCTCCCCGCCCCAGCGCCGGCCGGCCCCCAGGGCTGGGCCAGCAGTGCGGGGGAGGGCCCGCGACGGGCCGGGGTCTGCCGCGGCTCTTCCCGGCCCCCCCACCGCTGTGCCCGGCCGGCCCTGCCCGGTCGCGGCTGCCCCTGGGTGTGTAGTCCCGCCTAACCACGGAGCGGGGAGGGTTTGGGTGCTTCCAGCCCTCGGGGCAGCTCTGAGCCTCTGCCTGCTGCCCAGAGACACTCTCTTGGAATGGGGGGGGAGCTTTGGGGCTGCAGCGGGTTGGGTATCTCCATGGCCAGCGGCGTGGTGGTCAGGTGGGGCTCTCCCCGGCTAGCAGCTCGGTGGGCAGGCAGGGTATCCCCACAGCTAACGGTTTGTGGAGCGGGGGTCTCTCCGCGGCTTGCAGAGCAGAGCGCAGGGATATACCCACAATTTGCAGATTGGGGAGCAGGCTGGGACATCCCCACGGTTCACGTGCTGGAGGTAGGAGTACCCACATGGTTTGCAGGCTGCGGGCAGGGGTACCCGCATGTTCTGCGGGTTGTAGGGCAGCCTACAGTACCCCCATGTCTAGCGGGACACAGGGCAGGTGTGGGGGAGGCCGGACACTGGGCTGCTTGTTGAGCGCCAGGGGATGCTCACAGCCTGACCCCGCTTCCCCCACGGCAGGATCCTTCCATGGCTGCCGGGAGCACGTCAGCTGCTTTGGTTCAGACAGAGCCTTGTAGGGTAAGGAAGCCGGTTTCTTCCCAGTGACAGCAGCGGCAGAGCTGGCAGCCAGCCTGCCGCGGCGCCAGCCCTCGCTCCCTCCCTGTCTGCCTCCCTCCTTCCCTCCCTGCTTCCCTCCATCCGCCGGCCGCGGCACTCACCGGGCCGCACGCTGAGGATGGCACTGCAGCAGGTGGCCCCCACCTCGTTGGCCGCGGTGACAGTGTACAGCCCGGCGTCGGCCACCCGGGCGCTCCGCACCAGCAGCGTGTGGCGCTCGCCCTCCGCCTTGATGGGGCGCGTCGTGCTGCTCCGCAGGGGGACCCCGTCCTTCCTCCAGGACACTGCCGGCAGAGGCGGGGGTCACGCGTGGGCAGGAGAGTCCGAGCTTTCCCGGGGCTCTGCGCGAGGTCCCAAGGAGGCCAGGTGCTCCCCCGCCCGGCCTGAGGACCCTTTGCTATGGGGAGCAGCCCCGGCATCCCACGGCCCCCTGACGGAGAGACTGTGGCCGGTCCCTATCTGCTTCCTGACATCCTCCTGCCCTCCAGTGGAGGCTGGAAGAGGGAATTAAAGCGGCTTGGCTTCTGCCTGGCTTTGGCGACTGGCACCGGCCCTGGATGCCCAGCTGCCCCCGCGCACGTCCTGGATACAGTGTGCTCGGAGGCCATCAGCCCTAAGCTTCTGCCCGCGGGAAACCACCTGAGCTGTCCCAACAGCGGCCCAGCGCATCAGAGAATCATAGAATGGTTTGGGTTGGAAGGCACCCCGATGATCATCTAGTCCCAAAAACACCTCCCCCGCCAGGGGCAAGGACGCCACCCACTAGATCAGGTTGCATCACCCGTCCCTGCCCGCGCAGGGCTCGGTAGCCCTTCTCCCACTTTCCCAACAGCCCAGCACTGGGGGACAGCTGGCACCCTGTCCTCTGCACCCTGTCCTGGCAGGTGGTGCCCAAGCACTTCACTCCTGTCTGAGGGGAGGAAGGGCAGAAGGGGTGCTCCAAGAGTGGGCACGTCACCTCCCCTGAGATACCCAGCTCAGCGTTGGGTGTCCCACTCGCTCAGCGCAGGTGGGATGTGGACATGAGGAGAGTCCCTCTGCCATGCTCGTGCCCCTGACACCCAGCCCCAGGGTGGCTCACCTTCTGGCTGGGGGTTGGCTGTGACAATGCACTTGAGCAGCACCTCTGCCCCCACGACCACTGCCATGTCCTGGATGGGGATCTCAAAGATGGGGGCTTCCAGGGGGTCTTCACCCGCTGAGACATAGGAGTCATCTGAGGACTCTGCACAGGGAGAGATGGGCCCCACGGCTGTCAGCAGGGTGAAGTGAGCTGGTCCTGTTGGGACCATGTCCTCCCATGCTGGGCTGCATGCGGCCAGCAGCCAGACCCACTGCTCATCATTGCCACCACATGCACCACACCCTCGCTCGGGTATTAGCAGGTACTCAGGCCATGCAGTGGAGGAAAAGGCCACAACAGGGTCCACCATGGCAGTGGGGACAAGACAGGGGACTGTGGGGCAGGAAGAATACGGCTTGTTGTACATGCCCATAGGGCATAAGAGATGAGGTAACAGTGGGGTGCGGAAGAAGGAGGGTTGTATAGCCAGCTACAGCCCCTGCCCTGCAGGGATTCCCCCAATCCCTCATGGGATGCTGGCTGCTGTATCCCAATACATCAGCAACCACCTCCCAGCTCCCTCCCCTCCCATGGCCCCAGCACATGGACAAAAGTCCTGGGGCTGTGCCAGGAGGCTCAGACATGTGGGCCTGGCACTTCTCTGGCTAGAGCAGAGCCTAGAAGAAGCTCCCAGCCCAGGTATAGTCTGGTCTAACTGCTGCATGCTGGGATGGGCAGGACACCGCTCCCCTAGCCAAGCCACCACAGCATCCCCTGGGGAAGCTTGGGCTGCATGCCCTGCCTGGACCACCGAGCATGGCCCAGACAGGACAAGTTGCAATGGGTGCCCTGTACCCCAGACCAGGGCTGTGTGCCAGAAGTCAGTGTGCTGTATCTTTCCTGTGCCAGGCAAGAGATATGGAGAAGATAGCAAGCATCGTGACCTCAAGGCCCAGCAAACTGGCAGCCAGGCTGTTCTGTCTTATGGTACTCCTTGGTGCCAACTACCCCAGTCTCCAGAGTCATGTCCCTCTGCTCCATCCCTGAGCTCCCCACGCCTCCCAGGGGCAGGCTGAAGGCCCCCCAACCCACCCAGGGGCTGGCCAGGCCAGCTCTGTGCCTGCAGGAGGGCAGAAAGCCATGCCCCTACCTAGCTCTGGAGAGGTGGGCCTGGCTCGGCGTCCCTTCCCCTTGCTCCGTGTGCTCCTGCCTTCTTGAGCCATCCGGCCACTCTCTTTCTTCTCCGACACTTTCATCTGCCTTCTCTCCACCTCCCTGCCCACACCATGCTGTCCTGCCCAGCTTCTTTCCAGACGAGCCTCCTGCTCCATCCCTGGCTTTGCCCAAGGCAGGAACCGCACTTCTGTGGGCGTCTCCGGCCGCCGGTACAGTCCATGGGGCACAGCCAGTCGGGCAGCCAGAGCTTCGTTCAGTGCCCCAGGGCCACGGGCAGGGCCTCCATCTGGGTACGGGCTGCCTTCAGCGGGACCCGCCTGCGAGAGGGCCACCCTTCCGTGCGGGGTGGCTTGTGCCAACGGCCACTGCTCCTTCTTCTTCACTTCCCCAGTGCCTTCTTGCTGCAGACCCTTCCTGGTACCTGCATCCTCCACCGAGCTGGGCTGTCCAGCTGCCCCACCCCCTCCCACTGGGGCTCTCTTCCCACGCTGCCCCCCTGGATCTGGCTCCCCATCGGGTCCCACCAACACCACGCTGGAAAGTGCCAGGTGCTGGATGACGTGTGTGCTCTCTGCTGGCGGGCAGGTCTTGGGTGGCAGTGCCCTGCGTCCGCCGGTGCCCTGAGAGGAAGAGGTGCGGGGGGCACGGGGTGCAGGGGGCTCGCTTCTCGCTGGGGGTGAGGGTGCCGGGGGCAGCCCGGCTTTGCACAGCTCCTGGGAGCGCCGCAGCTGCTGCTTGGAGACTGTCCGCTTGATGCGGGTCAGCTCCTCTGCAAATTTGTGCTCGATGGCATAGACACGGTTGGCGAACTTGCCCCGCTCGTCAAAGGATGCGGCTTTCTGCCGGAAGGCCAAACGCCGGCACGCTGCCGTGCTGCCCGGCTCCCAGCGGCCGCCTTCCCGCAGGTCCTCCCGCGAGCCACCTGGAGTGCTGGCACGGCGCAAGCCAGTGCCAGGCTGGTCGAAGGAGCGCGCCTTGCGCAGGGGCAGGTTGGAGTGCGCGGGAAAGGGACTGTCCTGCTCCAGGCTCCTCTGCCGCTCCTCAAAGAACTGCAGCCTCTCGAAGATCCTGGAGCCAGCACGCACCAGCTTGGGAGATGCTCGGACGGAGATGCGGCCAGACGTGTCACTCATGGGTGTCTGTGGTCGGGACTCTTGTGTGCTGCCCTGCGAGTACCCAGAGGACTTAGGCTTCTTGATCTTCTCCTCGTACTCCTCAGGAACGATGTCCTGGTACTCTACCGGCACTGAGGACTTCTTGCGAGGGGTCACGGGTGTGAAGGAGGGGACGCCAGGGCCACGGGCAGCAGGCTGGGACACGATGCCAGTGGGCAGCTGCAGGCACGTGCCAGCACGAGGAGATGGTGAGCGGACGATGGGTGGCTTGGCAGTCAGTGGCAGGGCAGCGGGGGATCTTGGCGGCTCTGCACCAGGCTTTGGAGAGACAGGGCCTCTGTGGAGGTCATCTCTCCGGTAGCCTCCCTGGGGGATGCTGCTGCAAGGGCAGAGACAGAGGAGCATGGCTTAGAGACCACCCTTGTACCCGCCTGGCTGCATCCCAGCTTCCAGCCTGCAACACAGTGCCCAGTGGGGCATGGCAAGGGGGTCAAACAGCCAGGGCAGCCTTGGGACTGGGGAAACTAAAGAGGTCCCAGCAAGGGCATCTGGTCACCCCGAGACCACTGGGAGCTGGCTGGGTCAGGTGAGAGTCCTGGGCTGCTGGGACCCCTTGCCCAGGGGTACTCTTGTGGAGCAGCAGGGTGATGCTGAGATACCCAGTGAGTCCCCTCCCCAGGGCTACCATGCAGACAGGACCAGAGGCTGGGGGGGTGCCCCAGTTTTCAGGGGTATCCTGGTGTGCTGAGGCAGAGCAGCCTGGCCAGGGGGAGTCCCCAAGGCTGCAAGCCCTGCCCGTGCACATGCTCTTGTGGGCACATCTTCCTATCCCACTGCCCCCAGAGGGGCTCAGCAAACACAGAGCAGAAATCATAAGGTGGAGATGAGGTTCTGGTGGAACAAGCAGCCTTAAACAAAAAAAGAGCAAGATGGAGGTCAAAGGAGCAGGCCTGCAGGTATGGGAACCAAAGGCGGCAGGGAGGGACGGGGGCTCTGAGCACATCAGCAGGACCTGGGGAGGCAGCACATCCCTGGACCCTGCTGCCACCCCTGTACAGTGGGGACTGTGAGTGGCAGACACTTGCCAGTGTGTGTCCCAGGCTACTGTGCACCTCCAGTTCCCCACACTGTGGGCTGCACAGAGCACCATGGCGGGGTGGAACAGGAGAATACCCAAGGCATAACCTGTGGGTGGGGTACTACAGATCAAGCAGTGGCACAAGGGATACCCCCAGCCTCAACCTGGCCACGGCAGAAAGGGACCCCACTCCACATTACCCCCAGCCTGCGCTGCTCCCACCTTCTCACCGAGAACAGGCTGCCTACTGCTCAGAGTCCCCACTCCTCATCTGGGATGGTGAAGGCAAAGAAAGGCCAGGTGGAGGGAAGGAGATGGCTGCAAGGGTTGGAAGGAGATGGCCCCAGCACGATGTCCCCTCCGTGTGCTTCCCCTGGCTACTTACACATGGAGTGAGAGCGCCCGTCCTCGGTACAGGCTGAAGGCGCTGCCGTACGGGTCGCTGGCCACCGAAAGGCTATCCTCTGACCCCCAGCTCGTGCCCACCAGATTAGCCCGTGATGCCCGCACCAGCGGCTCCACGCCCAGGTGCCGGACCTCGGCGCCACATGGGGCCGGCGTGTTTGCTTGCCTTGGGGTTCCCTGCGGCTGCGGCCAGGCAGCGGGACGGAGGTAGGGTCCCCGTGCAGAGAGGCTGGCATCCGTCTCCTTCTCCACCACGGTCTGCTGGCTGCCTGACCAGCTGGAGCGCTCCTCCGCCTGTGACAGGGCCAGCACCGAGGTCGGCGTTGTGTTCATGGAGGCGTCCACGAGAGTGTCAGACCCACCTGAGAGAAGAGGGAGGAGACTGGGTGCCTGCAGGGACAAGCTCAGCACCCTGCTCAGAGAGGGCTGAGCCACCATGGGGTGTCCCAGCACGTCCTGAGCAGCACCCTGCTGCCTCAAGCCCTCTCCCCTTTGTGTGGGTGGATCACAGCTCCCTGTCCATGGACACCACCAAAGCCTGGCCAGCAGAGGCCTTGTGGGAAGTCATGGCCAGCGGCCAGCAGCCAGCGTCAGGGCTCAGTGCCAGCATCCCGTCCCTGCTCACCCGTGGGGGTGCTGAAGGCCGTCTCATCCTGGAGATCACTGCGTTGTGTCACCTGGGGGTCGCTGGATTCATCCTCACCTGTCTCCGAGTCTGGGGAGAGAGGGGAGAGTAGGGAGTGAGGGTACAAAGAGACAGCAGACCACACTGGTACTGCCTATTGCAGACCCATTGGCTCCAGGAGCAGGAGAGCAGTGCCCAGGCAGCTCCAGGGCAGGAGGCATGACTGTGACCTGCAGGGACAAGCTGCCAGTAGGGAAAGGCAGGACTGAGAGTGGGAAAGTCCAGCAGGGCAGGGGCAGGCAGAAGAGGGCAGGCAAAGCAGGCAGGAACAGTGTTAGATGATGGGAGGAAGGGAGCCAGTGCCAGCAGTGGAAACGCAGCTGGCAGAGGCAGCACGAGGACAAGAAAGCAGGGCAAGGGGAGAGTGGAAGTGATGGGGCAGGGTGGCAGGCTGGGGCACAGGGCCCACTATGAGGGCAGAGATGGCATCAGGAAGGGGTCTTCCTACCGTAGCTTTGTTTCCTGCAGGAGCGGAAAACTTCGCTTCCATAGGGGCAGCAAGAGAGAGAGAGACATCAACACCCGGTTATCGGCCCGGCCTGCGGAGACGCGGGGGGCAGCAGGGGGTCCCTTGTCCCCAGCATTTCCCCACCATGTCCCCACTCCGCACCACATTCACTGCACACCGCTCCAGTGCTGCGCACACCCCCTCTCCTCGCGCACACCGTCCCACCTGTGCGGTGCACAGCACCATCCCCTCCCGGTGCCACAGCCACATCCTGCCCAGCAGGACAGCCACCCCCTGTTCCTGGAGCTGCTGGCTCACGGCTGCAGTATCCACACATCCCTGTGCTCCACAGTGCATCTCAGCCTGGGGCTGGACTCTCCCTGTCTGTGCCCCAGCTGGGCGCTCCTGGGGGTGCTGGAGCACACGGACACATGTGTCCATGTGCACACAGCCTCCCCCTGGTATGTACAAGTGCATCCCCTGCCCCACCAGTGCAAGTGCTGTACAATACAGCCGTGCTCCACAGCACAGCTGCGGTTGATGAAGCCAAAATTCTCAGGGCAGGGCATCACTAAGAGCTGCCCCCGCACTGGGCAGGATGTGGCAAGGCCATTTCGGTATCACCCGAATGTCCCATTCCAGAGAAGCTAGTACCATGCTGCCAGGGAACCACTGACTTTGCTCCCTGCCACTGCCCAAGCCCTCACAAGCTGCAGCAACAAAGCCCTGCAGTGAAGAACATGACCCCAGCTCCTCTCCATTGCACTCTGAAGGTGTGCAGGGGGGCCACACTGCTTCCCCCCACTCCAAGCCAGCCCTCTGCAGCCCAGCACACGACCAGCTGTTCCATGAACTGCTACTGCATCAGATTCCCAATCCTGGCCACACCAGTATGGCAGCCCCCGAGCAAGTAGAGCTGCAGGGCCAGGAGCAGACCAGCTGCACAGGGGACACTGTGAGCCCCTGGCTGACCGGGCCCCTATTTTGTGGTTGCAAGATGCAGTCCAGCCCTGCCCAGCCTCTGCTCGCTGCCCCTTGTAGCATGGTGGTGGACCCCACCCCAGCACGCTTGGGGCGGCGGGGGGAGTCGGGTCCCAGTAACTCAACGCACCATGCGTGAAGCGCCCGAAGCGCCGCGAGTGGCCGGTCTTCTGCAAAGGAAAAGAGAACAGAGCGTTACCCGTGGCACGGCAATAGGTACCTGCCATGCACTTACGCCACCGGCACGGCACACACTCACACACAGCCCATCCCAGCACACCCAGCACTGCTCACACCGGCCCTGCTCACACACACCCTGGCACGGCATACATCGTGCCACTCACGCCCTCCCACGGGCAGGGCACACCTGCCACCGCTCACATGCGCCCTCGCTGCACACCCACGGCGAGCCCACAGGCACACGCCCCCGCGCACACGCAGAGATGGATGGGTGTAGGTGGGCACGTGTAGCGCATGCCCGGCCATGCACACTCTCACACACCTGTGCGCACACGCACAGAGCCCCCTTGGTGATGGCACTATGCACCCCAGTCCTGTGCCGCAGCACATGCCCAGGAGTGACAGCCCTGGGCATACCAGGTGCCCTGGAACTGCTGCCTGCAGCTGGCACAGCCTGCAGAGAAGTCTTTGCCTGGGCTGGTGTCCAAGCGCCCTGCAGCCCCTTCAAAGCCACTCAGCCAGCATGGGGATTTGGCCAGCAAAATGTCTTCCAGGCACTGGCCCAGACTCCACCATGGCCACCATCCCAGCATGGGGACAGCATCCTCCATCCCCTGTAGAGGCCATGCCAGCTGAGAGAGAGGCTGCCTGGCAGCACGGGACTGGCCTGTTGGTGTGGAGTTGGAGGCAAAGGGGCTGCGCTTGCCCATGCCGTCTGGGACCCGAGCACGAGGTGGAAGCACCAGGAGCTCCCTGCCAACTTGGCTGCCCTCTGCGCTGCAGCCCAGGGCTGGGCACTTGCGTGCCAGGGGAGGGACCAGCTGAGGGCAGCCTGTCTGCCAGACCCAGTGTGCACTGATGCCGTATTCCAGGAAAGCAGAGGGACGGGGTGATCTCCAGGGCAGGCAGAAGTGGGAATGTGGAGTGCAGACAGGCAAGGTTGGGCTGCCAGGACTGAGCATCCTTCCCAGCCAGTTTGGGTGACAGGGTCTCCCCAGGACACTGATGGCCCATGCCCTGTGTCTCCAGTGTGGAGCCCAAGGCTGGACACCCAACAGTCTTGAAGCCCTTTGCTCCACCAGCCTCTCCTGCCTCGCCACCCCTCCAGCTCCCAAGCAGGTCACGGACAGCCAGACCCCAGGGACAGCCACCCACCAGGGAGGGACAGCCAAGCGTGGCCAGCAGTTAGTTGCCCTTGAACGGCAGCAGGTTCATTTCCCAAGCCCCAAAGCTGCTGCCACTGCAGCGGCAGCCCCTGCACATGGGCAGCGCTCAGGGGCTCCCTCCAGCCCCCTGCCTGCATGCAGTGCAGGCCAGAGGGCAGCGGCTGCACGAGACACATTTGTATTCAGGCTGAGCCAGGCTTCACCTCCCCTTCTCGGCTGACTGTGCTGGTTCTGGCTGGCAGCCCGTCTTCCAGGCCAGGGAAAGATGAGTGATTAACTGCACCACCGGCGGATAATTCCCCCATTAAAAAATGAAAATGCAATTGAGTGCCATTATCGGGTACTCTTGTGGCTTCCCCGGGGACAGGCGCCATCGGCTCCCCATCAAATATGGTGACTGCACCCCGTGGGCCTGGGCTGGGCCCCATTGCCCAGGGCCACAGAGGGGCTGAGAGCCCCCCGCCCTTCACCTCACAACAAGTCCCTATGGGATCAGGGCACCCTGAGGGATCAGGGCACCTTGCAGGATCAGGGCACCCCGCAGACCGGACCTGCCTCGAGCACAGTGCCCACCTGCAGCCCACAAGGGAGCAAGTGCTGGGTGATGCAGGGTCAGCCCCGGGCCAGGAGATGGAAAGGGGGCAGAAGCAGTTCAGGGCTTGGTGTGGGGTCGGGGTCTGCGCGAAGGCGACAGACAGAAAGTAGGGGTAATCCTTCTGCATGAGATTTCATTTGCACCTTGGAAAAAGGGGTGGAGGAGCCCCGGGAGCACGCTCTGTGCCTACCCGGCCTGGAGTAGAGAAAGGAGCTGGCTGGGATCCACACCCACCTTCAACCCTGCACTACAAGGCAGCTGGGTGAGACCTGGAGTTGCTTCCTTCCCCTGTGCCAGGCATGGATCCACCTGCCCAGGCTGGGGTCCTGCCCTGGCCCAGACATGGGGCATCCCACACCATGGCCATGGGACCAAGGGATCCCAGGGGAGTGAAGGATCTCCTGGGACCATAGAGCTTGCCACCACCTGGCACGTGGAGCCCAGCACCACATG
Organism: Oreocharis arfaki; assembly: GCA_013398015.1. Lineage (NCBI taxonomy): Eukaryota > Metazoa > Chordata > Aves > Passeriformes > Paramythiidae > Oreocharis > Oreocharis arfaki. Next base: position 12,541 of record VZRR01012099.1, read on the forward strand.
GCACTGGTGCCTATTGTGTGAGACAGGCAGACAGGGAGCAGGGACGGAATGAGATGGGGAGGGAGGGAGTGACTCGCCTGGAGAAAAGAGACAGCCGCCGTGGCTGTTCTGATACCCTTCCCGTGCTCAGCCAGCAGTGCAGGACCCTGCCCTGCCACACGGGCAAGCCCCTGGACTTGCTGCCCCCAAAGGCAGATGGGGCAGCCAGGCTGTGCATCGCACCCTGCCCCAGAGGGACCCTCAGCACCGGTCTCCCTGGGGACCTGTGTCCCGTCGTGCATCTCGCACCCCTGGGAAGGGGCTGCGCCTGACAGCCCCTCGGCAGTCCCCTCTGGGCCACCAGGCAGAGTGACAGCGGGGAGGCCATGCGCCCGCATCGGGCTGGTGTGCCCCGGGGAATTGGGGGCGGGGGGCTTCCTGGAAGTACGTTCCCCATCCTCCACCCCCCGCTGAGGCCAAGTGACGTCCTTGTTCCTTGCTCGCAGCGGAGCGTGCGGCGGGCCCGCGAAGGAGCCTTGCCTGTGCCAGGCATGCTCCTGACGCGGAGGGGATGACGCATGCAGAGCCTCGTCTCCAGCTCCGTGACCACCGGCAGTGGGGCTGGGGGGAGCCATGGAGCAGTCTCCATTTGCTGCCCCGACTCCAGAGGGCAGAGAGGGAAGAGAGGGGCGTGGGGCAAGCCCCCGGTGGGGGTCGCAGCCCGGGTGCTGGCACAGGAGGTGCTGAGCCCCTGCCCTCCGCCCCTCCTGCCCGGGCTGGTGAGGCCAGGCGAGCAGCTGGCAGCTCTGCAAGCGGGGCTGAAGCCGGTGCTGTGCAAAGCCCTGGGGAGCGCCAGCGGACAACGGAAGGGCTGGAGGGACACTCCCGTCCCCATCCTTATTCCCATCCCCACCCCCGTCTCCATCAGCATCCATTCCCATCCCCATGCTCTCTCGGCACTGCCCCCTTCTCCCGGCACCCGCCGGCACGGCAGCCTGGAGCCCTTACCTGGAAACGCTTCTTCACCCAGATCTTCTTCATGCTTCTGCAGAGCCCTGCTGGCCCGGTGACACGGACTCAGGCCCGGCAGGACGGCAGCCCGCTCCCGGCGGGGTCCCCGCTGTCAGCACGTCTCGGCAGCTAGCGATGCTCCGAGCATCCTTCACCACCGGCAGCCGGGAACGGTGGAGGGAAAGGAAGGGGCTCGCCAGGTTGGGCTCTCGGGAGGGCTGGAGCTGTGAGCATGAAGCATCACTGGTGTGCTCCTCCCTCCATCCTTCCCCCGCCTGCCCCCGCCTCCGCCTCCCCGCCAGCCCTGGCACACAGTGACAGCGGTGGGGGACAGGCAGGGCACAGGTGGTGGGGGGCGAGGGCCGCCGTCGTAGAGGGGAGGGAGGGGGCGTGTCTGAGGCGGGTACATGGTCTCTCCACCTCTGGCTTTGTCCACACGGCACGCAGGGGTCCGAGCCCCCTGCCAGGCAGTGCAGCTGTACCTTTGTTCCCTGTCACCTGTCCATCCTTCCCAGGACGGGGGTTGCACTTCTCTCTTAGGACACAGCCCCCCGCTACAGCCCCCACATGCTGACCAGCTGAGATAGCAACAACACAACACAGCAGCGCCCTGTTTGCTGTCCCTAGAGTGTTCCCAAACAGGGCAGCTCCACTGCCACAGCTGCCACAACCCTGCACCCAGCAGCACGTTTGCGGTGTGCCATGGCACTGCCCAGCCAAGACACGGGCTCACCATCAATCTGCCGGCCTCTGCTCAGTCCCCCACATCCTCCAGTCACTGGTAATGCAGAAAGATCCCCTTACCAAGACACGGGTGTGGGTCACAGCATAGCTGTACGTGGACAGGAGCTAATATGGGCACAGTCCTTCACACCAATCCCCCTGGCAAACCACACAGCCACCAGTCCCACTGCCAGCGCAAGGCAAACCTTGTACCCTGCCCCCCGGGTGCCTCAGGACCCACATGGGTTTGCAGGGCTGGACAGCTCAGCCCTGGGGTAGCATCACTGCTTTGTGGCTGATGGAGAGACAAGCTTGACCTGGGAAGGCAGGTAGCTGTCCCTGTCCATGTGGCATGACACACACGAGACCTCCCCTCGTGCTGGGGTGAGGACCCACGGCACAGCTCAGAGCAGGACTCTGTGCCTAGGACTGAGCTGTGATGGGATGTGGACAGAAGCTGTGGGTGGGAGTGCCCAGTGAAGCTGGTCAGGGACATTAAGACCTATAAGTGCTCCTGGGATGCTTGGCACAGCCCGGGCACCCCTCCCCCAGCTGACCATCCCAGCCCTGCTGGCCTCTCCCAGCTTTCTGGGTGATGCTACAAATCAGCCAGAGGGGCAGCCCCAGCCCCACAGCCTCAGCAGGTCCTCTCTTGCCTGCCATGCCCCCCACAGCTCTTGGTGCCCCACAGCTCTTGATGCCTTGCCTCATCAACTCACCAAGCCCTGCAGCATTCATTAGCCCCCTTTACAAGCCCTTGGAGAGGCTGCCAAGGTCCCTGCCTCATCATCTGTTTGAGCTGCCCCCTCCCACTGCCGAGCATCCATGGGGACGCTGCTGGAGGCCTCCCTACCCAGCACTTGTCCCCATGCTGCTCACCTGTCCCCTGGGGAGCCAGCTGCTCCACAAGGAGCTGCTCACAGGCATCATGCTCCCCATGATGCTTGGCAGCTCCTGGTAGCTTTTCTCCGCTTCCCCTCCCAGCTCATGACTCCAAACGTGAGGCTTTTCATGGCTCCATAATAACTTGCAAATTACCCAGTACAAAAGGAGCTGTTTATACAACATTTCTGTCAGTCCCACAATTCGAGTGATGCTGCGGGGTTTCCGTGGAGACCCTGCACGTCAGACAAATGCTACAGCTGGCATTAAGGGAATCTCCTGTCAGAGACAGAGGTCTCTGCTGGCCCCCCCCCGCCCTGGATGGGGACAGTGATGGGTACCCTTGAGCCAGAGCTGCATAAAGAGGTGAACTGTGGGGCTCATCTCTCAGGGTACCTGCACCCAGGGCTTCCCTGCCACGTGCTCTCACCCTGTCTGTGCATGTATGTGGTCCTGCTGCAGACACACAGCCTGCACCTTCTTTTCACACTCAAGTGGGATTAAAAGACTCATCAGGGATGCTAGGAAGAAGCACCAAGTCTTGGACTTGTCACATAGTGGTGCCAGGGCAAGGGTGCTGTCACCGAAGCACCCACAAGGACAGCCCCAGGGCTGACCCCAGAGACAACCACCTTTGTCCAGACAAAACTGTCACTTGTATGTCCTCCGACCTATCCTGCATCTGCTGCCCACTGGCCATAGCTCTTCCCCGCAGCTGTGACTGTGTAGCCACCCCTCAGCAAAAGCTTCGGGAGTGACTCTGGGCAGTCCCAGAGACGCTGCACCCCTGGGAATAGCTGGGTCACCTCCAAGAGGCTGCGCCTGCTGCAGGGACCAAAAGTCCTTTCCCGTGGCAGCAGCACCTGCAAATTCCCCCACCAGGGCAAAGCCGAAGTCACTGCAGAAGGTGTCCTACGAGAGGTGATGCCCACCTGCAAGTAGGGCAGCCCCTCTGCCCTGCCCCAGCCCAAGGGCAGCCCTGACAGTGCCCTGCTGCTCTGCAGGTCAGCAACTCACGACAGGGAATGGTGGCCAGTGCAGCTGTGGCACGGACAAGAGGCAGACCTGGAGCAGGTGGCCCCATTGCCACCCAGCTCCAGCTTTGCCTGCTGGACACACATCGGCCCCAAGCAAACAGACAGCAAACACCTGCTCAAAATGCAGCATTAACTCCACTGTTCCAAGAACCACAGCCCTCCACGCATTGCTGGGCTTCCTGGCTGCTCTGCACAGATCCTGACCGTGCACTACAGCTCCGGCCTGGCACCAGCCCCCTGCCCCTGGCCCCAGCCAGCAGCCCCCTTGTCTCAGTGCTTGAATAATTGATGGCGGTGTGTGCATGCGGCATCTCGAGTAGGAGGAGGTCTGGGCATGAATTTTTCATGCGTTTGCACCTCCTGGAGCTGCTGGGGATGGTCGGCGGGAGGTGGGGATGTGCTGAGAGCCTGGGTGGGTGGGGACCACCATAGCTCTGTCCCCAGGGGAAATAAATACGGCAGCGGAATGTCCCTTGTCACTGGGCAGGGCAGTGCCACAGCATCTTTCTGACTCTGTGGAGGAGCAGTGCTGTGCTGTCCCTCCTCTCCTAAGGGCTGGGACACCCCAGTGCCCTCTCCAGCATTGCCTCCCTTGCTGCCACACGAAGGATGCCTGAGCACGCTGCTCACTGCAGGCGGAGAACACAGGGATGCAAAACAGCAATGTGACCTTGGCTCTGGCTGTCTGGACACGGAGCGGGATGGCAGAAGGCATTACATCCCTGCCCTGCCAGCCCCCCTAGCTGGGACTGAGGGGCTGCATACTGTGGGGCAAAGCAGGCAAGAGTGCAGGCAGCAGGGTGGAAGCAACCAGCCCCTTCCCAGGGCTGCCATGCCAGGGCACAACCAGCGAGCTCAGGAGGCAGGAAGGGCGCTGGGAGTGCTGGGCAGCCCTGGAAGGAGGAAGAGGCTGTCGTCCCCTCATGCAGTCCCGAACATTGGTGCTATATTTACCCAATTGCAGGTCTGGGTTTCGGCCTCTTGCCTGTAACACAAGCCCTGCAGCCTGCCAGAATCCGAGGGGATGGCACATTCCTCAGCAAAAATAACCCTCCAGCAGCAGGCGAGAGGGCAGGGGTGGAGGTGACTGACTGGACAGCTGCACTCACCACCCTGCTCGCTGGGAGCAGACGTCTCGCTCCGACAGACCCTGGGATGGGAACCTGGCACACGTGGCCACCACACCAGCCCCCTGCCCAGGCAGATGGGGGCAGAGGTGGGAGCCACTCTGGAGCAGCTGGCATTAAACATGGGCACGGCGCTGCAAATTATGGGATTAAATTAGGCACTGAGATAAATGGCCAGGGATGCTGAGCCACCAGGGACACCTTCAGCACAGCCATCCCCAGTGGGCTCCGTTGCCGTTGCCATGCACCATCAGCTGAAAAAATATGCCCGTGTTACCCCACTGTAACTCCTTGCACAGGAAGGGTCCGTGCAGGGCCACCACACACAGGAAGTTTCTGCCCCCTTTCCTGCTCCCAAATCCAGGCAGGTCCAGGCTGTTTCCTGAGCAGAGGAAAGGTTCCAAGACAGTTTGATTGCTGAGTGCAGGTGGAGGCAAACGGATCAAGATCCTGCACTGGGAGCCCAAGATGGACACATCCAACCTTGAAACGAGAGGCAGCTTGGGTGGGGAGGATCAGGCAGTGCTGGCACAGTGAGGGAGGGCTGGACTCTAAAAGGAGATTAGCTTGGGTTCTTAAGAGGTGATTTAATCCAGTTTACAGGGAAAAAATTCAGGAGATGCAACTGAGACATGATAAAGGCTTTAGCAAGCCTAGGAGCAATGGAGCTATGGCAGGGACCAGGGCTGGCTGGAAGGATCTGGAGGTTCCCTGGGTGAACCTGGGAAGCTCCTGGACCAGCCTGGTGCTGGTGTGAGAAGGGTCAATGCACTCCACCTGCACCTATGGAGCTGCGGCGTGAGGGAGAACCTGCAGCAGGAGAGGGGCAGCACAATGGGACACAATGGGGGGGGACAGTGTGGCACAGTGGGGATGGTGTGGCCCTGGTAGCCCCTGCACTTGGCTGCCTGGCCAGCCCCATGCATGCTCTCCCCACTCCCCACAGTGATCACTGACGCACTCAGGGAACCTGGGAGAAGAGCAGGAGAAAATCATTAGTGGGGTGGAGCGACAGATTCAGGGCAAGAGATTAGAGGAGCTAAATCGGGCTTGTGTGAGCAAGGGGGACTGCTGAGCTGGTGCAGGAGGAGCTTCCAAGGCTGAGCAGAGAGATGGAGAGCATGGAGCCCCCTCAGGCCACCAGCAGTGACCTGAGCCACCTTGGAGAGAGCCAGTGCTGGCCCCACAGAGATCTTCAGCCTGGCAGCGCCCACCAGAGACCACTGCCCGTCAGAGGCAAATGGAGCAAGGACACCACAACGTCTCAGACACAGAGGACTGGGACCCCAGGTCCAGAGAAAGACCTGATCTTGCCAATAGAGCAAGGGCATTCCAATACCTCCGGACACAGGGGACTGGGACCCCAAGTCCAGAGAAAGAGTTTATCCTTCCTGGGGACCCTGCACACATCCCTCTTGCCCTACAGGTGGCTGATGACAGAGTGCCCCAGGGAACGAGGATGGGGTGTCCCTTCCAGTACTACAAGGATGGCAAGGCTATGAGTAGAACTCCCGACCCCTGGAGACCCATCCAGCACCTGGTGGGACGTGGCGCTCCCTTGGCACTGCCACAGCACACCACAAAGACAGTTCTGCGCTGGCACAGGGACAAAGCCACACCAGGGGCTGCCCTGCTCCTCGCTCAACCCAGTGCCCCAGAGCCTGCATGGCCCCAGAGGTATCTCTGCCCCAGGGATGCCTTTTTGGGTGGCTGTTTGCTCAATGGTGGTGCATCCATGGCCAAGAGCCTGCTGGGAGGAGTGCCTAAGGCAGGGTGACATTCACACTGCACATTAGGCAATCCTGGCTGCTCCGTCCCTCCCTCAGCTGCCCCAGAAAGGCGGTGGTGAGGGCCGGCGGCTGGGAATTGGGAGCAGGGAAGAGTGCGTCAGCACAACGGGAACGGGCACCTGGGGAAATCAGGCTGTGCCGTGCTGCTGGGCAGCAGCAGTGGGGCCTGGGCCGGAGTGGCCATGGCGAGGTGCAGCTGCACACCGGAGAATGAAAACAGGGTGACGCCCCTGCTGCCCGCCCAGGACAGGCTGCTCCTCCTCCGGTGCAGTGCACGTCTCCCATTCCGCGCACACCTCAGCCCACGTCCAACTGCACCGTGCCACGGTCCCCGAAGGTTTGATGCACAGTGACTCCACACAGACTCACTGCAGGGCAGAACCCCTGCTGCACACTTCTCTGCTCCCCCTGCTACCCCGCCAGGCTCCTGACCTGCGCATAAACCTTCCTCCGTCCTCCAAACACCACTTCTTCAGACTCCTGGCTCACAGAGGGCAACATCTCCAGTGCTCCCCTTCAGCATTGTGAAGGCTCCTTCTGACCTGCCACTGTCATCCAGTCCAGTTCAAGCTGCAGCATCTCTGGTGTGCCCCCTGTGCTGCAGAGTCTCAGCTGCAGCTCCTTCCCTGGAGCCTCAGGACTCAGTGTTGCTTCCCTCACTCCCTGTCCTCACTGTCCCCAAGCAAACAGCACAACTCACATCTCAGAGCAGTGCCCCCCACCTCCACGCTCCCCAACACTCAGGCCTTCAATGTCCTAGGGAGGTGGCATCCATCCTCCATGAGGAAAAATTTGCTCACCAAAAGGGTTGTCAAGTACTGGAACAGAATGCCCAGGGAAGTGGTGGAGTCACCATCCTTGGAGGTAATCAGAAGACAAGTAGATGTGGCACTTTGGGACATGGTTTAACAGTAGGCTCGGCAGTGCTGGGTTAACGGTTGGACTGATGATCTTAGAGGTCTTTTCCAACATAAATAATTATATGATTCTACAATTGCATGATTCCATGATGATGGGGCAGAGGGGGCTGAGCCCCAAACCTGCAGGATGAGACCGATCCATGCAAGGGCCTCATGCACTCCCAAGCAGTCCTCATGCACTCCCTGCCTGACTGCTGCACCCTGGGCTGATGGTGATGAGCAGAGGGGCTGCCACAGGGATGAGCAAATGCTTGTTAGTTTGCCTCGGCTAATTAACTACCAGGTCTCGCCGACCGCAGGGCAGACGCTCCGCCTACTTGTCAGCCCTGCCTCTCACTTGTTAGGCTCCTCCTCCCAGCCCCGCGGACGTCCCAGTTCAGCCAGTGCAATTCCAGTGCGCGGAAAAGCTGTGATGGTGATGCCACCGGAGTTCTGCCCGTGGGCAGCTGGTGGGGGGGTACTGAGGACTGTGTTGGTGGCTGTGGTGGGTGGTACCACCAGTACCATGCGCCCAATCCCCATCTCAGTCTCTCTCTTCTCTCTCTCTCCTCCTGCCCCGAGCAGGCTTGGCATCACATGCTCCCCATGCCTCTGTGCCCGGTCCTGGCACCCAGCCTGGCCTGGCAGCGGGTACTGCAGCCACATGCTCGCTCCGGGCTGGAGGGCCACGCCAGTGCTGCCGGCACCGGGCACCCCAGCCTGCAGCAGGGCGGGCACAGCCAAGCTCAGCAGCGCTGTCTGGCCCCAGAGCACGCACCGCATCAAGAGCCTGCAAAGCACTGCTGCCGCCCTCGGCAAACCCGTGCCAAGGTCTGTGCCAGCACGGCCGTGCTGGTGGCCACGTCCCCCTTACCTTCCATGTCAATGATGGCCAACACAGCACTGGTCATGGCCTCTCCCTGCTCGTTCTCGGCGACGCATGTGTACACACCGGCATCCTCCTTCTTGCTATCCCGGATCCAGAGGGTGCCATACTCTTCCCCACCCTGGGCCAGCTGCTCCTCGTTTCGGTACCAGCGGAGGCTGGGCCGGGGGTTGCCCACCACCACCACTCGCAGCCGGATGTCACAGCCGGTGCCGATCGCTGCATTCTTCAGTTTCCTCACAAAACACGGTGCTGCCAGGCGAGCTGAGCCCTCCTCGGGCGGCCCCGGTTCTGCTGTGACCTTGGCGCGCTTCGGGGGGATGCCAGGGCTCGGCGGGGCTGCCCGAGGCTCCCCACCAGCCCTACTCATGCCGCTGCGCCCCTGTGCTCGGTGCATAGTCTGCGGCTCCCCCACCACCACCCGCGACCCCTGTCACCCCAAACCAGCACGTTGTTCTCCCCCTGCCTGCAGTCTGGGGATGCTGGATGCCTGCCTGGGGCGCTGGGGCAGTGGCGACCCCCCAGTCCAAATGCCGTCTGGTTCGGTGCCTCCCCCCACAGGCTGCAGCCCCAAAGGTCTCAGCGCTGTGGGCAAGCAAGGGGCTATATTTAGGCTTGGACTCGGGTTCCTGCTCGCCCAGCCGCCACTCACCAAGCGCCCGGTGCAGTGTGGCACTCACACCCCATGCTCTGCTGCAACCCCAAGCCCGCCCAGCGCCTCGGCACCTGCTCCTCGCCGGCCTGGGTGCGAGTCCCGGGGGTGCTGCCCGCTCGCTGAGCCGTTCCCGTGCCGGGGCCGTGGCGTCCCCCCCCCTCACCCGTCCCGTCCCGCGCAGCCCCCGGCGAGCTGCGCTCCCTCTGCCCCCTCTCCTGAAGTGGCAGCTGCCTCTGATATGTCACATTCCTTGGCTGGGCTCCCCCTCTCTGCGCCTGCTGCCCCGTCCCTGCAGCCCAGCTCCACTTGCAAAGATAGAAAAGGGCCAGCACCTTTCCATATTAGCTGAGAGGCTCGGGGGGGACCCAGCCTTCCTCCCCCGCTTCCCCTTCTCCGGCAGTGTCATTGGATCGGGGCAGAGAGAGACCCTGACGGCATGTGCAGGGAAAGGACACCGTCATGCTTCCTGCAACGCAAGACCCCGGGCAGGAGCCAGCCCTTCAGGGCCCCTTTGCTCCATTCCCAGCGGACAGCAGAGGTGGGGATCCCAGCATCCCTGATCACCACAAATCCTCCCTGCCCGGAAGGCTGCAAACACATCAAGACTCCATTTCTCTTGCTGAGCCCCTGTCTCGCTGCCCTGGGCAGTGTGGGTCCCGGGCAGCCCTGCATGGAGCTGTTCGGCTTTGGGGCGCCCCGTGAGAGCGCCCACACGCCGGGCTCCAGGCAGCGAGCAGTCAGGGCCGGTCTGTGCCAGATGCTGCCCGGCCACCCCTGGGCAAGGCAGGGCTTCCCCATCTCCTGGAGCCGTGGCACACGCCTCGGCACCTGGCCCCAGCCGCCCTCGCCAGGGGCTGTAAATCTGCGGGAGCGCGGCGCCAGCGACACGACACGGTGCTTCCCAGCTGCGGGCCAGCCCCGACGGCTTTGGCACAGCCCGTTGCCACCAGCCTAAGGGTGCCAGCATCAGTGGAGCATCACCAGCAAGGAGAAGATCCCAGGATTTCTCATCTTGGATGGCTGGGGCACAGCCCAGTATGTGGGATGCCTTGCTAGACCCACAGCCTGTCTGCAGAGCGGCTGAGCCAGCCCCGGGAGAGGCCTCGGCGGCTCTTCCCTGCCCTGCAGGCGAAGGAATGCTTTGTCCCCTGCCTGCCCCCAGGGGCTGAACTCTGTCACAGCCAGCCTGGGCCGGCAGGGAGGGAGGTGTCATCCCAACCCCAGGCAACCTGGGGACTGTCCTCGATGTCACAGGGCCACCTGCTGGAGAAATCCATTGAGATCCAACACCTCTCAGCTGAGGTTTGCTACGCTGGCCTCTCCATCAGGGACACCCCCAGCCTACTCCCCACTGCTGGCAGTAGCACATGCCTTGTCCCTAAAACATCACCCCCTGCCACGCCCTGCCTGGGATCTCCTGCCTGGCAGAGTTTCGTGGGCCCTCCCACATCTCCCGGGGCAGAGCAACCCTGAATTGCTCTCCCACATGGGATACTCAACTCTGGGTTCCACTGCAGCATCCCCCATCGCTGGAAAGAAGGAGCTGAAGCCAAGATGCCCACAACCTGACCACAGGGAGAGGGGCACGTGTGTTGGGGGGAAGTATGGTGTTAGCAGGTTGAGGCCGGAGGTTGAGCCTGGGGTGCAAGAATAGGATGGTCAGTCTGATGCTCACAGGGCAGGAGGTCGCTTATGGGTGAGGATGGCTTTGCTTGCAGGTTGGTGACACTTGGAAGGGCTTGGAAAATTCCCAGGCAGGTGTGGATTTGGGCAGGGCTGTCCCAAGTGGGGGTAAAAAGGAGGTGGCTGTGGAGATGAGAAGCACCAGGACATGGTATGTGACCCTAGGTGTGTGTGGGAGATAAGGGACTGTCACCCAGAGCCCCTTCGAACCTGCTCAGGACTTAGCTGTCACTGTTCTCTGTCCCAGCAGGACTTTCCCACCCGGTACAACTGGGTGACCTCAGGCAGCAACCTGCTAGAGAACCTTCAGTGTGAGGGACACACACCTCTTGGGGGCCCAGCAGCCTGGGGAGGAGAGAGCCCAAGGAGTTGCTGCCTCCTCCATCCACCCAGCTCTTGTGATTCCTCCCCTAGGTGCTGCCTCCCCACCACCCCATCCCCTCCCTGCCCCAGAGATGCACTGAGAGGACGGGGTGATGCTCCGCTGTTTATTTCAGCCACCTGAAGAGTCTCATACACGTGGTGGGGTGGGGGTGCATTGGGGCGAGGGGTGGGGATGCCTGCCCTGGCCCCCCGGGCCTCTCTCCAGCTCCTCTCATTCTTCCCCCCTCTCTCCCATTCACTCACTCCTCCTCTCTCCTGTGTCCACCTACGGGTACCCTCTCGGCTCATGGGCCTGGCCCCGTGCAGCCTCCTGCTGCTGGGGGTCCCCGCCACGGGGGGGTCGGGCACTGCCCTCCTCTGCCCCACGGGGCTGCCCCTGGGGCCGGGGGGAGCGAAGGGCCCGAGCCCCCCTGCACTGGGGGGACACGCAGGCTGGGGGCCCCTTGCTCTGAGCTGGGCAGAGAACAGGGGGCTCAGCCCAGACCATGCCTGGCTTCTCCCCATCCCTAGCATCGCCGCCGTGCACCTGGAGAAGTGCCAGCTCCAGGGGGGCCGGCGGTGCTGGTGGAGGGGGATGGGTCCCCACTCGTGTGGGATGAACCCCAAGCCTGTGCCCAGCGTGGGAAGGGGCCTGTGGGGGGATCCAGAACCCGCTGCTGGGACCGTCCGGCTCGCCATGGAGCTGGCCCAGGCCACCACCTGCTCCCCCCAGCCCCTCCCACCTGTCCCGTCCCTCCCTCCTGCCGCCCCCCGGCCCTGGCCTGATCCTGACGCTGGCGTTGCCGCTGCGAAGCTGCGAAAGCAGAGCGAGCCTTTTGAAGCCGGAGGAGAGAGCCCGGGGGGTGTGGGGGGCCCAGAGGCAGCTGCTTGGGGGAGACTCCTCAGGCAGTGCCGGGGCAGCGCCGAGAGGCGAGGTGGGGGGCAGG
>VZRR01012105.1:0-33373 GCA_013398015.1 Oreocharis arfaki
AGGCGGAACCCTAACCCTAACCCCTGGTGGAGTTGGCAAAAATGCACTGGTTTAAGTCAAGCACTAAAAATAATGTCGGGATCAAGGTTGGGGCCTTGTTGCACTTCTATCGGAAAGCCATTTTCATTGTCAGGTTCCAAAGTGCTGTGGGATTTGTNGGTGCTGTGCCTTGTAGTTTTCGGAACCTTAACCCTTGGCGGAACCCTAACCCTAACTCTAGGTGGAGTAGGCAATAATGCATTGGTGTAAGGCAAGTGCCAAAAAGAATGTAGGGATCATGGTTGGGGCCTTGTTGCACTCTCCTTGGATATCATTTTGCATTGACAGTGTCTCTGGAGTGCTGGGCTTAGTTGTTTTCTGGACCCTAACGCTAACCCTAACCCTATAATAAAACCTAACCCTAGGCAGAGCCGGCATTACGGCATTGGGCTGACGGGAGTTCCAAACAGAAAGAAGGGAACAATGTTGGGGTACTCTTGCACTTCTATTGGAAAGCATTTTTCTTTGTCAGTGTCCAAAGTGTTGTGGACTTTGTTGTGTTCTGAACCCTAACCCTGGGCGGAACCCTGATTCTACCCCTTGGTGGAGTAGGCAATAATGCTTTGGTGTAAGGCAAGTGCTAAGATGAAAATAGTGAACTAGTTTTGGGCCTTGTTGTGCTCCCCTTGGAATTCGTTTGGCATTGACAGTTTCTCTTGAGTGCTGGGCTTTGTAGTTTTCTGAACCCTAACCGTAGGTGGAACCCTAACCCTAATCCTAGGTGGAGTAGGCAATAATGCATTGGTGTAAGGCAAGTGCCAGGATGAAGGAAGTGAACTAGGTTTGGGCCTTGTTGCACTTTTATTGGAAAGCCTTTTTCATTTTCAGTGTCCAAAATGTTTTTGTCTTTATGGTTTTCTGGACTCTGACCCTAGGCAGAACCCTTACCCTAACCCTAGGTGGAGATTGGCAATACCGCATTGGTGTAAGGCAAGTGCCTAGATGAAAAAATTGAACAAGGTTTGGGCCCTTATTGTTCTCCTCTTGGAATTCGTTTTGCAATTGCAGGGTCACTGGAGTGCTGAGCTTTGTGGTTTTCTGAACCCTAAACCTAAGGGGAACCCTAACCCTCGCTCTGGGCGGTGTTGGCAATTATGCGTTGGGCTGACACGAGAGCCAATAAGCATGAAGGGAGCAGTGGTGGGGCATTGTTGCGCTTCTATTGGAAAGCCCTTTTCATCGTTGGAGTCCAAAGTGTTGTGGGTTTACCCTGACCCTAGGCGGAACCCTTGCCCTAACCCTTGATTAAAACCTTACCCTAGGCATAGCCGGCAATACGGCGTTGGGCTGACAGGAGTGCCAAACAGAAAGAAGAGAGCAATTTTCGGGTACTGTAGTGCTTTTATTGGAAAGCCCTTTTCACTGTCAGTGTCCAAAGCGTTGTGGGCTTTGTGGTTTTCTCAACCTTAACCCTAGGCGTAACCCCAACTCTGTCCTTAATCCTAAGCATAGGCTGAGCCAAACAATGAGCTTTGTGCTTAGTTGAGTGCCAAGCAGGAAGGCAAGCAGGGAGCTATGTTGGCACATTGCCCCACTCCTCCTGGCGTTCTTTACGCATAATCAGTCTCTTTGGAGCTTCGGGCTTTATGGTTTTCTTAACCCTAAACCTAGGAGTAACTCTATCCCTAGCACTAACTCCTGGCATTGTCAGAAACACTGAATAGGCCGGAGGAAAGTTCCTAAAAGGAAGACAAGAACGGAGCATGGTTGAGGCAGCGCTGCACTGCCCTTGGCATGCCCTCGCAAAGGAGCTGTGCACTTTGTGGTTTTCATATCCCTAAGAGAAACTGTAAGCCTGGCATTAACCCTAACCCTATGCTCAGTACGAAATAGGGGATAGGTCTGAGGGGAGTCCGAAGACGAAGAACAAGAAAGGAGCAAGGTTGGGGCAGCTCTGTGCTCTGCTTGGCATGCCTTTGACATTGTCAGAGTCTCTGGAGCTGTGAGCTTTGTTGCTTTCTGAACCCTAACCCTATGTGTAACCCTAACCCTATCCCTAATCCTAAACCTAGGCAGAGCCAAAGAATCACCTTTGGGCTGAGGTGAGTTCTAAGTTGGAAGACAAGAAGGGAGCAAGGTTGCTGCCGTGCTGAGCTCCAGTTGCCATGCCTTTCAGACTGTCAGCGTCCCTGGAGCTGTGGGCTTTGTTGTTTTCTGATCAGCATTCCTAGGCATAACTCTAACCTAACCCTAATCATAGGCCAAATGGGAAATATGGGATAGGGCTGAGCGGCATGCGAATCAGGAGCACAAAAAAGCAGCAAGGTTGTGGCACCTCTGCACTACCCTTGGCATTCCTTTCGCAGGGTCAGTGTCTGTCAAGCTGAGGACTTTGTGGATTTCTGAACCCTAACCCTAGGCGTAACCCTAACCTTGACTCTAGGCCAAGTGTGAAATACAGGATAAGGCTGTGAGGAGTCCCAAATAGAAAAACTGAAACGGAGCCAGGTTGGGGCAGTATCGTGCTCCCCTTGGCATGTGTTTCGCATTGTCAGTGTCTCTGGATCTGTGGGCTTTGTTATTTTCTGAACCCTCACCCTAGGCGTAACCTTAGCCCTTACACTAATCATAGGCTGAATAGGAAATATGCTATGAGGCTAATGGGAGTCCCAAATAGAAAATCAGGAAAGGAGCCAGGTTGGGGCAGAGTCACACTCCAGTTGGCATGCCTTTCGCATTGTCAGTGTCCCTGGAGCTGTGGGCTTTGTGGTTTTCTGAACCCTAACCCTAGGCGGAACCCTAACCCTAACTCTAACAGTAGGCAGAGCAGGAAATATGGGATAGGGCTGATGGGAGTCCCACGCAGTGGGACAGGAAAGGAGCAAGGTTGGGGCAGTGCAGTGTTCTCCTTGGCATGCCTTTTGCTTTGTCAGTGTCCCTGGAGCTGTGGGCTTTTTGGATTTCTGAGCTGTAACCCTAGGCTTGACCCTAATTCATAATAAAACCATGTATATATAAAATTTACATGTCACTAGTCCCAGGCCATATTTGACCATGATTTTCCCGATTCTGGTTTCTGGGTTCTATTTTCTGTCGATGTTCTTTCTTTTGAGTCAGTCCCTGACTTTTCTTCCAGATCTGGGATGCCATCACCTTCCTGTCATACTCATAATCCTACGAGAAAGGCTTCAAAGGATGGAAATGCTCTAATCTTCTCTGTGGAGTACAAATGTTAAAGTAACTCCAAATGAATCAACTCACCACTAAAGGTAAAGCAGTGCTGAATAAATGAGCGAAACAGTACAGCACCTCATCGCTGAGCCGTCAGCTAACAAGAATAACAGGAGACTATGGTTTATCCCTGTCACAAGCCTCTGTAAAAAAGAAAAGAATCTGACACATACTTATTAGTTTTTTATAGGAAACCAGAGGAGAATTGGAAGTAAGGGCCCTAATCCAAGTGCCAAATGTAATCTTACATTACACTGTAACTCAAATCCCCATTCTGTATATATTGTACAAGACTGTCTGCTGGAAAAACAGCTTGTGTAGCAGAAGGAAAAGATAGTGATGGGCTACTTAGACAATGTTATTTAACATAACCTCACTGTTTCTCTAGCATTACGTAATGTTCACAAAGAAGCGATTTTAAGCCTAACCTATGTCTTTCTGTTAATTTAATTTTAACAAAAAAAGCTCAGGATCATTTTTAATGCATTTAGAAAAATATACCCAGACTGACAATTATAAAGAAGACCCAGTGTGAAGCACATATGCTTGGTTCTCTTTTCTTCACCTGAGAACAAGAATACTGTCAAAGAGGTAGTTTCTCCACAAAGCCAGGAAATTTTCAGACATGGTATGTCAATGAGCACTTCATTTTTTGTCACACTGGACAAGCTTGCTTGACCATGTTGAGAATTCTTCCCCACTATTGTGTATTTTTCACAGCGCTTCGAAGGAATTCATTACTTTCCTCTTTTTTTCTCACTTAGAGAAGACTCTGGACAGCTAATTACAGTATGTCACACTATGTCAACTGTTGCAATAATGAGTGACGCAGATTCCCCAGGCAGGTGCAAAGGAGAGCCCCTTTATTACAAAAACCTGGCCTTTTAAGGCAGTTAGCCTGTTAGCAGTTTACGTAGTTTTAAAGTATAACATAATTCAACCAACCACCACACACCTCGATGTGAACACGCGACAGTCATGCAGCATGTTTTTCTACCCCTAATTCAGCCATGTCTCTTTCCCACAGTCCTTCTCTACTTAGCTGAAGTAACAGGCTTTAGCCATGATTTTACAACAGCAACAAGGCCTTCATTTTATAAGGTTTTACCTATGTGCAACAGTCAATGATCCTTTGACTCCTAATTTAGAGTAGAATAAAAAATGTCGGTATATCACAAAGGCCTTGTAAATAACACAGTCAAGACGCCCTTTAAGAATTTTCTATTTCAGCAGGTTGTACTTCTCTATCCTGAACTAATGGAACAAAAATGGGTGGGGAGGGTTTCAAGTTTTCTGTTGGGGTTTGTTGTTGGGGTTTTTTTTATTATAAATGGAAAAGTCCAATCCACAAATGGATAAGTTAGACTAGCTGGAGTTCTAGAAATGAGATATAATTCTTGTTTTTGATGAGTCATAATTTTCAAGGCAATAGGGTGTTTGTAGCTGAAATGGACTAGCTCTTGAACTTATCCCATGGGCCATTTAATTTACGGCTTTCATCCTTTTTACAAACCTGAAGAATAGTGGTCTGACCTCTAAAAAGCACAGTTTCAGAACATCCCATAAGACAGCAGGAAGGAATGCAGATTAAGAATGCAGTTCCAGCACCTTGCTCTTTAAAATGCTTTTAAAGCCTGTCTTATTCATTCATCTTTTAACAAAGATGAATGTACATGACAGGTTTTATCCTAGTCGGCTTGGTAAGACAAAAATAATGTTAAATCAATGACAAAGTGATCAGGGATGAGACAGGATCAAAGCTGTGATCAGTCCACAATGGATTACTCTGTCTTAAATACACCAAAGAAATTATTTTTAAAAAAATGTTAAAAAAATATAAATATGTCCCTGAATCAGCTAATGCATCTCACCACTACCATTAACCAAATTTTACTCACCAATGAAATGACAGCTGGAGAGAAAAAAGCTAAACATAGACTTAGTGAAGGACATGACCACTGTGGAATTAAAACAGAATTAATGTTCTTGAATACCAAACAGCACCTAAAGATTTCAGATACCCATAAGAAAGACAATGAAGAGGGTGGAGGAACAAACAATATGATGAATATGCATAGCTGCTAAGTGCCAACCTTTAAAGTCCTGAGAGTGTCTTACACTTTCTACAAAATATTAGCGGAAATAGCAGCACTGAGATTTTCAGCAAGTTCTTTATGCTTTAAATCTCCCATTGATTTCAATTGTCTTTCAACCCCTAACAGTAGCCGGGCAACCACCCCCAGTGGATCTTTCATGCCCATTTGAGAAAATAGCAAAGTAAAACTTCCAGAGTAGATCTGTGTTTTCCATTGACTTTGACACTGATGGTTCATGTACAAGGATTCCTTCTTCCTGCCTTGTTTGAGGAAGCCAGTACACAAAACACAGCTGGCTTTTTATGTAGTTTGTAAACTCAACTGAATGCATAGGATTTCTGTGAGCATGAAAATGTCTTCACATTTTTAAAATATTCCCTCCACTTGTGAATAATTTGTCATCAGCAGTGAAGGAGTCAATCACCAACAGAGAACAGACCTAAGTCTTCTGATCTTGCATTTTGGAACTAATGAAGCTGCTAAAATGCATAAAGACAATGAAGTTACTGAGTTGAAGGTCTCCCTTTGCATCAGCAGAACTTTTGCCCTCCAGTACCCAGAAACAGTGTGTTAGCATATACAAATATTTATATACTTGTGTAAGTCCAGATATATATCCTCTGACTGACCTTTTTCTCCTTTGTCACTCTAGTCTCTTCTCCTGAGTTCTTGGATTTCATGAATCATAGAAGAACAGAATTGTTAAGTTGGAAAAGACCTCTAACATCATCCAGCCCAGCCTTAAACATAACACTGTCAAGTCTACCACAAAGCCACGTCCCCTAAATCTACATGTCTTTTAAATAAATACCTCCAGTGATAGCAACTCCTCCACTTCCCTGGGTGGCCTGTTCCACTGCTTGATAACCCTTCTGGGGAAGAAATTTTTCCTAATAAAATCTAAATCTCCCCTGGAGCAACCTGTGGCCATTTCTTCTTGTCCTGTGGCTTGTTACCTGGGAGAAGAGAAAAACTCTCACCTCATACATGTTTTCTTTTCCTTTTTAGAGAACCTTGCATGTGTTCCTCTCTCACTAATAATCATAGACATCCTGCTGCAACCAGCAATCTGTCCAGGAGTAACTGGAAAAGAAAGACCACATAGTTTGAAAAATTATAGACAGTGTTGTAGAACATCTCCTAGTACTGGGAAACTATCACTTATCAATTTTTTTTTTTAATAAGACCCTGGCACAGATCTGGACTGGGATCCTGCTATCACTCTGCCAAGTAAATCCTGAACATGGATTGACATTTAACATGTTCTGAGAACTGTTCTCAGCAGACAGGCTGCATTCATTCTCCCTTCTGCAAGCTAAGACTGGCGTCAGCAGGTGCCGTTTCTTACCAGCTGATCTCAGTGACCAGGAAAGTTCCCAGTCATGTTTAACTTGTATCTATATGGTCAGTACATCCTGCAGCTGATGTCTGTGCAGTGATTGTTACATTAACTGCTAGGACAATTTACTGATTATTCCAAGTTGACTTGGGATATAATCAGAATATTGAAATGCTTCCAGAATACTTCGAAGTAAGATTTGTACGTATTTTAAAGGACACCATTTCAAAACTGTGTTAATTAGTAGAGTCAAAATGAAAACTTAGATTCATACAGTTGCCCACTGTACCCACCACCTACAGGCCTTATCTTTATATGTTATATCAACAGGAGAACAATGAATAACTATCTTCCTTGCACCAGTTACCTGAATAAGACCTGCATAAATTCTTGTAATATCACTGAAGGTCACTGTCAAGTATCAGAGATTCTCACATTTTTTAGATTTGTCAGTACAGATACCTTAGGAATATTAAACACCCAAACCCTTGAACCACAGTTACCCCTATTAAATAAAATCCTTATCAGCTGCATCTTTATTGCAAAAGAAATTACAAACACCAAGACATATTCCTAGCAGTACCTGATTTCTGCAAAAGAGTATGAATCAAGAAGTTTTAACTTTATCAACTGCACAAGTGAAAAGGCATTTTCCATTACTTATTACACAAAGCTCAGTGGGGTAAAGAAGAACAAATATTAAGCCTCCAGAGTTGAGCTAATGTATTATTTCTCCAACTTCACAATACTTTTGAAATACCTTACACTTCAAATCAAGGAACATACATTTTAATGGTGATTTACAC
The DNA here is from genome assembly GCA_013398015.1 of Oreocharis arfaki. Classification (NCBI taxonomy): domain Eukaryota; kingdom Metazoa; phylum Chordata; class Aves; order Passeriformes; family Paramythiidae; genus Oreocharis; species Oreocharis arfaki. The sequence continues at coordinate 7,452 of VZRR01012105.1, forward strand.
AATAAAACTGACATCTGCCTGACTTTTTCATGTCGACATGGTTTATCCTAAAGTATAAATTGGTACGCTTAAGAAAGAAGTTCATTTTTAGGTAAAGGTTATAGTGCTGTTGGAATCTACTAAATCAAAGTATTTTTAAAAGAAAAATGTGAGCACTTATTGCAGGACCAATGACCAATATTTAATCAAAATTATGTAGAGCGCAGTTAATGATTCAGTTAATTTTTATAGAGGCAGGAATCAAAAGGAAAAAATGCATGCATGTATGAGAAGAAGATTCTAGCCTTACAGGTGAAACAAAAAAAAATTAAGCTAAATATTTGAGCTGATTTTCACTTCCCATGATTTCTGCCAGACTAAATACCTTCAAAAATGTAGCATTAAATTTGTGGTTCATGCTTTTAGAGCATTTTTAAAGGCACATTACAGTAATGAATGTTTTAAAACCAAAGTATAAAACAAGACTTCCAAACCACACTACAGTTCAGAAAGTTTTATGCCAGACTATTGTCTTACCTATTATGGGTGCATATTTTACTTGCATGCCATGAATGTAATATAGCAAAAGGCAAGTTATGACTTTTTCTATGCCACAGAATACTTAACAAAACATCTTGACATTACTAGATGATTATGCAGCAAAATCCATATTCCATGCCACATCTGGAGCGCAGGAGTGTAGAATAGGTCTCGCTAATATGTATATCATACTCCTTGGTGTTTTGTATTTCTACCACGTTTTGAACATGCATTTTCTTCTTGAAAATAGTTTTTGCATTTGATATTTAAACATAGAAGCAGGACAAAGAATACAATAGCTCAGAAATTTTGGTTTCCATCAACCATAAATGATTATTCACTAGTAAGGAAAAAAAAATCCCGTTGCTCTTCCTGCAATCTTATGAAACTTCCCAATAGGTATGGATCTTCAGCAAAGAAAAAGGCAAAACCTTTTTGTAATACATTACTACTCACAAATATTTTCTGCAGTTTCAACACTGACGTTGTGTAAAACTGCCTGGAGACAGAATCAGTGGTGGACCCCTGGCTAATCTTCTGTGATGCCTCTGGTTCCATGGCCAGTTTGGAAAAGAGCAAATGTCCTTCAAAACTTCAGTCAAGAATGGTATTGGTATTTATCTCACTACCACGGAAGAGAAGAAGATAAATTTTGCCCACAATTCATTACATAATGAGTAATCTCTTGTCTATCCAGAGAAGGAATTGGTAGCTGCAAAACCAGTGAGCTATACATAAATTGGAAATTTATTTTAGCTGTGAAATACAGGTTATTTCACAGCTAAAAAAAGATGCATTACCCTCGGTGCTAACCTCAAGTATCTTCCAAGCCTCAGAAATGGGCAACTTTTGTGCCTCAGGCATTGGACCCAAACCAAATGACAGCAGAGCATGAGTGTTTTTGAGTAAGCACAGAATTCCTAAACCTAGGAAAAAAAGGTAAGGAAAATAAAGCCAGAAAGAGATTCCACTCATTCTGGAAAGGAGCTCACTAAGTGGTACAAAAACAACAACAACTAAAAGACGAATCAATGTGTCCCATACAGCTAAGATTTTAGAGTTTCTCATCATGGCAAAAAACAGTAAAGAAAATCCTTACATTATCCAGAGAAGTGGACAATATATCATGACAAGCGTGTCCATGGTAACTTTTCACAGGGACAAAAACAAACACTCACTTAACAATAGTAAAACCATGGGATCTGTGACCTCTCTTAAGACTGTGCTAACCTTGATTTGGTAAGTCACCGCAAAAATAATCATCATACCTCCAGTTTTAGTAGCTCTTCTGTCTTGTTTTACAAAGGTTAGTAATGCTTTCCACATGACACTGGCTTTCTGATAGAACAGATTTAACACAAATTACTATCCAGGGAAAGAAGCTACTTTTGGACTTTACTTAGAGGTACTCTCTCAAAACCATGAAAGAATTCCACTCTCCAAACACCTCTTTACATGTTTGATGCTAACCTACTTCCTTCATCTCCTGAGCCAACATTAAAAGAATGAGACTGAGTATAATGTCCTGTGCTATACTGCTTAGCTGGTGACAAGCAAAATGTGTCAGTCTTTTATTCTAGCTCTAGATGTTACTGTCAGGTTGGGGGGATGGGACTTGATGATCTTCAAGGTTCGGGGGAATGGGACTTAATGATCTTCAAGGTCCCTTCCAAACCTGTTATGATCCAATTATTTATTAAGGTTCTTTGGAAATTCCTCTGCTTGAATTAAGGTGCAAATGAGAACACATGCCAGTCAATAGTATGGGTTTTATTTGGTATGAGAGAGAGAGAAAGAAAGAAAAAGGAGAAGAAGGAAGAAATAGGGAACCCGGGGCGGGGGGGGTGGTGGGAACAGAGGGGGGCAAGGGCAGGACAAAATAATATCACTGCTCCGTGGGTCCTACTGGCGCGCAGATGATCTTTAGCTGGTCTTCTTGATGGTGAAGGTCCCCCAAAAGCATAGAATCCGATGGATTTATACACCCTCGAGCCAGTTAGCAATGTCCGGACATGTCCGCCCAGGGGAGGTGGCGGGGCAGTCTCTTACAGCAGACTGTGGATCTGTTGCATCACTTGCAGTCCTGTGGGGAAAAGCCTCTCATGTGGATGTCCCACCGATGTGGTTTGTGGGGCTGAGGGTACCACAGCTGGGCCAGTTTGTGTAAAAGGGAGGGTGGGCATTTATTGCCTCGAACCAGAGGTTACGCCATGCACCCAAAACCTCCTCCCTGCCCCTCACTTTGGAGGGGAGTCTGTGTAAACCTGGCTTCTGTGAGCTGAGCTCTCCTCCCACCCCAAACTTGGCTGCAGCAGGTGGCTTTGGCTTTTGTGGATGCATACCTTCTCCTCCACCTGAGATGACTGAACAATGGGTTTCGCTTTATCTAATCAGCAGTTTGATTTTTAGTCCAAAGTCCTGGTCAGGGAGGCTTCTTTGGTTGTAGCATCTTTATAATGAGCAAAAATTTATATCAATGTTTGAGGCATGGACTATTTTCAGTCTCTGACAAAACCAAGCCATTATATGTTTCTGTGAATGAAGCAGTAAGAAGTACAATTATTCACGGCAACTCATTGTAAGTTTTCTTCCACTTCACCTCTGTCCATTCTCTTCTCCCTTCCTGATTTTTTCTTCATGCGTTCTTCCATTTTCTTCCAGCTGTTTTCCATCCAGACTCAGTTTTATCAAGAACATTAACCCGCCTCATTGTTTAATGTTTCTTTTTTCCCCATGGGATAATGAGTATTTATTATGATTCCCAGTAAGGCAGAAGAGAATCCATGATTTTGTCTCTGCTAGGTAGGATTTCTTCACAAAGCTTTATCGGCCTGAAAATTAAGTCTGTGTTTTCAGGGAAGGAGTGTTGAGCATGCAGATTTAATACTTTTTTTCGTATTCAGGAAGTGAGTAGAAAAATGTTACATGCATATCTTTATCGATATCTATATGTCTTTACACAATCACTTGTCTAAGTGATTGCTATTCAATCATGACAGAACAGTGAGTGTTTGGCCACAATATGCTGTGCTGATTTAAAGGACATTCAAGCCACAGGTCTAAGAGACAACAGACTAGGAAAATCAGTCAGAAGTAAGAACTCCCTTCTGAAAAATGGAACTTCCATCCAGTAAAAAATGTTGAGATTATGAAATAAAGACATAGCCAAAATGAGGACAAAACATTGAAATATCTTGGGAGTTAGTGGGTCGAATATATTTGTTTTTAAAAGCTTCCATTTAAATTCTATCCTTAATTCTCTTTAGGTAAAGTGAAATCTCTGCATTATGAAAAAATAAAAGCTGACATCATTCTTTGCCCAACTATTGACCTTCGAAGTGATTCCTCTTGTCCATGAGCTCTGCTGGAATTTCCAGAAATATTGCTCTGTTTTATTACCAGCCCATAGCTGCTCACTTTTTTGGTAGTCATCTCAGTTCTTCTGCTTCAGAAAATTCAATGCAAAATCACTCACTGGCACTAGAGGTTGCAAACTCGGAAGAAGTGTTTATGTTTTGGCATCTTTCCCCCAGTCATAATTCATAATGTTCTCAAGGTGGGACTTAGTGATATATGACATAGCCAGAAAAAAAATGAAATTGAAATAAAGTCAGTTTTAGAAAAATAACTCTTTGTCTCTTTGAAATATAATTCTTAAGTTAATTGAAATCAAGCACTTTGACACCTTAACGAAATTCTTTCAAAAATCAGAATGTGTTTACATGAATTGTTGATTTTTCAATCAAGTAATTCAAGAAATGCACACTGCATCAAGATCTCTGACTTTGTATTCTTCCTTGGGCAAAGACAACTGCAGGTAATCATAGAATCATAGAATGGCTTGTGTTGGAAGGAATTTTAAAGATCATCTAGTTCCAACAGTCAGGGACACCCTCTACTAGACCAGGTTATTCAAAGCCCCATCCAGCCTGGCCTTGAACACAGGGATGGGGCATCCACAGCTTCTCTGGGCAACATGTTCCAGTGCCTCATCACCCTCACAGTAAAGAATTTCTTCCTAATTTCTAATCTAAAACCCACCCTCTTTCAGTTTAAAGCCATTTTCCCTTGTCTTACCATTATGTACCCTTGTCGAAAGTCCCTCCCCAGCTCTCTTGTAATCTCTTTAGGTACTGGAAGGTGCTGCAAGGTCTCCTGGAAGACTTCTCTCCTCAAGGCTGAACAACCCTTATTCTGCCAGTCTATCCTCATAGAAGAGATGCTCCAACCCTGTGATCATAAATAATAAAAATTACAAACATTCTTTCTGGATGAAATTGAAAAATTGGGAAGATGATTTCTTGGTTTGAAAGGTTAACTACAAACATCAGCATCTTGCACAGAAAAAAAACTATTAAACACATGCAAAGAAAAATATAATATTTCTGTAAAAAACTTTGTAAGATGAAATAGTCATTCAATTTCCCTAAAGTAATAATAAAACTCCTCCTGAGGTCTGGAGGAAGGCCTCCTTATGTACCTAGGAGTCCATAAAAGTCAAGAAAAGTTCCCTATCAAAAGGGCTTGAAAATAAAAATACAAAGAGATGTGTCAAGCTGTAGCTCCCCAAGTTCTGCAGCTTCTATACTGTAGGGCACACTGCACAGCAACACTGCCCTGCAGCAAGAGATCGTTCATGGCCTGAGGTCTCCTAAGAAGCCCCAAGTTAAAGCTTCCAATGGAAATCTGACTATTTTGGTGGTGAAAGGTAAAATAAGAGAGTTTTAGTAAATATTCCTGATTTCTTGGACTGCCCAGTCCAACAAATAAAAAATCCATATAAAGGAAAGACTGCTGGCTAGCTCACCAAACTCTACCAATTAACCACCTGAAGGTGAGAATCAGTCATGACTTGGCTCACTTAGAGATAGATGGAAATGAGCAAGCAGCACAGCTGAAAGGTTTTGTTAGACCTAGTGTACTAGTCACAGATTAATAATTTAATTTCCTTCTGGCTTCCTGTCTCCAAGGAACTGATGAGTTTTGACACAACTCCTTTACCAAAATTGCAGAAGTCCCAGACCTAGGAGAAGCAAGAGTCAAGAGCTCCTCAAGTTCTCACTCACTTGAATAGTTTCTTACCCATAATGTATTTTTCAGCAGGAAGATTTAAAGCCACTGTCATCTAATGCTATTAAGTCATTTATACGATTAAAAAGTAATTATGAACGACTATTGTTGGATTAGATGAAAATACCCTGTATCACTTGTCATGAATAATACAATGTAGCCTTGTTACATATGGAGTTGTGAAAGGTGAAATAAAATGCAATCATTTATATAATTAAATGTAGACAGGAACACAAAACCAGAGTGGAGGTGCCTATGGCTTGTGATAGGCGTTTTGTATGTCAGCAGAGAGAATGAATTTAAGGTGACTTTAATTACCAATTTTTGGAAAATCTCAATTGCTTTTCATAGAAATTATTAGCACATCATACTCTACTAAATAGTATTTACTAATGTAATTTTAAAACCTATTGTATTAAATATAATTTAAGCATCCTCTGTAAAACTTAGCTATTAACTGACTACACACTGGGCACTAGCAAAAAAAGAAAAAAAGAAGGGTTTTTTACGTTAATTGAACCGCTTTGATTAGGAGTATTAAGAATTAAAGTAGTTGTTCTTCAGTCTCCACATACAGAAGCCTTGGAATTTAAAAAATCCTATGATGATTAGACTCCTTGCCTGCTCTGAAACGCCTGAAGAGCCAAGATTGACAGCTCAAGCTGGGGCTTCCAGAGGAAACATCTAGGGCTACAGAGTAGGAGGAAAGCACAAAGTATTGGTAACCATGCATCAATCCAGTACTTCAGGGGAGAAGAGCACAGAGGGACAATGGGGTAGAAAAGCAATCTGGAAAATCTCTTACTTGGAAGTGGAAGTCCATGTATCAAAAGCTGCATGAAAGCGAATTTTTTAAAAAGCAGGTAGTCAAAATTCTGACTTGGAGTCCATGATGTAACACAATGCTCTTTTGGCTTGCAGAGCTCTCCAGGCTGGCATCAGATGGCTTGCACTATGGAGGCTGCTAATCTCAGAAGCCTGTCCCTTTTCAGTTCTGGAATCTCACCTACGTCCTCCCAGGTTGGCCTGAGGTCAGGTTTCTGGGATCTGCCAAATTTTCAGCTGGCATGTGGATGGATTGGAGGGGCCTGTCAAACAGCATAATGGTTTCCTGATGTGATCTGCAGCTCTGCAGTGTGACCACCCTTCTAACAGAACTCATTTTAAACAACATAGCCCGCAGAAAATTCTGCAAGATGTTTAACTCTGGCAAAGATGGTGCTGTGCCTAAAATAGGAAGTACACTGAAGCAGACTGATGAGATCCATCCGTTCCACCAACTCTTCCTTCTTTGCTAAGCCCTAGAGGTATTACCGGTACCAGTCCCTGCTCTCTTGTCACCTAGACTAGTTCAGGAAGCCAGCTAATAAGGCTGGTTTCCTCTGATACTCAATGTCTACTGCACAAGGAGCCACACACTCTCAGGGCAAAAATGATCTCATTCTCAGAAGATCTAGCACTAACACTTAAATTAAATAATGACTTATTCATTTATGTGAAATTTATTACATTGTATTTGAGATATAAGCACTAAATTTACTTAAGTAATGTTTTATTAATTTAAAAAAATTACTTGAAAGAGTAACAAATTCGACTTGCAACTTAAATAATTTAATTCTTTAACTGAGTAATTGTTTTACTTTACATTTCAAAAAGTATAAGAAACTCGCAGTTGTTTCATGCTGTGAAACAGCTTTTAACTTTTTAAAAAAACCACCTGTGGTTCAGAAATGTTTAGATGATAAATGTTAAAGTCAGCTGTCATGAACTCCTCAAAGCAGAGAGTGATAACATATAAATAAAAATACATATTGCTCCATAACCCTCAAATTTTAATCATTATTCAAGTATCAAATATTATTTTGTATAATATCCTAATATTTAAGTCACAGTTTATTTTTCTACAAATGGTGAAAACTAACATGGAGACGCCAAGTAATATCCTTACCTTGGAAAAACGGAAAGTGGAACTCTTAACCCTCTATTCAGTCCAGCTCTTTATAGGTTGAACCCAGTGATCTCAGAGGTCTTTTCCATGATTTTGTGAAGTGAGAATATGTGAGAGCATCAGCCCTAAGAACGCACAGTACTGAAGGCTGCCTACAGGCAAGAACAGAGGAAAAAGCTAGAAACTTTATCTTCTTTCCATGGGAAAGCTTGGTGCCTTCAATGTCATTTGGAGAATATTTCTGCCTCTGCCTGCGTTCAGCCACCCTCTCCATGCACACTGCCAAGCTCCCACTGCAAAGGCAGGGTCCTGGGAAACCTACAGTGAAAGGAAACAACGATCATCAATATCATCCTCTTTCTTCTTGGGCCAAAAAGAGGTAATTGAGATTTTTCATCTTGGAGGAGGGATGAATTGAGAGGGATAAAAATGCTAATAAAGGATACCATCATGGTTGTAATGGAGGACGCGAATACTGCAGGGGTGGGAAGAGCTGCAGGGGTGGGAAGAGCTGCAGGGACCTCTGTGAGAAGCAGTTTGGGCTGTCCCATGCTGGGCATATCTGGTTCCAGTTGTCTCCAACTGACCCCCATCAGGGGCCCACCGCCAAGAACTGGAGCCTTGAGTTAAACATAAAGCAGTGAACACTGCTGCACAGCAGTTGTGGGAGAGAGAAGTTAGAGAGTAGGTCCTACGAGTAACAGCTGAGGGAGCTGAGGTTGTTTGGCCTGGAGAGAAGGAGGGTCAGGGACCTCAAGGGAAGTTGTAGCACCGTGAGGGTCAGTCTCTACTCCCAGACAACAAGTAGCAGGACAAATAGACACAGTTTTAAGCTATATCAAGGGAGGTTTAGGTTGGACATTAGGAGGAATTTCTTCACAGAAAGGGTAATTAGACATTGGAATGGGCTGCCCAGGGAGGTGGTGTAGTCCCTGGAGGTGTTTAAGAAAAGACATAACATGGCATATGGTGCCATGGTCTAGTTGACAGGGGGGTGTTGGGTCATAGGTTGGGTTTGGTTATCTCAGAGGTCTTTTCCAACCTAACTGATCCTGTGATACTTTGAAGTGAGAATATGTCAGAGCTTCAGCCCTGCAGACACCCAGGCTGGTGAAGAAGGAGAAGGTGTTCCAGACACCGGAGCAGAGATTCCCCTGCAGCCCATGGTGCAGACTTTGGTGAAGCAGATGTCCCTCTGCAGCCCATGGAGGTCCATGGGTGAGCAGATAGCCACTTGCAGCCCATGGAGGAGCCCACACCACATCTATGAGCTCTTTCATCCTATTTTCTCCACTGTTTTATTGGGGAAGAGGAGTGAGAAGGCAACTGGGAAGGTGTCTGGCTGCTAGCCAAGGTCAAGCCACCAAACTCTCCTGAATATTTTGACAAATTCTGACAGGTAAAACTCATTTGCTTAAGAAGTAAATTGTGCACTGGTAAGAGAAAAAAGAGTAGGTCAAATAAAGCCGAATAATATAAAGTTTGCATTGTAAAGGTAGTTCAAGATGGCAATGTCATGCATACTTTCCAGTCTGTTCTTTGAACTTGCAGGTACAGCTTCGCCTGAATGCAAGGAAGGAGTTTAGTAAGGTCTAACTTACCGAGAAAGTACACATCATCTAAAGACCTATGCTGCAGAAGAATGTATGTTACATAATTCCAGGGGAAAAAAATAATCCAAATATTATATAAAATACAAAAACTAGATGGATTCTGTCTTCCAGATGTTACAGCACCTGAGCAGAAGAAAACCTTTTCATTCTGCAATATGTTAGAAAGTCAAAGGATTAATGCTAATACCATAACAACAGATATGCATGAAAAATGTGTACATTATCACTCTGTCCATTCCCTTCAATAAACTCCTAAAACTGCAGTCAGGAAAGCACCAGCTTGAAAAGAATGAATGGCATATATGCAGTGTTTCTGGCTGATAGCACAATGCTCAGATAGTGAGACAATGACAAATTCCAGTACATGCTGCTGAGAAAGAATTATGCCAGCTGAGGCTAGAGTTTCTGCATTTTCTAGCAACCTTCAGATCTTGTGTATACCAATTTTAGTTGTGGATGCCTTTTGCCAGGAGTTCAAAACCTAAAGACTACGTGATACCACTTAACCCTCATTCTCTCAATAAATGTGGCTCACCATGATTCCAAAATCAAACAGCATGTTGAATTTTAAGTCAATTATATCTGACTAAGCTCCAATTGCCTTTTCCGTATACATTTTCTAGTTTGGTTTGGTGAAGTATATAAAATTTAAAGAGCGCTAGGATAAAAAAATTAAGGAGCACTGAAGAGAAGTGTGTTTTATGTTTAAGTCATTCCTATGAACACCTGTGAAACTGTTAAGTTTAATTGGGCTACATCTGCTCCTGAATTTGTGAGTTCTGAATGACTATCTGTCCTTATATTGCACTGAGTTGTCTCTTCCTTTTTCCTGTCTGTGTGTCTTTCGGAGTGCAGTTTACATAGGATGATACACCTGAGAAATGAGCAATCTAAAAATCTGCAAGCTGTGTGGGATTTAACAGTTCTTAAAGACAGACATTCAAAAGGCAGACAGATTCACAGGCTTAGTTCATAATGCTTCAAAAAGAATAACTCTGGTAGTGATGTGGCTTATATTGACCTCAGAGACCAATAGATAGGGAGAATCAACAATAAGAATAGAACGAGAAATGACAATTTCTGGGTGGAATGTTTCTGTATTCTGTTTACAATAGTGTAAAAACAAGACTGCAGTCGCTTTCTTCAGAGGAATTCTAAGCACCATCACAGGAGACAGTACAAGGCCATATCATGTCCTGAAATGCACTTTATATCTGCTCATTTTATGCAACAGGGGTTATACTGATTCATTGTGGCAAAAATCCTACCAGCTTCCTGGATTAGACTCTTAGTGCATCTTTATGAGTCAGAACAGCAGTAAATCACTATTATCTCAATGGATTTGGAAGCATAGAAAAAGATGAGAGAGAATATCACAAAGTAGAACATAAGCAAGACTGTGGTAAAGATAAGACTTCAGTCTAACAACCCTACTCTGCTACTGCAGAATATTAAATTAAATGTACTTCAGTTTGAATGAAAGCTATCTGAAGTCCTGGTTTTGCATCTGCTCATCTCAGAACTGCCGCTTTCTGCCCTTCAGTCCCATTACAAATGCTTCATTCCTAGTAGAGAACAGACCAAATCTGTATTCCCGTAACACACAAATATTTGGAGAAACAGACGGCTCATGAACAGTTGCCAATGTCATTTAGAAAGAAAGATCAAGTTGTATCTACAGACACTGTTATAGCTTAGTAGATGGAACACTGTAGTAGGTGGAAAATTCAGGTTTATTATCTTGCTCAGCATTAGGCAGTTCAAACTGGATGTGACCAGGATCTATACAAAGTGTCCTCCTCATCTTGATAGGATGAGAGCAGTACCAGACGTATTATCTCACATTCTCCTTGAAGCCACATTACAGACAGACACATCAGAATTATGTTATGAGTTTAAACTCTAATAATTGATGGTGTCTCCAGAGCAAGAGCAGAAGAACCCGTGGAACTCAGGAAAAATAAAAAATTATATAATAATAATTAAAAGGAAAAAAAGCAGAGGTTCATATTTATCATGAAGTTTGTTTGAATCTGCATATACTGAAATTGAGGAGACTTTGACCACTTTGATATTTGATGAAACACTGGATATTTTTAAAACATATTTTTAACTATCATATGTATTTATTTGAGGAACAGTGATAGAAAGCCCTTAGGAAGATAGGGAAATGCAGACTTCATACAAGTTTTAAAAAGGAAAATAGGAAATAACTGGCAAAATATATGTTGTTCTTTTAAAATGACAGCAGGCCTGCAGCCTGGACAGAGTTCTGTTTTCCGCTGGCAGGAGTTCAAGATTTAAGTAGAGATTAGTGTTTAAATATAAAAATATTTTGTTATCCATTTGTTTGCAGTACATGAATGACTTAAGTTTATCTGAAATACAGGAAAGCAAAAGCAGCATATTCTTTCTCTGGAAACGTCATTAAAAACATTTTTGTCCTTCAGAAGATTTCTGATCTGTCAACAAGAGCTATCCATCTGCTTAAATAAACTTCATATTTTTCCTAGGTCCCTCTTTATTTTTGAGAAAAATTTAATCTAAATCTGATCTTAAAAAACTCTAGGTGACTGTATGTGATCCATAGCTGTTAAGATGAACAACAAAGCTTTGAGAACAAATTTCCAGAGCAGGCAGAATAAGGGTAGAAACCTGCAATGAATCTGAGGGAGAAAAAGGGTTCTTTCACTTCATAGTAACCCTTTTGTTTTAATAATTAAAAAGTACTATTAAGAGCATTCTGTAGTTTCTAAATTCTAAGTTTATTAATATAAGTCAAATCTGTGGGAAAAACCTTCATATTATGGTCAAGAAGCCAGTGGACTGAAATGATTTGAAAAAAATTCAAGCACGTAAAAATACCCATAGTGCGATGGGGAATTTTTTAATCTAGAAGTTATTCACCTGTTCTCTTCCAAACAATTCAGATGGCTTCATTATATCCTCCAGACCCCTTTCTGCTTTTATATTTTCTTCACCAGATTGAATCAAACTTTTCTTTCACTTTTTTCTACATGCTACAAACCTCAAAAGCTAGTCTGCTGGAATTCAGAACATTCTCTTGAAAAACTACATGTTTAAAACTGCATAGACCCTATAATGACTAGATATAGGTAATGGAATGTCTCCTTCTGTTTCTGTCTATGGACAATGTCATATAAAATGTTTAACCTCTTTTCTTCATTATAGGCTTTACATTAACATCATTTGTCACAACAACAGAGTTTCCGCAACGCAGAGAAAAGAAATCACATCTTCCCATCGCTGGAAATTTCTCAAGTTAAATGTGATCTCGAATTTTAAAATAAAATTTTACATTTTCCCATTAAGAATATAAAGATATTCAATTTAAGAAAATATTCATATTTAGGAGGGATAAATTTTTAAAAGCCAAGAAAATTACCTTTTTCTTGACTCATGCACAGGGAAGATGCTGAAAGCACTAATTAGTCATTAACACAGCTCAATTTGCAGTCTTAATGCCTTAGAGACAAAAGGCTGTAAAATATTGTTGTTATTTGTGTAATAGTAGAGACACAAGCCTCCATTTCAGGCTCCCCTTGTGCTAGAAATTGCAGGCTTCATAATAATTTAAAAAAAAATCCCACCCCAAATAATCTTATAACATAAAATTGGATTTCAATGGATTGCATAAACAAAGCAGTGAAAGGGACGGTAGTCAGAACAAGCTGTGTTTTACAGCATTTTTCCTGAAACTTGTTGTTCATGTAAACATTGAACCAACTGGTTTCTCCAGACAGACCAGTGGTTAGGTCAGTCAAAGGTCCTATGGCTTTCTTTTGTTCAAACATTTTCAGTATTCCAGCAAGCAGAAGAATCTTAAGCAAACATAAGCAGCATGCTGACTAATTGCAACCTGTCATAATAAATAACTGGATCCACTCAACAACTCATGTAAAGTAAGTACTCCCAGCTGAATTGTGCAGATGAAAGAAAAGTCAGTTTTATTTATTTAGTATTCTGTTATTCAGTTGTGTCCCTTCTCGCTGCCTAGGTTATTGTCATACAAGTCATACCTTCTGGGGATATATTTTTAGAACTTCTAGTAAAAGAATAACCCTTATGCTTGAAAAGTTTCCAACAAATAAGGAATCCTGACAAATTTGACAATCGGCAGGAGACAAAGCTGTGTGGTGGAAAACAATACCAAACGGAAAGGAAAATAAAAATAGCTAATGTGAGAAAAAGATTGTACCATTTTCCTAGAGCTCTACACAGTAAAGCTTTTGTTGAAAAGAGAATTTTATTCTTTACAACAAAAATGCTAATTCTGTGCTATTATGAACCTAAATAAATGGCATTTAACTCACAAATAGACTGTAAAATAAAAAGAATTAAGAAAGGCAGTAGCACTTGAGATTGGAATTTGCCCTTATGTTTGACTGATTCAGTATTACATATGTTACCTTCTAAAATTATTTTAGCTAAGTGAGAATATACAATCTACTAGAGCTGTTTGCAGATTTTCTAAGTAGAAAAAAGTGGAGTGAAATGTGCTGCCACCTTCCCATTTAATACGTTTTTCTTAAGGCTTTTCTTAAGTACATCTTTCCCTGACTAGCTTTTTCAAAATAAGCCTGGGCCACCTTCAAATCATCTGGAAACCAGTCTTGCTCACTCTCCCAAATTTATGTGTTAAGGAGAGTTAAATATTCACTGAACGAGGTGTGCTTCATTGCATCGTATTGTGAAGCATCACCCAAGCCATCGAAAGGAACTACAAGATTATGCTGTGCCCAGCCTACCCATATGAATTATAATCCTGAAGCATCAATATCCATTCAAATCGTCAGCTCTACCCATCTGAGCAATTGAATATGTACATTTAGTTTCTCCATTTTAGCGTCTTTCTTTTTTAACATTTTCTCTGGAAGTTATACTTCCATCTCTCCCAAAGTAGGATTTCAGAGAAACAGGAGGGAGAGAACACGTTATCTCCATCAGGTTTTCTCTCTTCCCTTTTTTTTCCTTTTTGAGAGAAAAAAAATTTTTTTCTCTCCCTTCCGTTATCCAAAGCTACATCTCAAAAACGAAGGAAGAAAGGGAAATCTTGACTACTCTTCCCATCAAGGTGTGGAAGCAACCCAGAAGTACTGTACTTGCCTAAAAAAAGTGAATACTGACAGTAAACTGCTCTGTGCAACCCAGGAGCAACTTCTATATGGAGAATTTCCTCTAGCAGAACAAACAAACACCCTTCAAAATATCATCATAAAAACTTTTTGTCAGATGAGGAATCAGATTTTAGAAGTCCCAGATACGATGTTACACAGACAATGCAGTTAATCTTTGATTAACTAAGATAACTTCTCAGGCCTTTCTCTGGAGATCTTTGAGCAGCTCCTCCTCAGATGCTTTCCACAATCATCATCTCCTCCTCTCATCAGGCTTGCTAGCTACCAGTACCCCCTCAGCTTCTTGTCACTTGAAAAACTTTGCCATTTCTTTTGGGGTTTCCATCCTTGGCTCTTCAGCACTGAGTAACCAGCACACAAGACTGTTGTCTTAGCTTTCACTCCTTCTTTTCTTCTGATTAAGCCCTGAAAAAGGTTTCTGCTGCTCTTCTACCCCAACCCTTTTCCCATCCCTAAGCTCCTACCACATACATGGGAAGTGTGCTGTTTGCCCAGCTTTCACCATCTTTGTCTCTGAATTGTCTATAGGCAAACACCTCTGCTCCTGTTTTCAGTTCTGCCCGGAAATCTTGCTGTATCCTGTATCTTACCGGGGATTTCACTCCCGGCCTCACTGGGCTCCTTAGGCAAACAGTTTATTCAGTGTAGTGAAGGTTTTTCACCGCAGAAAGGGCAAATTGACAGAACTGGTGGTGAGAAAAGAAATTATAACCTCAGTAAAATGGCTTGGGTTTTAGCGTGGACCTGTGATTGGACTTTAGAAAAGAAAGGAATTTGATTACCATATCTTAATAGAAGAGCCAATTAGTTTAATAGTGAATAATAGTTACAGCAATGTATTCTGGTAAAAAGAATAAATTAGAGCAGAAAATAATGCTCATCATAAAAGGAAACAGTTGAAGAATAATTTTATTTTCAAGACCTTAAAAAAAATGATAAAACATATATTTTGCATATATTTACTTCTGTTTGGTAACATTTTCCACTGACTAATGAGTGATCAGAATATTCATGAAAAAAACTGTCAGTTTGATATAAAGCATTAAAACATTGCTGCATGTCATCTACAAGATTCTTATTGCCTCCTTTTATGTACATCATCTATGCCATTGTAGTATTTTACTGCATCACGATGTTACTACATTCTTCCTCAGAAATTGCTTTCTGAATACTGACTAGAGGTTAAATGACCTAATTAAACATGTAAATTGGAAAATCTTGCGTGAGCCCAACAAGTGTGGAAATTAAGGCAGACAAAATTATTTGCAGCCTTACTCAAAATTTTCCAATAATTTACACAAATCCATAGTGAAAAAAGGTGTTCTGATATAACTCACAAATCCTTTTTGTCATTCTGCTTTTCTAGGGTTGTGTTAAATCACTTTGGAATAGAAAAGATTTGAACCTGACAGTTCTTGTGTGTTGGATAAGTCCCCTCTTTGCTGTATCATCATGGGAATAGTGCACTAGGTAGCGAAAAGGCCGGGAATCCATACTGTGGTTTCTCCTTTCTGAATCTGGACCATTTTTGTCTTAGTTCCAAAAAAAGGACCCCCCAAAAAATATCAGTTCAGAAGGGACATTTTGCACAGTCTGAAATAATTTGCTGGAGATAAGCCCTAATGTTTCTCTTACTATGATACTTGAATGACAGGAAAATCCTTCTTCTTCAACTGTGCTGAAACATTTTATCCTTCTTTTTGGCCCCATACACAATAAAGTTTGCCTCTTTTGATTTTAAACTTCTCAGGATGGGAATTATTGTCTTCTTTTTCACTAGTAAATCAATTGCACAATGGAATGGAAATATTCATGTAGTTCCTGGGGGAACTAGTGTTCTGAAAACAATATTAGGGAAATTTCATAATATTTTCAAGACAAGAAAACCTGCCACCCTGTGCTGGCTTTCTGTACTCTGAATTGTTGTGAATTGTGGCTTAAATCTTAAAACTACAACAGTAGCAGCAGTAATACTGCAAGAATTTCAAACTTATATTTATCTGCAAAAATACCATAAGCGCAAAAAAAAATATTCATGCCAATATACATATGACATATAGTAGATATTTTGAAACAGAGGAATAGAATAGAGTACTGCAGCTCGGTTGTGGAAGTTGTTTTTACTGCTCATGAGAATTTGATTTTGATGAGGCTAGTTTAGGACACATCTCATATAAAATTTAAGAAAAATACTAATAGAAACAATCAGCCAAATATCTCCACAACAGGTAAATATTATTAATAGTGCCAAATATTATAGACACATTACTTCCATCTGATCTGGCACACTGGCTAATAGCAACTAAAAATAACTATAGACTGAGACGTTTGCAGATACACAGTGACCTCATTAATTGCTGTGATGGAGATACTGGTAGCTCCCTGCAGTGAGTCATTATAGAAGTGCATCAAATAACAAACAATGACAGCTAGCTCATAGTGAGTGAAGTCTGACAGATGGTCAATAAATTCAGAACTGACACATTTTTGTAACTAAAAGGTAGGTTTGAAGTCTTTTGGGGTTCTAACAGTGCTTCTCCAGAGCACCAAATCTGGGTCATAAAAGTTAATATCCAGTTCAAGCCCTTAAAATATAAAGGAAAGAAGAAAAACCCAAATCCTCTAGCGAGTAATCAAACTGCAGTAGGCACAAGCTTCTAAATATCAGTGACACTTCCTCGTTCACTATCACTAGGAATGCTGCATCATTTCTAGTCTGCCACTGCACCATGCTGTGCACCACCACAATGCATTTTATGCTAATGTGATGAGATGTCACGCAGTTTGATATGATGTGGAACAACACAGTGGTGAAAACTTATGGACCAACGTAATTACTTTCAGATAAGAATTATTAACTCAGCTGGCAGAACTGGGATCTAAATGTGCACGATCTGAGGATAAATAAATAGATTAGATAGATTTACTAAGAACAATTTGCAAGAATGGATATTCTGTTGTGTCTGGCTCTGCACACAGTTCTATTTAAAGTGCTTCTTTCTATACAATTGTGCACACATGTATTCGTCTCCCTTTTGCCCTTTTCAAGACTGCCATCTTTCATTAATATTTACTTGTTTTCTGAGTTTTGCCCTTTATGATTAATTAAAACAAACATTTTTTTTGGGTTTTGGTTATTTTTTAAATATCTGAATTGGCTAACACTGTTTTAATGAAATAACTCTCCTTGGTAGTAGCATTATTGAAGGAGTAATCACAAAACTGGTAAATAAAAATAGATAGCTAGATCCTCAGCAGGAATAAAGCACTTTCCAACTTTGGAACAGATCCAGTTTCCTTTTCTGCCGCACTGTCCCTGGAGTCCTCATGACCTGTTTATTGAGGAAGTTACACTGGACCAGGGACATACAGCAAAAGAAAACTTGGAGATCATGTTTGCAAATAACAACACTTTGACAGTTGATTTTGCTTGTAGTTGCTGGGCTTGTTCTTGCAAGCACTGAAGAGGGTAAGATTTTATTCAAAATTCAAAATCCAAAACCAGACATGATTTGTGCAGGCACAAATATGCAAGTGAGCATACGAAAATAGGCACTTTGCTTTCAAAAACTGAGGAAAGGGAAAGGAAAGGGAAAGGCTCCTATCTAAGCAAAGGAGGCCAAAATAAGCAATGAACAGCAGTAGCGGAAGACACGAGTCATGGACTGAAGTGATTCCACCGTGAGATTTCAAGAGGGGCCCATATCCCGGAAGACCCTAAGGACCAAGGATGCACTTGGTAGCTCTGCTGATGGCCTAACACAACTAAGTATGGTGACCTTTTGGTTTTATTTAACTTGGAATACTTAATGAAGCAGTGAGATGTTCTCTAAAAGAGCACAGAGCAGACCTGGCACTAACACATTTGATAAGAGAAAAAGGCCACTGTACACATTTATGCTGCTAAGAATAGAGAGTAACTGGTGACAGCATGGCACTAAGTAAAGAGCAGAATATTCAATCCATGCCCTTCTTCGGCTGCTATACAAAAGTCATCTACTGTTTATAATGGGGAGAAACGACACAGCAGCTTCCTAAAGAGTGTGGTGTTTCAGTTCAACTACAGACTACAGCAGCTGAAGAAAACACACATCTAGCTCCAGCTTTCTTATTAGAAATATTCTCTCTGTGAATTTGAATATGACAAAAGAAAAGAGAATGAATTATTATACAGTCACTGATAAATCTGTTTATGAATTTCATCAGATATTTTTAAAATATGGGATCCATAAAAAAGGATGTCCTGTGTTAGGCTAAGGGAAGTCACCAAAACATTTCAAATATCCTAAAGTATCCTAGGTCATTCCCCATGCTCAAAGAACAATCTACTATAATCAGCCTCAATAACAAGAATCAAAACTGTGGGGTTTTGTTTTCAGGCATAGTAGTTCAGAAAGCTTGTTTCATCCCAGCAAGAACCAAAACATTGCTATCTGACATAGGTAATCATCCATGCAACTGAGGGAGAAAATTACAAATAACTTGTAGTGAACTGTTTAGGAACAATTGATAAGCAGCAATCTGTCCAAGAAAATGATTCATTCACGAGTAATAACTAATCAGTGAAAACTATGACTCAAACTAGGATAACCCAAAATCAGATAAAAGAATAATTTCACTGAAACCATAATTGTAAGTAGTGAACCAAAACCAGAACCAGGTCTCCTGACAACCACTTATCACCTATTGTCACTAGCTGCTGCTGACGTTTGTAGCAATTGCTACAAAAAAAGGAACCTTTCAAATGTGTCTGATGTTGAAAACCACTTCCTTCCTTTGCATTGTATATTTTTTTTCTTTTTCCATTTGTTGCATTTGTGAAAGGATTCAAGAAGAACAATTTGATTTTAAAGGAAGCAATATTTCAAAGCTAGAATAGATTAATGAACAGAGAAAAAAATTATGTTGCTTATCTCTTTTTTGCTCATTAATGGCAGGCATTTAGGCTGCTTCTTAAAACAGTTATTAAAAAATCCCAGCAAAACTAATACAAAAATTGTCATTTTCCCGCTTCTTATTGCCTGTTCTAAGCTCAGTAATACTTTCATAGGCTGTATTGCAAAACAACTATAAATGATAGAGTGCTTAAGGATTTCTTCAAGCAGATTGTTATGAAAATGAGTTGACCTCATCCCCTTTTGTCAATAAAATAGGATATTACCAAAAGGCAGCTTTTGCAATTACATGTGAATTGGTTTTCAAGCTTCACAGAAAGGTCGATTCAAACAGTGACAAACATCACCTTGGTAGGCACCACTGCCTACCTCCAATTTGGGAAAGCTTTTATTAGCTCACATTCATGCTGAGGGTCAGTTTGTCAGTGTTCTTTTCTGAGAGACTGAGGCATGAAAGCTCTTGAAATCTCCATTTACTTAATGAAAATAATATTACTGAATGAATGATAATCAAGTGATGTTTTCATTATGCCAAGTAATTTTCTGCCAGTGTTTCAATTCCCCTTAGTAACATGTATCTGTGAGGGTTGTGACCTATAGGCTCTTTACAGCAACCATCTCTCACTCCTGCAAAGGGCATCTTGACCACGGATGGGTTAGCCATCTGAACATACCAAAGTAGCTGTCTAGAGCTCTCTTTGCTGCTCCACTCCTAAACAGAAATTTCTTTGCAATTTTCTTTATTGCCACTTATTTCTGCAAAGTATATATCTTCTGATACAGTCATGTTAATTGATGCAGAGCAGCGATACGGAAGTAGGGTCTTGTGAAGTAAGACCCACTGTCAGGGAGAGACAGGAGTGGGGCTGTGCTCTGTCACGGAGGGAGGGCCAGGGGACAGGAGCTGCAGCAAGGATGGCAGGGCAGGGACCTGGCTGGCAAAGGACACAGACCCTGAAGGAGATGAGCAGAGCAAGTCCCAAGACAGCAAGCCATTTTAGCCAGCATCTAGGAGCCAGGCAAGTCCACAGTGATGAGGTGAATTCAGGGTGAGGGTAGGAATTCAAGTCATCAGGTCAGGGCCAGAATCAGTGATGTGCATGGCAGGCACAACAACTCGTGCAAAGACTGAGGTTTCACACCCCACCTGAGCAAAGGGAAGCCAATATCCAGCTCTTTCCCCAACAGTCTGACTCAAGGTCAGAGCTGCACCATATCACGAGCTGCTAGGAGCCTTCCCTTTAAATATCTTTCAGAAAAATATCCATTGTCTCTAACACTTACATGTAATGTAAGGGATCAAATGAAGGCTGTAAGGGATCCTAAGGATGGAAACAGGTGTTTATGTCAAAGTAATTCTCAAGAGGATGCACAGAGCTAGAAAATACAAAAACAAAGCAGAGGATTTGGAGTGGAATGTTCATGACACATCATTGTTGAAAAAAAATCACTGCAGACAAAACAAGACTTTTCATGGTTTTTCATTGATTCTACTGAAAAGAAGTTGTGCATTTCATCTAGTGAAAACCTTTCTAGAGCTAAGGGCTTAATTTCACCAATAGGACTTAATAAATAAGTAGATTTGGTTGTAATCATAAGTATTTTATAACAACATGCAATTGCAGGCATGTTTTGTGTGAACAGATACATGTTCCAGGAAGAACTTAGAAATTTTTAATGAATTTAAATAGCATTTGACTAATACTTTTCCTCCTGAAAATATAAGAAAACCGTTTTGCAAAGAAAAATCATTAGATTCCATCACATTTTTTCCTATTTTTTAAAATTATTCATCCAGAAATGTTGCTAAATATATATTTTTAAATAAAAAAACAATTCTAAGAAAAAATAAAATTGACTAAAGGCAACAGAAATCACCTGTTCAGAGTGACTTTTTTCCCAGATTTTTAATGCTACAAAGAGCAGAGAGGATTGTCTCATGCTTTTGTCTGGACTTTTACATTCAGCTAAAAATTGGTTATTCATGAAGCCCTAGTTAAGACATAAAGATATTTCATGAACACTATTAAATAACTTTCAACATCTATAAAATCTTAACACCTTTCTGTTTCACAAAATGATTTGCAGTTCTAGTCTTATGAAACAAAAGCTTATACAGGGCTAGGTATAATAGCAGACTAAGATTCGCTTGTGAATTCAAGACCTAATGTAAGCTTTCTGACTTTTCTAGTATGTTTCAGTTCTGGAAACAGTTTTTGAATGATATTAGTGCTAATCCACTGTGGGATAACAAGATCTAATTGAATAAGAAGACATGCAATTATGGTTTTCTGTGTACAATGCAATAATTCCAAAATGCAAGTGCTTCTTTTTACAGACTTAGACATTCCTTACTCCCATAGATTTAGTGTTTATTATTAGCACAGAAATGTGCCATAACAGAGGGTGTGTCAACATCACTGATAGCACTATACTTTAACTACCTACATATCAAAGAATTAATGTAAACTCATTCATTTTCCAAGAAATCAGGTTAGCCTATAAAGAAACTTTCAGCTTTGTGAGAAAACTACTTCTAGTATATGAGATGATTTATTAGAGCTTCCTTAGATACTGTTACATCACACTAAAATCTGCAATGTGAACATATTGACATAGTGGGACTGTTTGGCTGGGCTGATAAAAATTGTTAGATCACCTCAGGATTGGATTATGTCTATTTAGCTAAAGATACAGCAATTTAGTTGTGTCAAAAAAGATTCATTAAAGTCTATGAAATTATCAGAAAAACTGCAGTGCAGCTCATTGTTTATATGAGGTCAGGAGGTTAAGAATCATAACAAACACATACATCATTTGGAGTGCTGGTCCAAGCCTAGCAGGTTTTCCTGGTTCAGTCCACTCAGTATTATGAGGCTCATGTTCAAAAAATTAAATATGCTACTTCTTCCAGAAAAACTAGCAACAAGCCTGGGAGTCAAAGGGTTAGAGTAACTAATATGACTGACATTCTTAATGGGACACCTCAAATGAACTTTTTCAAGGATTTGGATTAATTAGTTAATGGATTAATTAGCTAATATTATACCCCAGGGAAGGTATTATTAGCAGAAGCATGAGTGATGTGTTTTAGGGACATGTAATAATTAATAATAAAGATAAACCAGAGAAGTCCTTCTGTATCTGTAGAAAATAATACTTGGCAGGAAAGGTAACTCAGTGAAAATGAAGTATCACCAACTGTATTGCACCATGAGTTGCATCAGCCCTGTCAGCAAGTGCTCGATGCTGGGAGCTAGCCAGACCATTCTGGCTGATCCCGACACATCGGAGTGCAATATAATTTGGGAAAAACCACATGGCAATAAACATGGCTACACAGATACTGAACAGCCCCTTCATCACAATGTTATTAGGCACTGAGAACACTATGTGACAGAAAGAGAGCAGACTTTCTGGGGCTGCCTCACTGCTGCCTACATATATGAAATATGTTAGCATAGTGTTTTGCTTTGCAGCATCAGAGAGATAAGCATCCTGTCTGAAATTGAATAAACAAATATTTCATTACTGTAGTCAATTTTAACACACAAATCCTTCCACTTGTATGGTTAGAGAACTGATAGGAGTCTAAAAGATTTTACTGAAATGCTTACAGCCTACACAAAAGCTCAGAGTTTCTTGTGTGTTAAATTGGTCACATTTCCTTCCACGGAAGAAATTGCTTACTTTGTTCTCACTTGCAAATGTACTTGCAAACACTGAAGAACTTAGGTTGACACATTTAAAACAGAGATATTTAAAGCTTGATAGAACCTGATGCTTGTGCTATTATTTTTTCTTTTACCTTCTTTTTCTTTTTTATTTTCTGTCATGCACATCAGTCAGGAAGCTCCAGCGTGCACCAAATAACATAAGCCGGCCTCTGTTTTCTCTTGTTTTTCAGTATTAAGTCTAAAGTGTAGCTACCTGCTGAGACAATAAACATGACTTCCCATGACTTTTCAGTAAATGGAGCTCACTTCTGAGGCCCCAGGGCACAGTCAATCTAAAATATAGATATGAGGGCTGGAATTAGAAATTTCATGATCAGCGAAGTGTACTTATAGCAGCTACATTTTGAAGGGGCATTCTTTCATCTATTAATTATATTCTGCTTCCCACTCTCACCAATACTAGCAACTCATCATTTTACATATTTAATGGAACATGACTAAAAATACATCAGAAAATTAATCGGTATTCATACTGTACCAAAAAATTTTCAGACTTTCCGTTTATTTCTTTCAGGCAGACTGCTAAGTCTTCGAAAATCTAGAAACAAAAGGAAAGGACTTACTAAAAAAAAAAATTATTATGACAAGATAGCTGCAGGATATAAAAGAAAATCAGTGTTCACTGCACAGTGTAGTTCAACACAGAAAGTAATTTCCCAATCTTTTTCTGTATCTTCGGCTGCCTACTTCCTTGCATGTCATATATCACCATACAGATTTTGCAAAGAAGATAGCACGGTGGCACTACCAACCTCCCTAGGCCTCATCTTTAAAGTTGAAAAGATATAGAAATAGAGATGGAGAAGTATGCTGATTTGTTTTAACAACACTTCAATTTTGCTGATCCCTCAAAATAAAGGATACAAAAAAGTATACTCAAGCAAAAAGAGTATGCTATAAGGAAAACTTTTTACTTTACTGCAGTTTTCATGCGGGGTATATAAAAACTTAAGTATTTATTCTAAAAGATATGTCCACCTCTTGTATCTGTGACAGGACATTCTTTTAAATTACTAAATTTTAAAATGTGATTGCTAATTAGGAGGACAAAACAAACAGAGATTCTTTAAAAAAGAAATTTGCTTATTTACTCATAAAGAGTTTTTGATTCTAAAAGCATCACTCATCTACACTAGGCAGAGTAGGATTTACAACTGCCTGTGCTGGAATTAAGACTGAGGAAAATGAAAGAGTTTGGGAACTTGCCCATCATGGATTTCTGGTTTAGACTATATCATGAAATGCCTGGGGATATTCACCTTTGTTGAAAAGGCTGCCAATATGCATCTATCCAAATTAGAGACTGTAGAAAAATATTAATTAGTGAAAATGGAATATATTTTGAAAATCGAGTAAAAATGAAAGATGCTTTTGTGCTTCTCTGAAAAAAACCTTTTCGGATGAGACAGGACACGATGTGATGAGATAGGGTAAGAAGGATGAGAAGCTGCTCAGAAAGAATATCGAAGTTGTCTGACAAGTAGAAGGAAATAGATCAGGAGCTTTTGTGTGCTCAGATGTGAGTGAAGGAGTCATATTTAATTTAGTTTTAAAATCAATGTAAAGTTAAAGAATGTGTGCAGAGAATGAGGATTTCTCTGGGTAACTAAAAGTGCATGATATCAAGAGTTTCAGTCTAAAAGTTATGACCCCAATCCAACCAACACTGATGACTGGCAAGAAAAGTTATGCACTGAAATGCAGGCGAGGTAATTTTTTTTTGCTTAATCTATGTATTCTCTGAAGTATAAGTAAAAGCATGCATTAGAAACTCTCTTAAGTCAGTCAGTTTGTATATTTACCTACCTAATGCTGATACCTTAAATCCTGCCTTTTTTGTTCTTTTAATATAAAGCAATAGCTACTACACAAAATCTAAAGCTTTCAGAAGCATGTAATTTATTACGGAACCCAGAGACCAAAAATCTCCAAAAGACTTAACCACATGATGAACTACTATTTGGAGGAGAAAGTAGAGGTTCACCTTTCTAACACACTAATCCTACCTGTAGTGTCATACAGTTGCTCTCCCTTGCTTGCTCTAGCCCTGTGAATCCTTAATTACTCTACTCAAAGTGGAACAACTTTAAACGCAGGACATCAGAAGAACCTTGCCAAAACACACTCTCTTGAACTCAGTGATAAGAGCAGGCAAAAGAGATATCGTCAGGATCTCCTTGCCAGGGAAGGGCCAGAATTGGATTCAGCTCCATTTAGAAGAGTGTCTTGGATACCTGTGGGGCTGTTGGATAAAAGGGAGAAGCAAACACTCTTTGTACAGCGCTACTTAAAAAGAAATTCCAGGTGCATTCTTCCAGAAAAAAGCCACTTTGGGTCAAAGTAAAAAGGTTATGTCCACGAGAAATTAATAATTTTAGACACAGACAGACTTTTGTAAAAAATAATTTTAGAAAGAAAGTCATCAGGAATATTTTCAGTTTTACAAGATTCATTTCCAAATAGCACTTAAGAATTTCCATAAAATATGCTTCTTCTAAATTTTATCTTGCAGTACTTTACCTATAACAATACACATGCAAAACCAAGCAAAATAGAGGACTGAGATGGTAAAATGAATACAGAAGCTGATGAGTCTCTTGCAATTATTAAGGTGTTTGGAAAAAGCTGCTATAACCATGTTGCAAAACACAAAACACAATTTAGTATTGGCAAACTTCAGATCAGATAGATGCCTAATAGAACGCATAGAAAAAAATAGAACAACCTGCTTCTGGCAGCTAGGAGCGGCTTTACTTGAAAAATGACAGAGGTTTAACTTTGTATTCTAAGATAGTGCTCAGCGGAAACAAGGATACAAATAACACCTTAGGCTATGCTAATCCATACCCTTTTCAGGTATGAGCAAGTAAAATTTTTAATTAGAAGATGACAATAATATAATTTATATTGCTATTATTATTATTATTATTATTATTATTATTATTATTATTATTATTATTATTATTATTACAGGCCCAAGT
>VZRR01012105.1:33426-92200 GCA_013398015.1 Oreocharis arfaki
TTATTATTACAGGCCCAAGTGACATAGGTTTTTAATGCTTATGATGTAAATTTTCACCCAAAAAGAAAGGTTTTTCTTTGCGGGAACACTAGCACATTTCATTTATTGCTAGAATTTATTACAATAATATACCGCAAGCTTGCATTTCAATAGGGATAATTAAACAAAATGTCAATCTAGTTACCTATTCCTGAACTGTTGGAGGATAATTGCTAGGAAAGTTCCATGTTTAAAGCAGGTTGCTGGAGGATTTTACATACAAAACAAAGGAATACACTATGGAATGTGATTGTTCTGATAGTCCACTTAGCATGGAGCACAAACCCCTCGTTGTCATCACAAAATTGTTGAATGCATAAAAGCAAGATTTCTGTCCTAGAAGGTTAGAGCCGTAATTTAATTTACGGGGTTTTTTTCCCCAGTTACATTTATTGTCCCCTTTTTTTCCTTCTCTTTCTAACACTCAGCAGTATTTCACCTTCTCCATAATCCCTCATATCTCTATGTGCACCTGAAAACCTACTGGAAAGTAGAAACAAGAAAGCTGATGTATTGTTTCCAGCCTGACAAACATTTACATTTTCATTAATTTTGTATTAGTGAATGAAATTAGTTCACCAGTAAATTTTATTGGAACAGATGCTAAGTTTGTGAAAATCTCAGGGATTTATATTCACCAGATTTTTTAAAATTTCTTTTTCTTTTGTACAAAAAATTTATGAGGGCTTGTGGACAGATCCTTTTTTTTAAATTTTCCCAAAATATTAATTCAAACTGCTGACAAAATGCCCAAACTCTATGTGTCTATAGTCAACTATTGACCTTGAGATATGAATTAATCTATGACTCCTCCAGGCTGATAAATAGGGTGCATGCTTCTTTCTAAAATTATTATTATTATTATTATTATTGCTGTTGTTGAAATTTTTTTGTTGGTCTTGATTTCAAAGTCTGGCATGTTGGCTTCTCTGTATATTAAGAGAGAGAGCAAAACAAGTAATTGCTTGTCACTTCTGGACACTTTACAAACTCTCTGTAATGTAAAGCCCACATCACTTAAGTGGATGAGACAGAGGTTAAGAGTAAGATGCTTTAGTGAATTATATGGGAAGTTTGCACAGTGCTAACACTTGGCACTAGCTGAGATTTAACTGTGACCTACTTGTATGAGTACTGGCATTTGCCAAATAATTTTACATGATCATGCATTAATGTTTTGAACTGCTTGTGTGAAAATACATGATTAAAAAAAAAAAGAGAAAGTGAAAGAGAAAAATCATAAAGAAAAGTGACAAATAAAGCACTAACTAAATATCCAATTACAGGTAAAAGACTAACAAGGCCCAACTAAAGCAGAAAATTTTAATTTCCTGAAATATGAGGATGCAAACTGGAGTTTTACAGAACTGGAGAAGTGAGAATCCTGCTGATCAAGATAACTCAGTATTTAAGATGTCTGGGTCTCAACAACTGTAAAACAAAAGGATAGGCTTTAAGCAAGAGTCCAAACAAACCAAACATGAAGTGACTGTTTCCAGAGGAAATCTGAACAATTGGAGATATGAGAAGGAATCATATAGATGAAACAAGAAGTAAAGCAATATTTTTGGCACTTTTTCCTTCACAGAGAGGAAACATGGAAGCTTGAATTGAAAGCTATAAAGTGCAATGTTGATGTTTTAAGTAAACACAGCGAAAATTAGGTCTCACATCTTCATGCCCATTTTCATGGCACTGCCTGGAGTTGGTATTTGAAAAGCTTTACTTGAAATACTTTATTTGAAATACCAAATAATTGAGTTGGTACACCTCGATAAGCATTTGATTAATTACTTTTAGTCACAATTTAGCACCAATTGTGTTACTAAAATAGGAGTACTATTATATACGTTGCCTTTGGCTAATATTCTCAAGGTCGCTGCTATGACTGGAAGTTATAGTGCCTGCTCCCCAGTTACGTGTGTATGAATCAGAGTTGCTTTTCATTTCACATATTGCCATCCAAACGAGGTGCACTTCTGTGTGCAAAGGGAGGTTTCATGACCAGAGTTTTATTATGGCTATTTCTGATAAAATTTCGTTTTGAAAACTGCATTTAAAACCGTTAAAGTACCCATTAGCTCTCAGTGCAGTATATAAATTAGATAATTGCAGAAAACACTCAGCCCAACGAAGGGTTCTCGATGGTCTTGGAAACTGTGTGTTTCTAGCTAATTATCCAATGATATTGCTTTGCCTACTTTGTGTCGCAAGTGAAGAAGAGAAAAAATGAAGCCATAAAGAGATCTCATGGACACACCCATATTAATTACCCTTCCTTCTGAGTATTTATTTTCATAGATGCTTTGCAATTCTTCATATGACTTGAAATTACAGTGTTACTATATTTGATCATGTGTTTGAAGCTATTAGTTGAATAAATTCCTTATAATTTTCCAAGACTCAGAACAGAAATTCCTCTCAATTTCACTTTGCTTATATGGAAAAAAATATTTGAAATGCACTTTTACCATCCCCTGTTGACAAAATTAATAATTTTTGCAAATAGTCTTATTGGATTATCAAATGGGCTTTAATTGTCAAGGTTGATCAAGATCATTCCTCTGAAGACTGGTTTTATTCAAATAACTGGGAAAATGAGGGAAGTTTCCACGAGGACATGAAAAAGCAGGATAAATAACAGATGCTGTCAACAAAATGGTGTGTATATTGAAGACCAAGAAAAAGTACCACACGCTTCATGGACTGTAATGTAGGTTGCAACAATGTCTGTTTCATCAGCAACTGGGCATTTTCTGCCTTGTAGTCTTCAGCTTTTAGAATAAGCATCTCTGGGTTTTCAGGGTTAAATACTTTGCCAGGAAGAGACTGTAAATACTCCTCAGCCACTAGAGAATAACTATTCTGAAAGGAATACACTCCTTGCTGTTCAGAAGGGGATCCATAGAAATTTTCCATGCAGCCAGCCTCCATATAACAAAAGAGAGTCACATGCACAGTTGTTATAGATAGCTGCAGAAACTTACTCACATTTCTGGCTTCCAATGCCTAGCTACTACATCCTCAGGGATGTGGAATGGTGAGAAAATGAACATATATTTCATGTAACCAGAAACAAAAGATGTTTCTCCAAGAGGAGATGAAATGCGAGATCTTGCCTTCCTGTAGCTATCATATTTTTGCCAAGATTATAGACAGAACTAATGGATAAAAGAAAACACACTATATAAAAAAAGACATCCTCCCTACAGTTTTCTTATGCCCGGAGGATAAATTGCTCCAGTGGATGTCCTCCCTGCCTTTCATGATGAGGTCAAGAAATCTGCTGTCACTACCACTGTTGTGATTAATGATCTGACTGGTAGTGACAGTAATCAAACCATAGACTCTGGAGTATAGCTAGTTCGTGCTACTCTCCCAGCGGCTTGAATCACTGCACTGGCAGGGGATCTATCTGATTCTCCTACAGACATCTCCTTGTGTCCTTCTTGAAGCAACTTTTCATGAAAGTACCAGGGAAACCAGAGTGAGTCATGATGATTAAAAAATTAAAACATTACATTATATTTCTGAAAACCAAGTGACAAAAACCTTTGTAACATTTGGAAAAAGTGTGTATAATGAATAATTAAACTATTAATATAATCCTCTTAAAAGCGTAGAACCACTACTTGAGAAGATTAGGCATCTAACAGCTCTCAGTACAATGAAAGTAGTATAAGTGAAGAAGCTGAATTTCCTTCTCTCTTTCTCCATTTTCAGATTTTCAGTGCATTCACTTTGATTGTATTTTAATAAATGTTCATTAGTTGAGCATACAAAAATATCTGGATGTAAGTATTAGTAGGCAAAAGGTTAGTATAAAAATATCACAATTGGTAACAATGGTGAGGATTAAAGGGTTAAATTTTGAAACTGGGGTGATGGTAAAGTCCGCTGAAATCCTGAAGGTGAAGACAGAACACAAGAAAGGAGATGACAGCTGAAATGAAAGAGACTGATAAAAAGGTTATACAAAAATAACAATGGAAAAATCTATTAAACCTACTCTATTCTCAGAAATAAATTTCAACTTCCATCTGGTTAAATGCTCTCTAAATTAATTCTTTGAATCGCACAGGAGATAGAGTACTAGAAATAGAAAGTACTTACAATATTCTTGAATCTATTAACAAGTCAGCTCCTATTCCTTTTCTCACTATTTGAAGTTCTCTCTCCAGGCCTATCCCATAGCAGGATATTTAGCACATCATACTGTTGTGAGGGAAATGATAAACATTGGCACTGGCAAGTCAGGAGAGGAGCACATGAAGAAAACGAGACTGCATTTGGGAAGAGAGCAAGTGAGAGATCACTGGATGCAGCCTAGTGGACTCTGGGCTTCCCAGCAGCAACTTGCAGCTTTGTTTTGCGTCCCAAACCTGTTCTTTAACACACTGAGCAAGATACAGATACAAGCCTTGGCAGGTGAAGTTCTCACTTCTATCAAGAGGGAGACTGGGTGGTTTGTGGGTGGCTCTGGAGAGAGCCAGACTGGGCAGGACAATGAGTTTTAATTACGTGAAGACAGCTATTCTTTTTCTAACATACTGGGCTTTAGGACAGATGTTCCTATGAATGTGTGGTCTCTGTCTAAAGGAGTGCTCAGCATGAAGAAATCCATAAGTTATGCAACTCCTACTTCAGGGAGCTGTTACCCTGATCCCTTGCCTTGACAGAACCGATTAGCTGCCTATTATTGTACTCAGTATGCTTATTTATGTATTCATTTATCTATTTTGAAAAAATAAAATTAAAAAAGCCCACAAAACACACCATTCTGACCACAGTTTGGGAAAAAAAATAAAGGCCAAAGGTATCATACTCAGTTCTCTAGGTGTAACATTGTCCTCTAATGATAATCAAGGTCCAATAACCAGTCTAGGAAAAAAAAAGTCCTACAAGCAACAAAGGCTTTGATAGCTTTTACTACCATGAAGAAAAAAGCATGAGCTAGATAGATGGATTTCACTCTAATTTTAAGCTCTTTTATTGTTGTTCAGAAAATAATTTTGTTCCTTCTCAGAGAGCTTTACTTGAGCGATCATCTACCAGATAGACATTGACTGCCCGGTCATAGAATGGAATAATATATGTTTCACTTTAAATTAATCTTATTAATAAAACATTCATAGAAAAGAGATGAACTACATTTATTTGGTGCTAAACTCAGAGAGTTACATTTTAATCTCATTATAGTATGACCTTCCAAAGTCTCTGCCGCTTAGTCCTTTTTGGGATGGACTAGAGAACTGGCTGCTTTCTGTTGTTCTTAACTGTATTTGAGGCGCATGCAGAAGAAGATACACTTTGTATTTAGTTTGCCTAGGTAAAATGGGTATGAGGATTGGGAGGGGAGAGAAGGCAAGAGCTTTAATAAGGATATGAAAATAGCCTTCATAAAACAAGGATAAACAACATTGAGATCTAATTTACCCCCACATAAAATGCAAAATAGAACTCTGTGTGTAACAAAACATTAGTATCTTCATTGCCAGCATAATCTTAACTAATCTTTTCTTACATTACTTCAATAGTTACAGCAATTCATCTGCATGAAATTTTAATGAATAAGGTTAGACTTGCAATTGAAACTATGCCGATTCTTACCCTTCTTCTATTCACAAAATCCTTCATTAGTATTTGCGTATATTCCTAAGTCAGTTCCAGGCAGGATCAGCCTCCTCAGAATGTCAGCAGCCCAGAACAGTTTTCCTCTGAACATCCCCTTCCTTTGTAATACATAAATACAATCTTCTGGGGCTCTGTAATTATCCAAAATGAGCTTTAATGTTGCAAATTACTTCAGCACCCCTATGATTTATCTGTTGTAAACACACTTTATAATATTTATATTCCTGTTAGAACCTCCACTAATAATGAACTGACAGAACATAAATATTTACATGATAGTACATGGACAAATGCTTGATACCCTCATATTAGTTACATTTCTTGTTTTCTCCATCACACTTGGAAAAAAAATAAACCTTTGCAATTTGCCATCTTCACAAAAATATCTTTGAAAATGGCTCAGAACATTAACAGAGCTTCACATTTGCCACACTTTTCTTTAAGAGAATGGCATTCTTTCATACTTATGCAGTCTGGGTTATTGCTTCTTCACATTATGCATCATTACTCTGAGTAGGTGTCTTATCAGCAGCTCCAGTTGTTGTGGAGACGATTGGAATTAAGCACTGGAAGCTTTTTATTTATCTTACTTGCTTTATTCCTACAAGATTTTCAGCATATAAGCTTCTTTGTTCAGTTCAGAATTGGATACATTGCCAGGCATTGTAAAATTTACATCTTCGTTTTTTGTATTTGTTCTTAAATTGGATTGAAAACAAAGTATGGCTTCAATTAAAGCTCAGCTTAACAATAGAAAATTTTTCCATACAATGGAGTTTCTGAGCAGTTGTGAGGATTCTGCAAAGGCCTAATAGGTGACATTCACTGCTAAGCCCCAAGTAGAACTATAATATACTTACCTGTGCTAAGTGTCTGCCTGACAATGCTCACACAAAGAAAACTGTAATAATGCTGTCGAAATACTGACTTAGCCAACAAAACCCATGGAATTTGAAGTGAAGGTTACTTTCAACTGAGTATGATATATAATAACTAACAAGTTCAAAGTATAAATGTTGATGTTTAGAGAAGTAAAAGGAAAGAAAGTGAAGGCAGGGAAGGCAGGAAGGCAGAAAGGAAGGAGGGAAGGAAGGAAAGGAAGGAAAGGAAGGAAAGGAAGGAAGGATATCTACCATCTACTATTCTTCAGCAAATCTAGTTTGTGTAACATAGACATTCACAAAGCTTGGGAATACAGAATTAGAAATAAATTTCAGCCTTCTGTCATGGCTGATTCTATGCTAGATATGCTGTAGATGACAGAAGGACGAAAAACAAAAAACCCGACCGAACATACTGGTCAGTCTGTTAAAAGCTGTTCGGTAAACATTCCCATTCCAAAGACTGCCTGAGGCTTTTCTCCCTGCTTTCCTCGATATTTCACAGAAGACATCTGTTGTTCAAACACAGATTTTCCATTGCCTGATGAAACTGAAGATAGTTGTTTTTTGAAATGATTGCCAAAAATATTCTACTTATTCTAGAGGTGATAATGTGTAAGAAATGAATAGATGCTTCCCAGTCTGCAGTGGACAAAGGACCAATAATTATAACTTTCTGGAGGGCTGTCAAAAACATCTAAAGCACCTGTCCAGCACACTTCACTTGTGACATGCTTAACATGTCAGGAGCCTGGTGGATCTGCGTTGAAGAGCTGAGCAGTAGGCTCTCCCAGTAAGAGAGCCTTGAAAGGAGAGTAGGAGAGAAGATCAGCCAGGATTCCCTGCTTTGGAGAGAGAGACTATGAAAGAAGTCACTCAACCAAGCATTACTGCAAATTGGTTAATTGCTAAGTACCCTGTAATGTACTGCTGTACCTGTCAAAACAAAAAAAAATGTACCCTGAACGTGACTCAGCTTCCTACAAAGGCTGTTTCTATTGCTGAGTCATTCACATCTAAAATGGAAAATAATAGAAAAGAGGGAGAAAGATGCTAAAGTAAAGTCTCCCACATAAGGGAGTGAGATGATAGAGGAGCCCGTGACAACAAAGCGCATTCCATCGCATGGAAGAAGTGAAAGGTAATTTTTGAAGTACCTAATGTTGCAACTGCCTGATACTATGTTTTTATCTGTGTTATAACAAGAATTGGTGTAGATGCTACAGTGAAAAGTCACATTATAGTGAAGCTGTGTCAAACGGACAGACTCAACAGAGCCATAGTCTCACTTCAGAGCAGGTCAGTGACCAGAACATTGGGCTGCAGAGACACCACAGAAAGACAGGATATCTTTTCTTTTTCGCTATTTCCATGGACGTTTCATGTATTTCACTGTGTCGTCTGTGCTTTAACAAAACAAAACAAAACAAAAAAATTAAAGGCTTTCAATTTTATTTGAGTAAATTTAACTGAGATATGGGGGGGGAAAGGAGATTTACTACAGCTTTTCAGTCCATAAAAGTCCCAGAAGCATTGTAAAACAAGGCATAATATAACTTGGGAAATTAATTTTCTCTTAGCCACAATACAAACAGAAACAAATGTACCTCCAAAAAGTAGAAATAACTTCTAAAAAACCACAAAATATATCATGTTATTTGCAGTATTTTAGATCATTAAAATATGAGTCCGCTGCTTTTGAAACTACCACTGCATCACTTCTACAATAATCTTAATTCCTCTAAAAGATTGAGTGTTTTTCTCTTCTCCAAAATTCTCCTTTCATCCATCTATTCTGCTATACTTAGCATAATTCCAAATACAGAAAAATAAATTTACAGGATACTAACAGGCATCGTGCTGTAAGTTTCATGTTTTGTTCAGAAAAATCACCTTGTCTTTCTACCAAGTATCTTTTCAGGTTGGTGTTGCTGAAGTACCTAAGCAATCAAGGTCTCTGAAACAGATAAAAAAATGAGAACTGCAGTATTAGATTAAACTCGGAGTTCAACTTGTCCTATATCTTTTCTCCTGGTTTGCACCAAAGCAAAAAAATAACACAGACAGCGAATGTCATATAATCTATTCCTTCAATATCTCCTTGAATTTAAAGTAGCTACAGATTTTTTTAAAGTCTGAAAAGTGTGAATACAGTGGTCACCAGGCTCACATTGATACACAAAAACAAGCAAAAAAGGAACATTTTTTTTTTTCTGATGGGGATTTTCATTGGCTAAATGCAGTGAGAAAATATATCAGATTATATTATAGATAAATCAGATGCCAAATGTAATATCTGAAAAGGAGAATATTTTTAGATTTTATGACAGAAAAAAAATATGGGTTTAAAATGGGTAATCTTCTATTTCACTAAATGTGCTCCCTGACTGAGACCTTGTACGCCAAGCTTCAGCCTGAAGCAAATTGTTATAGTCGAGCTATTAACTTCTAAAAATAGGGGGATGTGATAGAAACATTAAGAAACCCACTACTGGGCACAACCACAATCCAAGGGAGGATGAAACAACACTCCTTTATTTTTCCTTCTTTACCTCATCACATTAGGGCAGTTTGTGGCACTGAACTGTGTCTGCATTAAATGCATTTTGTTTAGCCACTTTCCCTCTAAACAGCAGCTTATGATGGTGATATTTAATCTCTCTGTCCCTCTCTCTTGTTTTTGAAGAAACTTAATATCAGCCAAATACTTCAGGTCAGGCACTTCCATTTGTGACTTGGTACTTAAAAAAGGTGCTACTTCCTGGGGGAGAGAACAGACAGGCTGGAGGATTGCAAGAGTGATCTGAAATTAAAATGCTTTGCAAAAGGAGGTTTTTGCATTTTCACTTGAAGCATTTTGAGAAACAGAACAGGAGAGTTACATTTTGTAGCAAAATGTGCAGCAGTGATTTACTTTTCTGTCATGAACTGTGCATTCTCTGTGTTTTATTGTAGTGTACAAAATTTCTCATCATCTGCTAGTTATTTTACATTCAGCACTGTTAAACCGAAGAAGCACTGACTCATGAGTCAGCAGGTGGGTGCCCCTCTCCAGAGGCATTCCATGCTTTTTTGCCAAACCATTTAGCACATCTGCAGCCTTCACTAAATCATTTTTAAAAGTAATATCGGTAATAAGAGTCAGAGAGCCTTGAAAGGTATGTGTGGTATGTGTTCTGCAAACAGGCTCTCAACAAAAATCCCCAGAGCTAGGAACAACAGTAAAAATCATCTCAAAGGAGCAGTAGAGAGTGGAGAAAATGGATCTCGGTATAGAGGACATGCTGTTTATGGAGGTCAATCTGCATCAGTGACATAACATTTCAGGGCTATTCAGCTATATACACATTCTCATGAGTCGTGCTGGGTTTTAAGGAAGAGATCAAAAGATGAGCACACACAATGAGTGTGTGTGAGTGCTTCTCACAGCACTAACAGACTGCTTCTCTACTTCGACCACGGAGGGGTGTGTGGCAATCAGGGCAAAGACAAACTGGAAAACAGGCTTTAACACTTCAGGAGGACTAACTAAATCAATACACTCGAGTCCCAGAAAATGCATTGCATTGCAGGAATTTTTGGAAGTGTCAAGAAACTTAGAAGCTTGCTAGTGCATGTGCTCCTGAGTCACCTGGACAGCCTAAAGTCACTCCCAGTACACCTACTGCACCAGCCTGAACTCTGGAAATGTTTCACTGCAGGTAGGTACCAGTTTGGATACAGACAACCTGCTAAAATCAAGTTAAAGTCTCTTGGAGCGTGTATGGCACAAGAGGTTTGCCCTTGTGTACAAACCTTCTTCAGAATTGCTTAGATCAACAGGCAACTTGTTAGAGTATTTTGCTTGCTAGAGGGGACAAGAGATTAGACTTTCAGAGCTTAAATGCCTAACTAAATTTGAATTCTGCTTCTAAATCTATCTCAAACACTTTGGTAACCCTTTGGTTATTTGTCAAGCAGGGTAGTAATTGGTCATACCAGACTCTTCTGTGTCTTTTCCAGAAGCCTTACTAACTTCTGAAACCACATTTTATGGATATCTTCTGGCTTCTGTGGCTGCTGTTCTTCACTTGCTACCATACCATGCTTCCAGTCATCTGGTCATCTCAGCAAAACTGCCTCATTCACTTGCCCAAGAGCATGTGACATTGTAAACCACCTTCTCTGAATTTCTGCCAACATAGTTTAGACAATACACAAAACAGTCCTCCCACAAAAAGTTTCCATTTCTCTTCAATCCCAATAAGATGAATGTTTATCTGTCTCCACATTCTTTCTTGTTTTAGTCTGTGTTGGCACCTGCAAGTTCCAGAGAACCTGTTAACAGAAAATCACTTCTTGCATGTGACACAGATTTTACGATGTTTGTCAAAATATTTATTACTTCTTGTTTAAAGTAATACTGTCCAGAGCTTGAAATACTGAAACAGTTGTCCTGGATACTGGATTTCAGTAAGTATGCAGTGCTCCATGTTTCAAAAATATTATGTTCTCCAGATAAAGTGAACTGACTTTCAACAGTTTCAAATGTTGAAATTACTTTGTTTTCTTTAGCATTTTATGGGGGTTTTGTGGATGTCCAGCTAGTTCTGTGAGGTCCAAAAAACAAAGGATATGCAAGAAAGCAACTAAGTTTTTTGATCTGTTGAAATTTTATGCAGACCATAATATAAAGCTGAAGATAAAATTATGAGAAAAAAAATACAGAAATCCAGGAGGCACACTGAAAAAGAATGAGAAAGGAAGATGGAGAAACTAGAGAATCCAAAGAATTTTAATGTAAAGGAGAAATTCAATTGATTTTTTAATAGCTTCTAACTTGGAAAATTTAATGCCAATTAAGAAACATTCCCCAAATTCACCAGTAACATAATTTCACTAGGTCAATTACAAGAGA
Organism: Oreocharis arfaki; assembly: GCA_013398015.1. Classification (NCBI taxonomy): domain Eukaryota; kingdom Metazoa; phylum Chordata; class Aves; order Passeriformes; family Paramythiidae; genus Oreocharis; species Oreocharis arfaki. The sequence goes on from VZRR01012105.1 coordinate 44,878, forward strand.
TAAGTGTAAATTGGGTTCAGTTAATTGGAAGTAATGGATATAACAAAGGTAAATTGATAAGATAAAATACAGATAGAAAATGTGTTTTGATAATAACAGATAGTAATCGATAGGCATTTCCTTAAGAGAGAGGGGCGGGTAAAAATGAAAAAAAGGCAAAGCAATAGACCACTTTGTAGATACACTTCCAGGCCAACCAGAACTGCCTGCAGTGTACACACAAGAGAGCACTGCAATTTAACAGGGCACAAGCATTCACTTAAGATGTCAGGCCAGCACAGTGGTTCTAGTTAGTTCATGCAGAATTCATGCCATGTCTTGTTCCTCCTTGCCTCCACTCCTGCTGCAGTGGCCAAAAAGACGCAGGAGAGCTCCAGTTGTGTGCTGTTGCTGTTCATGATCCTGACAATAAAAGAGCTCACTTCCTGGCAACTGATTCTGCTCTGCAAGCACAACACAAAAATTTCTTAAAAGGAAGAAGGAAATGCTCTGAAGAGGATCCTGGAGTAATACAATAGTGAGATAAATAAAAGACCTTTGAGACAAGAATTTTCATTCTATGGGTTTGAAGAGGAAACAATCTTTATAAATGTTTTTCTTAGAACAGGGAGAAGATGACAAACACAGAACATTTCAGCCTTACCTGCAGCTGAACAGCCAGTACTGACAGTGATTTTACTGTATAGGATCATAATGACTGTGTCAGACTTTATGAGAACTATTTCATTATTTCAGGTCCTCAGATTGTCCCACTGAGCAGGTACCACTTCTCACTGCATCCTGCTACTTCAATACTGCCTTTGGTTTTTAGACATAGTCTGTGTCTCTATAAAACCTTGCAACTTGTACCATCATTTACATCTTTACAAACTGAGCACTGCACATGCCAAAAATATCCCCAGATAATCCTGACAAAACACACTTTTTTCCTTCACTGTCACTATCTACATGGAAAATATACCAGGCAAGTACAATCATCTCAGTGTCCCTGAGCATATTAGCCACCTTCAGTGAATCCTGAAGGGACATGCATCCCTTAAGTCTATTTGTAATCTGACTATGCTGCAAAGCTGTAGCCCAAGTATGAAATGAGTGTGCTTCCCATTTGTAAGGTACACGAGCGCTTTAGGAAAAATTGGGGCTACCTTTCCCTTTCCAGACAGTTGGCCGATTTGATCACATGAAGTTTGCAAAAAGAGACTTCAGAGCAGAGATACCATTGAATACAAATTAAACCTATGTTTCTTTTCCATCTAGACATATTCCGACCCTCCCAGATAAATTCATACAGAAATTTGAGTGTCTGATTGTGACTTAATGTGTCTAGTCAGAGTGCCCAGAGTTACTGAGCTACAGATTCCACACTTGGATACTCTCTTGTGTTGAAAATGCCTCATATCCCTATAGTATCTACATCTATGATACAGTCACAGGGACACCTATGAAGGCATCTATAAATTGTTATATGTATTTGACCAGACACAGATCTTGCTGAGTGGCTCAGAGCCCTTGGTGTCTCCTACACTTGGGAAGACTTCTCATCAATTCCCTGGGAGAATAGGGCATTGCATCTAATGAATCAGGTGGGCATAAAAGAGAAAAAGAAATTATTGATTTTTCACTTAGAGGGTCAAACTCTCACATGGGATACAGGAAATCAGATTCTTTTGTGAGTTGTGGGGTTTGGTGGTTTGGGGTGGTGTTTGTATACACAATTATTTATTTATAAGATACAGTAGCTTAAAGATGGAATAATGAAATTTTTCATTCCCTCAGACTGTTGCTTTCTGGTGTTTTGTTTTTTTCAACCTGGGCTGTAGGAAGCCTGGATTTATGTTTCTCTTCTAAGCTATGCCACTGGGACTGCAAGATAAGGCACAGCCTTGTCCCAGTGACTGCTGTATTGACTATCCATAGATGTCAAGGAAGTCTTTGCCTGCCTCCCAGGAGAAAGACCTAGCCACAAGTATTTAATCCTAGAAAGTTCGTAGCTGACAATCTGATATCAGAGAGATTTCCTGTGGGAAATCACTGCCTCCCTGTGTTCTGGAATATGATGTCTGACCATGTTCAACTCTTGGGGGTTAGGGGCCCCTCTCTATTTTCAGATTCTTGAAGCAACTAGCCTGCTCAAGCAGCAGAATTCTGCTTATCTACTTTTTCTTAAGATTATCTCTTGTCATTGTTGGCAGAAAATGCTTGGGGATTTGCAGGAATGGGGAAGATGTAGCATATTTTTTGACAGAACCTGTAGAAATTGTGGACCTATGGCTCTGTACTTAACTATCATAAACACTTATTTTCAGAAATAAATACAAACAGTCTAAATTTTGTTAGTTCTGATCTACAATTTTGCCCTCAAAGCACAAGAACCTGTTTCAGTGTTATCAGTGAAATGTGCTGTAACACTTGGCAGAAGCCAGCAATCTGTTGCAGAAGAGGGACTTGCCTCTCCCAAGGGCACAGCAGGGAGGCCATGGCCAACTCCCTCACTTCGAGTTTAAAGAACAAGCAGAACGCTTCAACCACAAGGATAAAGTTAAAAGGATATTGAGTTAGGTGTACAATGCAGGTGTTTGATTTCCATGTAATAGAGACAAAGACAGTGTTTCAAGATTGACATTTCCTTGCCCAAGGGTGGGTTTCTCTGGGTAGCAAACCCTTTGCATGTGTCTCTCTCACAGCCAGTCTCAACAGACCAGCACTGTGGACAGCAAATCATTTGCTCATATATTCAGATTCATACTCAAATCTGAGCCTTTTCTTCTCTTCAATCAAAACAAAACAAAAAACCAACCAACCAACCAACCAAACTAACAAAAACAATTGCTACTGCTGTTTCCACTACCGTTAATAGTATTATTCCGTACCCTAACTTGCATAGGTTAAAGAAAAAGAATTGCATCATGCTAGCAAGCATCTAATTTGGTACAGAAATTTGTCTCATTAGAACTGCAATTAAAGGTTTCGTGAAGCTACAAGGGATTGTTTTTCTGGTGCCCACAAAAAAATATTTTTTTGGTTTCAAAAAACCCCAACTAAAGTTGTGTAGTTTTAATTATCATCTCCTCTAGCATAAGAGCACCAAAGGAGGGAAATGTAACACTAAATGTAATAAAAAAGAAACAGTGTTCAGATAATATTGCAGAAGAAATCGAATATTGTGAAGCATGGAATTACACATCAGAAATCTCATATAAATTTAAATGAAAAGTTCTAACGGGAGGCCTTTTAATCTAATGAAAACATATGAATTTGCAAAGGACAATGTCTCTCATTTAAGCTATCAAATTTGATAAAATGATCTCAGAAAGGTTTAGGTCTAATTATATTTTAAAAAAATAACAGTTGACAGAGAAATGAAATAATCTTCTTGAAGAGAAATAACAGAAAAAATTAATTACACCAGAATGCTACAGCAGGGAAAATGAGTCTGATATGCGCCTTGTTTGTCAGAGTAGAAACACATTCAGCAAAGCAGCTATTGAAACATCAAACTGGTTTTATCAGTATTGTTTCACCAGTATATCAAATGTTCAAATGACTACTTCTTGGAATATCCTTTCTTCAAGACTCCTTGAGTGTGACTACATAACAATTAATCCAATGCATAACTATAAACCAAACTATAAACTGAAGGACTTCCCTCAGATACACTTCTTTCAGTGATAAGTACTCATGTAGGTTAATTAAATAATTAGACATTTTGGTAAGTGATCTAGCCCTATATCTCCTGTTAATAGCAGAGATAAATGAAGCAGTTTATGCTTGCATAGGTCTATATATTTGGATTCTAGTATTATTTCTTTGGGCTTTCTGGCGAGATTAAAAACCTGTTTTAAAATTGTCACTCTTTTTTAAGCACGTCTTCTTAATAAAATGAATCCAACAGGTGAAAATGCCTGGTGATACTTAAATTTTTATTATTTTGTTTGTTTATAATCAGTAAAAACTGGGTAAGTGGAGAGTTCCATATTCATATTGTATTGATTACGTGAATGTCTCTCTTTCTTTCAAAAAATGTGAAATTATAATTTTCCTTAGACAAAAGGAAAACAGTGCTCCCTTTTAACATTATCATGTACTAGCTGAGTTAGGATTTTATCTCTTTTTTTTTAATGCTAACTATATTATTTCCTAATATGATCAAGTATACGTTGTCTGCCCCCAGTTTGGTATCATTTTGAAAATGTGCAGGGCATGTTTGGGTTTTATAACCAAATTTGAAAAAACACAGGCATTATCCACTACTGCTCTCTAAACCATCTCAGAGCTAATCTTGACTTCAAGCAGACTTACAATAAAAGTAACTATATAAGTTTTAAGTATCAAAGAATATTCTAGACTTATTCTCTTTGAATTATACTCTAGGTCTTGAGGAAAGTTTTAAAGTACTTAGATAACTGGAAGCCATTATGCTTTTCATGGGCAGTCAGAACAAATGTTATTAAAATGAATATCTCAGTAAGATTCAATTATTTATCACAGGTTTTGCTTATAATGATACCACTTTCCTTTTTTTTATCATCCTCACTAAAAAATTGTATGAAATAATAGTTTTTCGCAAGCTACTATTATTCGATCTCAGCAAAGAAAAAGATTTTACTTTGCCTCACAGACTTTTTTTATTTTGCCGTGCTTTTTAAAGAGGGATTCAGCTTTTGTGTTGAAAGGGATTTTTCAGAATCAGTTTTCCAGAATGGAATGTGAGCAACTTGAATTTAACTCTCTGTTCCTATTGCCTATAGCTGGAATCACTGAACTCAAGTCTACAAAATTAACATTAACTTCAGGACTGCAGGAAGAACAGAGCCCACAATGTCTGCTAATAGTGTTATGGAACACTGTGCAGGCCCCACAATATCTGATAATGCTATAATGAAACAATGTACATGTGTGGGTTCTCAATGACGTGTTGTCCTGGTCTAAGTAACTAAAACTACTTTTTTCAAATTTACTCTACAAGTTATTTGCTAACAACTGAACAAAATTATCATCCTTTTATAAGCAGCGTTCTTACACTATTTTAGCTCTCAAAAAAAAAATTGTAATGTCTATTTTTAAGTATGAAAAATAGTACTTAAAGCACTATGTGCTATAGACTTCTTTTGGATTCAATTACTCTTCATGGTATTTTACTAAATGTCAGGGAGATTTCCTAGACAGTCCTGTTCATCAGCTCATGAAAGTAGCCTCTTCTTTTTAACAGACCACAGCAAACAACATGAAAGTTTCAATCCTTACAGTTTGGTGGGAGTTTTAACAGCCTCTGGAAAAAAAATCAGAATGATGTGCAGTTGTGTGAACAAAAGTTTATGCAATCATTATATCTAGAGTTTGAATTCACAGAAAAAAAATGACATGTCTTGGAAAAGTTTTTATGCTCAGCCCATTCTTTATCATCTTTCTAGTATTCCTTTCAGATGTGAATTTACACTCCTCACTGCTCTTACTGCTCTTCTCCCTTCTTTTCATCAAGTATTATATCCTTACGTTATTAACACACCTGCTTATTGCCTCACATATGCACATACCCTTTGGTGAGAGACTGAAGGGAGGACGAGATCTGCTGTCTCCCTGGTTCTGGGGATGACCCTGTCTGCTCCAATTCAGCACAGCCTGCCTAAACTTAATGGTTTCTGTGAGGTAAAACGTAATTTTCTACCCCTTCAAATAATATGCCAAAGCTTTTGCACACAAAAAATTTTACATCTCCTTGGGTGTGCTTGAATACCTGTTTTGTCTGCTCAACATCTGCTGTATTTCCTGTTCTTCAAAAACAGTTGAATGAGGCTGCCAGCTTATCTTTTCTTGACTTCCACATTCCGCATCAACAGGATCACTCTGAGAGGAACCATTTGCAGAGGAGGTGGAGGGGCAGCAGGATATTTAACTAGCTACCAGTAGGATCAAGGACCAGAATGACCTGGGAGGGCACGTGCAGTAAATTTAGGGGTGATAGAAACAAAATAACACTAGGCATTCTGTACACTTTGCTGCAAACCAGAGGCTGGATTAAAAATAAACCTTAAGGAAAAAATCTACCATGCAAGGACAAGCATCAGGAAGGAGATTTGTTTGCAATTTATACTTTAATTTCTCATTTCTAACAGATCTGACTTTTGCTATTAGCTGCCTCATACCAGTCTGTGTCATCATAAAATCTAGCTTTACAGAAACGAAGGTACGATAGTTCCATGAATGCTGCAGGAGTAGGGCTGATGCCATGGTATGTCTAAGCTTCAGACACCTTAAGTTCCTTACAGCAACCACAATGTCACTTGCCCTCTGTTACATCTATCTCCAGGTTTTTATAACCATTCTTCCATATTCTTTTCCCATATAAGTCTACCCTCAACAAACTGACCAGTGGAACACACAGTAGAAACTTGGCAGGCTACACGTACCCTAAATATCATATTATTAAATAAAAAGTGTAGAGGACAACCACACACACAGGAAAGAGACTGACAGACAGGTGCTATGTAGGGTGGATGCTTCTATGCACTAACAGAGTTACTCTTAATAGCATGGATTGAGTATATTCACATCTAGTCCCAGAGCTAAATTTAAGTCCCTGGCAGCCCTGAATTTAGCAATATAAAAATAGCCATTAAATCTTTGAGATCCACCAGACGTCTTTTGAAGAATTGGATACCTACAGCAGAGCAGCCTAAACATTTTTCATATTAAAAGCTGAATGTGATTAGCTTGGTTTCAGGAGAGATTTCTTTTGCAATATTTTTGGAAATACATTTTCAACATTGCATTCACAAAAATTGATAAAGTATTTGGCATTTCTTCTGAAATATGAATTTATACATGAATTTGGAACCTTTCATGTAGGGAAATACTGCATTTGATTTCCTTTATTTCTGTTCACTTTTTTTTTCATCTGAACATTATTCTGCTTTAGGTCAAGAGGGGCGTAATGCAATACTGTTCATTATGGTATATTTTTTCTTTCATATCCTGTTTTTCAGTTTTAAAATGTTAGGACAATTTTCTCCCAGAATAAATGGAAACGACCCAAATTTGAGATGAATTCCATCTTTCCATGATGAGAAATGGATGTATCCAATGTCCACAGAAATGGACAGAAGTCTTGCAGTTCCTGTTGAGATGACTTGAACCAATCATAGAAGAGCAGTGCTTCACAAAATGGACTTTAGCACAGGGGAAATAATCTCCCAAGTCTCCTTCTACAGCTAATGGAGAGACAGAAGCATCTCTACAGGCAGTTCAGAAGAGGATTCTATAATCCCCAGAGGAGAAATAATACCCAATCTAATTTTAGATTCTGCCTTGCCATCCAGAGAAACCTATCTCTCCCTATTGAACACCTTGAACTTGGGCAGATTAGCAACCCAGGACATGGATAGTCTTCACATTTACACCCCTAAGGCTGGACTATTTCACCATAACTCAGATTCAAGCTGATATAAAGCATACACTCAAATATTGGTATCTGTAGCAGTTGTCTTGACTTATTTCTGCATATACATTTTTACAATCTGAAATATCAAGTATTTCTATTGTTTTGACTCCAGCAATCAGTGATAAACAATAAAATAATATTAATATACAAGATGCAGTTTTATAATAATATTGTACATCTACACATATGCAAACTTCGATCTTTGGGAGGAAAATCCTTTTTAACGAGTTTTTCTTGTGCTGTGAATAATTATTTTGTGACTTTTCCATAGTCAAGGGGATTTAAAGAGAAATTTTGGCTGCAACCACACAAGATTTACTTGGTAGGTACAATAAAAAAAAAAATCCGAGTAATTCTGCTTTTAGATGATTTCCACTTGTGTTTATTTCATGCTCTACATGGGACTGAGACAATTAATGAATATTGACAGCACTGCAGCAGTAACAACTGCACCTCAGCAATCTCCATGAAAGAGACCCTAGTGCTGGAAATTAATTTCTTACAAGGTGACAACTCCATTTTCTTTCCACTGCAGCAGATAAAAACTGAATGCTTGGTTTGGTCTGTGTATAGCAGATAGCACCATGAACATTCTGTCCCAATTGCATTCCCAGTGCTCTCTGTCAATGACAAAGCAAAAGGCAGCCAATACAACAGTTCTTATGAATCATCAGAGTTAGATGTGGAAAAGATCAAGAAATACTATAACCACTATTTTTGTAAGTTGATGCAGCCTTTTTCCACTGAGTCCGTTTTTGAGACGCACCACTCCTTGGCTGCAGGGCCAGCCAGGCCCTGTGGTTGGTCATCTGGGGACATCTGGAACTGTCTGTATCCAGTACAGGGGAGCCCTGGCCTCTGCCCACGAAGGCCACCCTGTGGCCCCCAGGTCCATTGCCTGAGCTCCTGCTCTGAGTACAACCACATGCCTTACAAAACTATAAAAAAGATTTCCTCTCCTTGGTGTCGTATCTTAACCCCACTAATACCTATGACAAAACTTCAGTACTATTTTTATCCATAGCATTTGGTTCTGCTTAGTCAAAACAAACTTGTTCAGCACTTTTAAAGTTCCCGTGCAAAGGGAGGACTTAGAAACTTCCTCTCTTATAAACTTCCCGCCTGTTTTACCAATGCACTCATTGTTTCTGCACTTGTAACTGTGACTGAGAGAATGGAAATCCTTGAACTGTTCATCCTTATTATCTCTTGTTTATAATTCCTTTTTCCTTGGCTTACAACAAATCATTTATATCAATCTGAGTTTTTTAAGTAAGATTTAATGAAATTTAATTATGATTGTTAGTAAAATCCTATCGTATCGCCGCTAACTGTGCATCTTTTGAGAAATTTTGTACAAAATATTTTGTTTTCTAGCTAAGAACATCCTTTATATTTCAAGGATGCCCATTGCTGTGGACTTTGGTTGGCTTTTTTGATTTTGGCATTTCACAGTTTTAGCAGAAGTTCAAACTAAGCAACCATGATTCCTGAGTAAGGGAGTAGTGTTGTGGCAGTAGTACTGGACACCTTGGAGACCAAAAACAGTAATCCTTGAGAAAAGGGCTGATGAGCACTGAGAAGTGCAAAAGCATAGATGATAAAAATCATCAAGATCTAAAGGAAGAAGAAAAAAATTTTTGAGCAATTCTTTGACCAAGATAAAGAGTAGGCTACCAGTGACTTCAGTCAATGAAATGGATGAAGGTGAAATTCATTTGGAAAAGATGAAGAAAGCAGTTGAAGCAGAAGGCTAGATTATTCATGTTTTGCACACAACTAATTTCCCATGATAATGCAATTCCATCTGTAGGCAGATAGGGTAATACCACAGGAAATAAAATAAAGAATATACTTTAACATTATGAATACACCTAAGGTCTGTTAAAGCAAAAATGATGACAGAAATCCATGAGGTTCCATTTGATAATGTTTAATTACTTATATCAGGACTGGTTGTTCTACTGTCTTTTGCTTAAATAACTCAACAATTAATACTTTGATGTGACTTAAAATAAATGAACAATGGTTTCCATTGATAGAAAAATTGATTGAGAACAGAACAGCTACTAGACATTCTTTGGACCTCCCAGGGGACCTAATCTGGTAAAATGTATCATGGGTGCTCAAGGAGGGATTTCAGAGACAGATTTAAGGAGGCACTTTACCTTTAATGAACACACACGGCATTAACAACCTGTCATGTAACAGATGTAGAGCACACAACAAATACTTAGAGACACTATTCCAAGGAGAACAAGTCACCATATTTTTTTGTCCTTTTGATATACAGCTGTGAATAGACAGGCTACATTCATTTTATGCGACAAAGCCTGCATTGTGTTTGTATTTGTACCTGGAGCAGTCATCAAATTTTGTAGGTATCGTTCTGCGGCTTTTAGTGCTTTACATGTGAGAAAGCCTATTTCTTTACAAACGAAACAGAGATGTGGGTTAAAGGCAACATGCAGTTTATTTTTAGTAATTAAAATGCTTTTTGCACACTGAGTTTCCCAGATAACAAGGGTAATGGGAACAATCCTCCCTTAAACGATTTAATTTCTTTTGCGTCTATGCAGCACAGACCTCCTGGAACCCAGAATAATGTACTCATTGACTGACACACCAGCCTTCCTGTAATCTGTAGTCTGACATCACACCTAGGAAGGAACCTTAATCAGACACAATGAAATAATTTGGGAAAGTAAAGGAATTTTACACTGGCCAAATCTAAGAGTCACATGAATACTTGAGGATCTAGAATGAATGTTTTGCTAAAAAGACTGTATGATTAAGATTTTATATATTTGTGCTATGTACCAAATTTAAAAATAATTTAGAATTAAACTTTATTAGGTTTAGAGAAAAAAGAAAGTCTTCTGCCTCCCTCGTGTATTCAGATACTGAGTCACATTTCCTTATGTCTGCAACTAGGTTATCAGATCGACCAGATAGAACCTTCATGTCTAGTTGCTAATTATTCTTTATTACATTTCGTATTATTTCTGATGTATATGAGCAGTTCTCAAGAGTTACAGTCCCTTTTATTACACTACCATTACCATTTTATATACCCAGTAGCCTTTTTTAATCACAGGAGAAGGAGGGAAAAAAAAGTTTAAATCATGAGAAATATCTTGAGAGTTTTGTTTTTAAAGAAAAGTCTGCAGAAATTTTTTTCTCAAACATAATATAACTTAGAAGAAAATTTTCCTCCTAATGGATGTACAGCCCAGATGTGCTTACTCACCCTGAATAGAGGCTCTGGTATTTAAATACTACAGCTTAAGGACACAATTGGTTTAAATTGATGAAAATCTTTGAGCAGTAACAGTTTACAGGCTCTTTACACAAGGTATAGCAATTTGAGTTTCAAATAGTTTGGCACTTTGTCTCATTACCCTTCTGTCACTCTAAAACTTACAGCAGGTGACAAGGAAGTTGCCTCATATACAAGAAGTATGAAATCTATATAGCATATATAATGCTGATTAATGGAAACTATAATAACCTATTATTCAAGCAGTTGGATGAGGGCTTTACTATCTTCCTTATCAAACTACAGCACACCCATTGCTTTGTACCATAGTCAAAATTATCCAGAGATTATATTTATTACACAGCCAATACTCAGTAGCATTTTGTGTGACTTGCTTTTCTAAGAGAAACGCTTCTGACAAAGACAGAAAAAAATTACAAATCAAAGAGAAAGCAATGACCAGTGTTGTCATGGGACCGTGACAAAGTGCATGAAAATGTAACCCAGCACTTTCCAAGCTGCTCCGCTTCTGGGGTCACAGTCTTCCTTCCACTGACAAAGTCTAGATTCACAACTACTTAGCTGGTAGCAGAGGGATCTGTGCTATGGTCTTTCAGGAATTACTTATGCACACTATGGATACAATATATTTCAGGCACCCAAAACAAGTGTTGAACACTGGAACGTAAACTCTCCTTATGTGTCGATAAATTATCTTGTAATGTCTTTTTTATTTTTTATAATAAACTATCATAGAGTCATTCTTAATCTTTCATTTCGTAAGATAAATAACCTTAATATCAAGAGTTTTTCACTTTGCAGTGGCCTTTAACTGCATTAATTCAGTCCTGTAGCACTTCTCTGACTCCCCTCCTGTTTATCTTCATGGCTTTTTTGAGAGGACATTTGAGAATTGACTTACATAATAACATGAAACTACAGAGATATTTTAACAATGGTAGTCTGGATTTCTACTTTATGCCATGAAGAATGAATTACCCTAGACTACAGAGGATGACTTCTGATTTTTAATTTTTCTTGAATTTTTTCCAATTTACAGCGTGATTTGTAGATCTGGTGTTTGTAAATTTGCTCTCTCTGCATAACTGCTGAGGAGCATGTACTTGTAGGTGCTATTCTTTCCCAAGTTTATTAACATAAACACTGGTTACCATACTTCCTTTTTTTCACTCCCAAAGTTATTTCTAACTCAAGAAAAGATAGAAATGTCTTTTGGGTTTTTATAAGAATAAGTGCCCCTCCCCTTATTATTTTGCCTAAATGTTATTTCCTAAAAGATGCATAAACGGTGATTTTAAAATTCCAGTCATGTGAATCATCCCCTCAGGTTTCCGTTGTACCAACGAGGTTGTGTTTATGCTCATAAATAAGCAATTCCAATTATGCTTGTTTATTACCCAAGCTCCTATCATTGGTGTAAAGGCAATTAAAGATTAAAGAATTTCTTCTCTCCTCGTCCTTTGGTGTCTTGATTAATTTTGTTCTCAGCATCACAGTTCCATACTGAAAGTTCATGCATTTCCTCTTTTCACCCTTCTCCTTTATTTGATGCCATCTTAACCACCGCAGTATACTTCTTTGGTACTTGCCTCAGTGAAGTTTTCTAAGGAACTTTAAAAGGTTTTTAGGACTTCCTAATGCCTATGTTGAAACTAATTCTCAGAACTGATTGCCATTTTATTAGCAGAGTAACGCCGTAAGAGAAATCCGTGGTTGATTGGCAGCCAGCTACGCCATGCCTCTGTCTTTACCTTCCAAGGAAGCAAACAATCTACCTTTTCATTGTTCGTATTGTGCCACATTTCCCATCTTTTCCATCAGGATAAGTTCTAGTACTACAAAATACTTACTAGTACCTAGCAATCCACTTCAAATTGTCTTACATATTAACTTTTAACTAGAGTGCTACTGGACTGTGCCAGGGAAGACTTAATTAAATGCCACTTCATATAAGCAAAAATCATGCTCAAATTCCTACGACATCGAAGCAAGATAAATTGTGGTGTGGAAGTACGAATTCCTTTTGCCAAGCTGTCAGGTAAAAAAAGTTGAACAATTCACAAAAACAATTAGGTTCCTAGGCAGTCATTCTTAAGTGTGTCATTCCTTAAGAAAGTTTTATGAATAATTCAAGTAGTGACTTTAATTAGTGTTTAAATGATCAAAAAGATAGTTCTGCTTAAATAATGATGTGATTTTACTAGCAACTGTTTTACCACCATGAAAATTATTGAAATAGAAAACTTCCTAAGACAACTAATCAAACTTGAATAAATGCAGATGCCACTATATTTTTTCTGTGGGTAAATTCGACTGCTTTAGTCATGCAAGCAGAGTTTACAGCACATCTCTGGGGAGTACACAAGGATCTTAATAAATCTCAGTTATGTCTTTCACAGGTAACAGATATTCTTAAGACTGACATGTATGCCCTTCTTCAACTTCCATAAAAGTCAGCAAAATATCTTGTATTGCTAATTTTGGAGGAGGAAAAGGTCCATATCAATGAGACTCTTGTGGGCACTGACACTGACAAGAGGTTGTGATTAATATTTTGCAGCTATCATAACCACGGGGTATAAATCCTGTTTCATGGAAATCAGTGAAAGTTTTTGCTCCTGACTTCACACATTATCTCAGTCTTAAAAAGGTGTGATTTGCTTGCCTAACCGGAGTTAAACAATATCACTTTTGGCATGTTTTCATAATGCACCAGATCATCTGTCACTCCAGAAGAAGGGCATTGATCCCCACTGTGTCAGATCTGTCAGCCCCACATGAATGTATGAGATACAGAAAACCCGAAATAGCACCAAATGCCTGTGTTTAGGCCACTGAATTTTACTCAAAGCATTTCTTAACTTGGGAGTTACATATGTCTGATGGAGAAGACGAAAAACAATTAATTTTTATATACATATTTTCTTTTTTAACATGACTTAAGCATTCTATGATTCTGTGAACTTGTTGTTCAACCAAGCCTTCTTTTAAGTAGCAACGCCTTAGATAAACAACCAGGAAATTAAAGATCTGAAGGAGGAGGTACTAGCAGGCCCCAGTTTTAATTTTCATGGGAATTAATTTATAATATATTTCTACTTTTGATTGCAAAAAAAAAAAATTAATTTGTTTCTATCTACCTCTAAATCATCTGTCTCTATTTTCCTACCTTCTTGGACTTTAACATGGTGAGTGGAATTGTAGACGACTACTTTAGCAGGAGATTACTTCTCCACTGACTGTACTGAACAATTTCCACAATGGGAGATTAACACCCAGCTAATAGGCAGGCTGAGCAATCTTAGACACAGCCTGGAACAGAATTCTTCTTTCAGCTGCTGACACACAGGTGTTTGGTTCCACTGAAACAACCAGAAAATCTGAGAGTTCATACACAGGCAGCAAACACGACACTCAAAGTCTGCGCCTGCTGAAGGGCAGGTGAGGCACTACGAGGTGTCTCAGCTGGCCCTAGATGGCTGTGTTTAGGTGACTGAATTGGGCTCACAAAGCCTTTCTTAGAAACTGTGATTAAGAATGTTGCCAGATCTTTCTAGGCAGAGCAGAATAAAGGCTAGTCTAGATTTTTGTTCCATGATTATTATGGTTGATGCTGAAGAAAACTGTCTACCTTTTGTCAATCCAGTTGGCTCTCAATATATTATAAAAGTATGCAACTGACAAACAATATACACACGAGTTCACACTGAAATTTTTATAACAGTGAAATTTTGAAAACAGTGAATTGCCTTCTTACTGACTTACTGATGCTTGTATTAACAGGGAAGCAGGTTTCCAAAACACAGTAAAGCTTTTTCTTTCATCAGTAAAAACATATTCTTGTGAATTGTAAAGGTTCTTGAATTTGTGAAGATTCACTTGGAGCAAGAGGTGATTATCAGTAAGAGGGTGGTAATCGTGCTGAATGAGTGAAGTCACAAGCATCTCAGAATACGTTATTCTCATGATGTACCAATGTTTAAAGCAAGAGGAGTCCAAAGGAAGCAGAGTGAGGAATGAAAAACAAATCAGCAACTGCTTGTATTTCAGATACATCCAACTTTTTTTTCATCACCATGTCTTGCAATATTGCAACAATGGTGTAAGCCAAGCATATGTGCAGTGCAGGGTTTTGAGGGATTAGTCTTCTTACTCCAACCTATACTGTTGGAAAACAGTTTTATGTGTTACATTTAGAAGTAAGGCTCATTCTTCATGGGACTCTAAGCTCTTAGGAAAAAAACCTATTATTTCAAGGTTCTTTTAAAGGACAAAGGAAGAGATGTACATAAAAATTTTGAGTTAGCCGTTCTTGTTCTCACATTGTTGTTTCATGTGAAAGTCTTACAGAGAAAGAAGAAAGTCACTTTGCAGTCCTCCTGGGATATAGAAATCGTGTATGAATCCATAATGTCTTCTCATCCATGCATCACTGGGGAAGGAAAAATCAAAGTAAGCTTTCTCTTCCAGCCCTGCAGTGTGCTTACTTTCTGTTTTTGCTGATTATATGCTCTCTTTACTGTTGAAATAATATTAAAAGCACATAACAAAAACTTTAACTATTTAATTTAAACCCTGTTGTTTGCTTTAAACAACATATATAGACATGGTCATCTACCTCCCAAAATAAACTCCTGGCAAAAAAACAAATTCAGCAACAGCTACCATGAATTATAAGAGGGTTTTATATTTCCTTCAGCGTAAAACAGGGAAAAATAAATCCCATCAGTAAGTAAATGAAGTGGATCTCAGCATAACCAATCTATGAGCTGAAAATTAGTTTAATTCCCATGGTAGGAAGTTTAAGAGATTCATAGATTAGAGGGCCAGAAGGGACTGTTGTGATCAAATTTATAAACTTATGCAGAGATTTTCAAAGGCACAGAAGACATTTGGGTATGCAATTCCCACTGACTTGCAGAAGAATTTGGATTTTAATTGTGACTTCATTACGGAGCACCCCTTTCAAAGAATAGTAATTCGACCAATACCCTGAATCCTAAATCATGATGCGTAAGAGTCAATGTCACCCATGATTCAGTTACAAGTGTCTCAACATAGTCAAAATGCAAACAAATTATAGCACCCTAAGTGCCCAGTATTTGTCCTCTGACATTGCCTGAAGAGGAGTTAAAAGAAATTTGATGGCTAGGCCTGTTCAAAGACCTGTGCAGCCATGGTAGTGGTGAAAGTACCTTTAGACTGAAATAGAAAACATATCCTATCTGAAGTAAGCAGAAGTACAGGCAAAAGCCTACACCTTGAGGGAAAACACACTTCTTATTTAATTTATTTGACAAAATTATTCTTTCTCTATGGAAAATGTCCTGATGATATCAGCACATTATAATTAATTGCAGTTTTTTAAGCTTACTCGAGTAGAGTCATGATTCAACTTAGAAAGGGTTAAATGCATTTTTGTTACCAAAAGGACTCTTCTTGAACAGGAAAAGGCATATTCATCAAAAAAAAAAAAAAGGAAATTTGTTAATCTCTTGTAACAGACTGTTTCTCCGTGGTCTACTTCCTGTATTTAAATACAGTTTATCTTAGTTTTAAAAATAACATTTAAAAAAGAAACAGAGGAAGTGTTACACTGGGTGAGACAGTGATCCATCTATTCCTAGTATCCGGTCTCCAAGAGTGGTTTTTAAGACAGACTCTTACGTTGTCAGATATATCTGGTGTCTTCTAACGACAGTTTTAAAACTCTGTTAGTATTTCTCCTATGCTAAGCACATTTTTTTTTTTAATGTTTGTTTACTCATTTATTTATTTCACCATTACTGGCTATGCTTTCTGAAGTGTTGCCGCAAGCACAACTGCATACCTTTTTTATTCCAACTGTGCCGGCTCTGAAGCGCCAGCAGTTGATGGTTTTCTCCAGCAGTCACATTTTGGAAATTGCTGTTGATCCTCAAGCATCCTCTCTAGTTTTAGAGACAGAAAGAAAATTTAAGGCTGGGAATACTAGTACTACTGAAGTGTTCTTACCAGGAAAGAAGTGTTTTTTCAGTGTATCTGCTGCTGCTGCTTCCTTCCCAAGGTAGATGGCACGGAAGCCCTGACTGTCAATAAGCTGACCACCCAAAAACAACAAAAAAAGAAATCTCAGCATCATGTTTGCTATCAAAACACCTGCAGTATTGGTACAATCCAAAAGCTGAAGAGATCATAGGAATTTTTTTATACATTAGTCAGTTCTATCTACAGTCTGGGTTCCTTACTTCTACATATGTCAATAGACTTATGCACTGAAATTATAATTTTGACAGAATTTATAATTCTGGCCAACAACTATGTCATGTACCAAATGGAAATAAAGAGAAATTGATCTGACTGATGGGGTTTTTTGCAGGGGAACAAGTAGTGTCATCTTTTCAGAGACGGCTCTTCCAATCAAGTAACCTATTGAGAAAAGCAGACATCACTGGCTTCAACAGATCATATTTACGCCTATTCTGGAACTTCCAGCATATGCAAAATAACAGCTTTGAAATGGTAATCAAATTTTTGGAAAGAGATAGTGCACTTTTTTCTTTATCTGCTCCAAACCCAGCACCACCTTGTCTTTCTCTACTACTTCTAGCTCTAATGAAGATTAAGCAAGCATACTAAAAAACACAAGGAAAGCTCTTTTCACAGACTTAGTTCTATATCCTCTGTAAAATATAGAATCAATTTTCTATACAACCCCTTTTTAAAAAGTCGTGCTTACAGTCAGATAAAAAATTACTTTTGAATCTTGTGGAGAGGAATGATTAAGCTATGAATTTACTTGCCTTTTATAGGGATATTTCATATACAATACCTTACTAGATCATTTCATTTGAATCTCCCATCACTGATTATTAATACATGTGTTCTGTTACACAGACCAGATAATATCCCCAAGCTGAATTTTCAACAGGCTGCTGTTACCTTTGGATTCTATTGTATTGAATCAGAAAACCTTTAAGGCTTTCTTTTTTCTTCTTGTTTTTCTCCATACTTTCTGTCACGCTTCTTCAACATAGCTCTCTCTCCATGCTTCTTCATAAAAGTGGGATATAAGGACCTCTCGTATTGTCCCATCTCTCTTCATACCTGCAGCAGTAAAAGCATATAGGTCAGTTTGCACTTTAGCTAGTACATGGAAGACACAATCCTAAAGATTGTGTCTCTCCCTGGCTCCATTTACCTATTGCTCTTGGTCCTTCAATGGTCCTGTTACTCAAAGTCCTGCAATTTGCTTCTGTTGAAACAAATTCAGGCTAGCTCTGTTCTCTCTCCTGGCTTCAAAACATTTGCAAACACCATGGTTTGTCCAAGGAAGCTACAATCTCACCAAGTTTAAACTGAGCATAGAAAGAGTCAACTCTAAGAAGCCCCTCATTTTACAACAACAATAACAGTTGAAGGTTTAAAGCAGCATGAAGCATCACACATCACATGGCTGATCTGGAAGAAGTCAGCAACCTGCTAACAGCAGGGATATCTCTCTCTCTCCCTCTCTCCTTTCCTCCCCCATCTTCCTCTCCTAATCTACTTTTTCTCTTCTATGCATCTGAAAACCTTGGTGGTTGTTGTTGGGGTGAAATACCTGCTTCCGTGCACACCTTGATTAAAACACTACTGTGCTACCAGTGTGCTGGTTTCATTATTTTATACTGATGCTGAAACTTGATTTGTTAGCCTTTGTTTAAGCTCACCATGTAAGTAGTTTTCTTTTGATCGTCTCACTGGTTTTCTTGAGAATGTTATTTTTTCTTGCTTGCTTCCTGTGGATGTAGAAGCTAATCTACCTCAAGGGTGACTGCTGTGCTTACTCAGCAAGATAATATTGACTTTGGAATTAATTTGTAGAAAAGCCAAGAAAAACCACATAACCTACAGATGTGAGGTTCAGAGGCAAACCCCATTTTTTTTTATTTTACTTTTGTTTTAAGGACATAAACTCAGCATTTGTGGAAAACAGACATAAAGACTAGTATTTAGCATATTCTTTCCTGGAAAACTGGGAGAAGAATCTATATGGATAGCAAATGCTGTAGTAGACTTTTTTTTTTAATCTTGAGAGGTGATAAAACACCACAGTAACAGCAATGAGCTAGAAAAATCTCAATAAAAGAAAAACAATTAGAGACATATGCATTAAAATACATTACATTTCTCTTATTTTCATTTTACATGAATAGAGAATGCACAAGTTACAGTGGGACAACAGCTACAGCTCATTACAAACATGAAACATCAGGAATACTAACATGTTCTTAACCTTTTAGCAAGAACTTCATACATAATCAGTGTATCTGAAAAATATAATTCTTGAGATTAATTCTCCATAACAAAATCTTCTTCCATACACTTCCATTTTTCTTTTATCCATCTGTAATCCTCCTTTCTTGGTTTCAAAACAAGAAGAGGAGGAACAGCAAACCAAAAATTAGACAGTTTTTAGGGACTTTAGAAATACACTGCTTTTACAATGTAATTATATTATGGTAAAACTTTGTCGTTTGCAAAGTTTGAAGTGTTTAAAGATGTATATAGGGTTTGAAAAAAGGGGGGATTTTAGTTAATTTAGTTATTTAGTCAAAATTCTCTTGAAAAATATGGTTTAGGAGAGCATTAAGTTAATTTCTAATCTGTCTTGGGTATCAGTATGGTCCTTTATAAGTAAATAAATAAAACTAACTTAAATATTTCATCTTATATCTTCTGCTTCTTATCAGAGAATAGGAATAAAAAATATCAATTTCACATGTGCAGTGAATGATATTTCAGTGTTTTGTATGCCTCAGCAAACTAGGAGTTGATCTGTTACTAGTCAGAAATTACAAAATCAGTTCACTCAGTCTTCAATTTCACACATTTCTTTTATTCCACAACAAGTCCTTTGAAAACCACAATTCTGACAATTTTTAAAATTCATTATCACATTGATCGCATCTTCAACACTGTATAGGACGGAACTGCATCCAACAGGCAAAACCTGTAGAAGAGGTTTTTAACTTTCTAACAACATTACAGAAGCAGATTTTACAGAGCAGGCTCAGAGTCACGATAGGGAGAATTAGCCTGTGGTTTGGATTAGAACATCTCTGTTATTGTTTATTCACATGTAAGCAATGTTTATGGCTGCTTCCAAATTCTGTTCTATCGTGTATTGGTAGAATGCTTGGTAGTGGTGTAAAGGAGAAAGTTAAAAAAGGAAAATTGCTAAAAAGATAAAATCAGGGAAAGGGATATTCTGCCTGATTGTGGACATGCAGCAAAAAGATGCAGCTTTCCCAATTAAGATGAAGTGGTTTGAGTGATCTTTTTTAACTTTGAGATATAGCAGTCTCAGTTTTATTTAGGATCTCCTAGGTAAGCAGACTGAGAACCACCTCTCCCTTTCATGAATTTAAAGATCTTTTTCTTTCACACAGAAAGAGTTCTCTTTCCCTCCCAGATGATTTGTTAAGAGTACAAAGATTTCAGTCTCCTGTGAAGTCTCGTAAATTGTTCCTCTTTAAACATACACAAGGATGTGATAACCTAATATTTTTAATGCAAAAATATGCAGAAAATGCACTTAAAAATACCACAGGGACTCTTAATACAGCAAAAAGAAATCGGAAAGGCACATCTGCATTGTGTTTTTCTCTTAACATAAGCCACTCTTGGAAATGGTGGGTTGGATATTATCCACATGACATTCTGAACACTTTCTACCTTGTTAGTGAAACTTGCTCATACATTTTACTCTGCATCCAGTCTGACAGTACACAAGCCATCTTGAAAGAATCCTTTAAATAATATCTTTCATACAGTGCTCTATTTTTTGTTATTAATGGATTTCAGAGCATGGGTTTTGAACGCAACTCTCACTACTTTTCTTGGACAGAACTACTACTCCTGGAGTTGTCAGCTCCAGCTGTGCCACGGAAGTCTAAAAATAAATGGATATGCTGCGACCTGGTGAGACAGTTAAACTCCTGTGGTGCTCCCTCCTGCTCCTCGGTGAGCTACACTAGTTCATCGGGTCTAGACCAAAGAAGTTCCCTGCTCCCATGCAGTTGCAGAGAAAGGTTTTGAAGTAGTAGCCTATTTCTTGGGAATGCGGAGGAAACATTTCTGTTCTTGTTAACCATGCAATAAAACGCATCGAAGGTCCTTTCAAGTCTGGAGCAGTTCTGCCATCGCATGGTGCCAGCACAGGATATTCCAGCAAAGACCTCGGTTGTGATTCATCCCTATAAATCAGTGGAGCAAAAAATATCCACTTAAAAACACTGCTTTTCCCCCAAAGCATCCCCTCCTTTTTTTCTTTTGTACCCAGCAGTGTGCACCTTGTGTGCATGCAGCATAGCCAGTCTCTGAGTACCACTGGTGATGTGTCATTTACATAGCTCTTCTTCTTCTGAGCATCCTTCTGTAGGCATTTTTGCCATTTTCTCCAAACAATATGGCATCTCAGTGTGGGTTTTCCCTACCAGAGGAAAGCAGCAACACCTTGAAATAAAATCAAAGCCACAGCCTTAGAATAAAAAAAACTTATTTTCAGAAACGTAAAGAGAGTGTATTAGATTTGTAATCCCAGTAGTTTCAAAAATTGAAAAGGGGAGAAGGTCTTAAATAATTTCAGCAGAAGCCAACACAGTTAAAAGTAAGCACTAACTCAGTTCTCTGGAAGAGAGAGACAGAGAAAGCAGATAGTACCAGTTGCCTTTATAAAAATAAATGTGTTAAGTCACTTGAAATAACCATCAGTAGCTACAGTTTAAAAAAAAAAGTTACAAAAAAACTAACATCACTGCTAAAATTCAAAAAGTTGCTCCAGGCTTTTAAAATTTGGTAATAGAAGGTAATACATTTTATAAACTGTCAGCTCAGTGATTTGACTTCAGCTTTATCTACTGCAAAGCAAGAGGTCAGGGTTAAAGAACAGCCAGAAGCCTCCTGCCTTTGGGACCAGCAGAGATGAGAAGGATCTGTCCTTCTGGACTCAGGGGAAGGAGGAGGTGCAGCTCACTTCTATTTGGAGCACTCCCCAAGTAGACGTCTAGCTTCAGCAATGACAATAGTAATTATAATCCCGAAGATGGCAGGATAGCTGAAACGGCATGGGGCAGTATTAAAAAAAGGAAGAATCCTCAGGAACTATTGAATACCCTTTGGAAGGCTGAGTGCGCTTGCTTTAGAAGTTTTCCTGAACAGTGAATAGAGGGATTTAAGACAGCAGGTACAAAAACATGCATTGTTGGAGTCTAAGACAGTGGAAAGCAAAACCCATGAATCATCATTAGTCATTATAAGGAAATAAAGTGATATGTTCTGAATTCAGATGAAGCCCTTGACAGAGGCAGTGACAGCTACTGAAAAGACAACAGAGCTCTCAAGCCTCCCTTATTATGATGGCACTACAATTGGATTTTACATGAAGCATAGTCTGCTTGCTCCTTAGTTGTCATTTCTGAATCAGCTAGGGGCTGACACATTGCTGCTCCAACAAATAACTTATCATTGAGCTTACAAAAGGTTAAAGTTCTTTTCATTTGTAGATAACAAAACTAGAGAAGCAGCGAGAGGCAGTATTCACATCCATTTCTTGAAACTGTGCCCCTGAAATTTGAACTGTGAAAAAGGCATTTAGCCAAGGATGTTGTAAGTATGCAGCCATTGTGGCAATTCTGCAAAGGTGTGCTGAACACAGTCTCAGCTGCTCTGCTCCATTAAGAGCAGAGAGGATCATTCCTTTCGGCTCAGGAGCAATCCTGTATAGCTACAAAAGCAGGAACAGACGCGCCTACAGGAGGCAAAAATGAAACAAACAAACCACCACCAACAAAACAAAAAACCCCAACAACAAAACACAATACACACACAAAAACCCAACAAAAAACCAAATTCACCCAAAACCTCCCCCCAAAGAATCTCTTCAATCAGAATAAGGCAACTATATAACAAATTTATTCTGAAGGTGGTCTTTATAGAGAGCTGGTTCAGGTTATCAGAAAACATTTTCATATTGTTCCTTGCTAGACTGTGCGTTGACCCTTACCTCACGTTTCAGCATGTAAATGAGACTGAAGGAAATTAGCTCCAAAATTTCATCTATTGCCTAGTGTAGTGATCACAAATCTTTTCAGGTTGATATCACTGCTTCCCACTTGCATCCCATCTGTCATCTTTCCCCCTCAATAATTTCTTCTGTTCTCAAACTTCTGTCTTCATAGAGGAATGAATGAAGACTTTCTATCTTCCTTTGGGTTCCAGCTAAGCTTCTGACCCTCTCAAATCTTTCCAGGACTCACAGAGTATTCTGTCTTTTTCCACCGGCAAATAAAAAAACAACAAACAATAACAAAGTTTTTAACTCTTGCAAGACAGTGACAGGAACTTACATCTCTTGTCAAGAGACTTCAATGTGGAGGATGCAAATTGTGTAATAATCACAGCATAAGACCAGAAGGAATCATTGGATTATTTTGTCTGACATCTCATGTATCATAAAACATTGCAGTTCAGACGATTACACTTGGTCTTATTTATGCCTTTACAAAACTCAGTAACTTGCATTTGATTAAAACAAATACACTCAAAAGGCATCTGGAAGAAATATAGAAACGTAGAACTTCTCATTTCTTTTGGTAGTTTGTTCCACCAGTTAATCACCCATTAAAATCACTGCTAAACCCAAAGGTTTATTTCCAGAGTTGTTTTTTTTTCCTTACTACAGCATCTTGCTGTTAGTTCTTGTTACAACTACAGTTCTTTTTTCTTTCGTTTTAATGAAATTAAAAAGCCCTTAAATATACAGGGAGTTCTCACAAAACAGTAAACACTGTAATCAAAGTGCATGTAGATCTTAATTTTGGCAGATAAAACTGTGAGAAGATCCTAATGAAGTACACCACTCCACACTACTCAAATTTTTCCTGTGGCTTCTTTCTGCTCCACTCCAATTTTTCAGCATCTTCTTCAAAATACAATAAACTGAATCCTTCTCCAGTACCAGACTCCCTACTACAATATTGAGGAATAGTATAAAGCCTATAGAACATTGAGGAATTGTAGGTAATGACTTCAAGAGTGTGAGAAAAGAGTCAATGTTACTTGGCTGGTAAAGTGCAGCATATGAATTCAAATGTCTGGGGTTTAGTTTCCGTCGTATTGAAGACTGTTATGTAAATTTGAATAACTATTTTCCAGAATTTTCAGATTTTGTTATACCAGATATAATAACTGCAAGTAGGATCTTCTCTTGGATGTTGCATCATTTAATTCTTTATTGGTTCTATGTGCTTTGAGATCCCCATCTAGAAATCATCATTCCAATTAACTTTCACATATATTACCACATTTTTGTTACCATGACATAAATACAGGTATTCTAGAAACCACTGCTAAAATCTCCATAAAGTTCTTCTCTGTAACATAAAAGAATAATCAGTAAAGTTGAAGAGATATAACAGTGGTTTTCTGATGGCACGCCTGAAAACGAAAGACTTGAAAGTCAGAAACAATTCTTAAGAGGAGACTCCATCTTCCACTTGGACAACGAAGTCCAATTTATTTATGTGTCTCTACTCATTCAGTACAATTCTTCTATGTACACAAACAGAAATACATATTTATGCGCAAAGTTTAATTCCAAGGTCGGGAGGCATAATGGAGCCTAATTTTATTATACTAGATAATTTTCCTAGAGGTGCATATTGATTTCACACTGTCAAACAAACTGCAAAATACATTATAACAAAACAATTAAAACTGCTGATAATTATTACAATTAACTCGCTGTTTCATACTAATGGAATGCTCAAGCATCCGAGAATTCCTGATTATCAGAAACTAATGGATGTTCAGAAAAGGATGTCATTTTCTGTAGCAATTTGTTCTTGGCCAATTTAATGTTCCCTCAAAACAGTTTTCCATTCCCAAATGTCTCATTTGTGGCTTTACAAAGGAAGGAATCATGACAGTATTGTTTCAATGCTTATTTTGTCTTCAGAAGTCTCAGGTCTGTTCACTTTGCTGTTATGCCAGGAGCATATAATCCAGAATAAAAGAATCATAGAATTATTTTATACACTGATTTGTTAAACAGAGTTGGAGGATTCTCATTTTAAAGCAGTGTTAAATGTGAACTAATTCTACTGAAGTGTAAGATTTTGTCTGAAAGAAGAACACTGATCCACTTTATCTAGCGGCATTTCTCTGTCATATGTGCTACTTGAGCTGTGTGAAACCTCCTTATTATACAGCTCTTGATGCCTGTTGTGCTGCTGTAATACTTGTGATGCTGTTCCAGTGCCTGAACATGATGCTTTTCAATCAAGAATCCAAGCGGAGTTTTGCTATTCAAATCTGACTAGTTACTGCAGAAGCCCTTTGATAGAAAGGGCAAGCTGGGAACAGCGAAGGACAATCCCTTAAAGCTTACTTCTGTCCACATGCATTTTTTGCACTTACAGTGCCAGATGCACATCAATTGAATGTTGCCCTGAAGTGGAATATTTTCTGCAGGGACTCATGCAGCTGGTTTGGCAACCACTTTATTGTGCCAATGTTAAAACTCATGATACAATAATCTGCTTTATGAAATACTTTTACGTACTTTTCAATAAGGAGCACTGTGATCAAGAGTGGCATGAATTCTATAGGACACCTGTTTTACAGAACAGAACTTTTCCAGTGATTATTATCTTGGGAAAACACGTATCTCAAAGGCTACGGTTTCTGAAAAAGCATGACACAATAAGATACTTTCTTGAGATTTGTATTTCCAGTACCTTTATTTTGTTATTTAGAGAAATCAAGTAATTAACAGGGACAAGCAAGTATTATTAATAATTTCTTCAATGTCATCCATGTGGTTTTGTGTATTGAACCTACTGGAGAACATCTTGTGATGTAAAGGTCTTACTATCTCTTAGAAACAAACAACACCATTAAAATAAATAAGCCATCACAGCCTTATGAACCTTTCCATAGAAAATGAAAGAAAGTGAGTGAGAAGAAAAGTTTTATATTCCTTCATTGGAAGTGTCTAGGATATGATACATTTTGAAGAATAACAGTCTCTCTTTGAATTTTTAAATAAAATTTCCAATAAACTGGGGCAGAATTTCCAAGGATTACTTTAAGACCTTTAATCTTTTTTTAAAGTAGGAAATATATTAGTGTTTTGCTGATTTTTAAAGCAGGAAATACCCTAGTGCTTTGCTGAATCAGGGCCTAAAAGAGCAATCCAGTCACACTCTGGGACAAAAATATCACAGTGTGTAAAATATCCATAATGTGATTAAGAAGAAAAAGGTCATTTTGAAGCTTAAAAATATTTAAGAGTTGAAACTTTAAAATGTTTCCACACCCAGGGTAAGAAATGTATACCTTCACCAATACATTCACCTAGTAACACAGCTTAGCTAATTACACAGCTTGAACAAACTGCTTTGTGTCACTGGGGAAAGAAGTAAGGAGCACCTAAGTCAGTTCTGGATTTTAATGGCTGAGCAAGAGTTCTTACAGAACACCACAGCTAACAGAGACTGAAGGCAGAAATCCTCATCATGCCAAATTTCTTTTACACATACCTGGAGAAGGAACTAAGTATCTCAGCAGTTCTGTGATAAACATTGTTTGGAGAGACAGCACAGGGCAGGGAAAGATTTCCAGCAATTGCCAGATAAATTGCCTGTTGTAGCCTAACTGTTCTCACTGAAAAAGGAATTTTTTGTAAACAAGCAGGGTGGCAAAAAATAAATACCTGTCTATCAGGAACTTCTCCTAATGGGAAGACCCCATATCGTCCTGAACACGGGGTTTTTTTACATGTTGGAATCACATAACAACATATTAGCGCCAAAAGGCATGAACACCTAATTACCGTGCCTACCTCTGCTATATTAGAGTTCAGTGTGTCAAATGAAACCACCAGTTGAGTGTATATTTGCACTGAATTACCTAATAGAGCTACGATTTTGACTACAGACTCTAGGTGTTGTCACAGTAAAAAAAGGGTTTTTTCTCTTTCATCTTTATTTTAAAACAGAGACCATTTTTTCACCATAACAGCGAAAAATCAGAAAAGGCCATAACACTTCTGAAGGACTTTGGAGTACTCTGGGCTAGGATACAAAAACCCTATTAGCTTCTTTTTCTCGAAACATAAACGTGGACTCACATCTTTAGCAAATATCTGAGAACAGCTGAATCGTACTATAATTTCTAGCACAGTGTTCTTTTATAGTTTTTTTTTTGCTACAGGGTCTTCCCTCCACCCCTTTTTCAGCCTCCATAGCCAGGCTGTCATAAAGAGTTCCTTAGAATGATTCACATTTCAACAGTACTATGGATATGTAAAACATGAATTAGACTTACTGAAAGAAATAGAATCAGAATGTAAAGCAGACAAAATACTTTTTCAAGGAGCTGTGAGGTTCACTGCAGTCTCTGAACCCAATTCAGCTCCTGAGCTTACTACTTCACAGAAATTGTACAAGCTACCAGATAGGGCAAATAGGTGCCACACTGTAGTGTTTGATTAAACATATCCTAGGTTCATGAGTTCGACATGCTCGGTCAATTTATTTGTGTTTGCAAATTTTAATTTAATTTTATTTTTTAAATATTTTCTTCACTGTAAGAGATTTTCCCATATATCCCCATGAATCAGATGGCAGATGTAAGGCATCACATCTTGAATCTGACATTTCAGTACTCTTTTTAAACCTGAAGGCCATTATCACATTCATGGATCTGAAATGCACACAACACACATTTTAATTCTGTCTATATGACAGACCAAACTAGGAATGAAAAGATGAAGACGTGTCATCACAGATCCCTGGAAGAACAGCAGGAGGCATTGAAGACAAACACAGTAACAACATGTCCCAGCCCAAGATTTCAGCTAGAAAATGAGAAAATGAGCACCAAGATCAATTCAAGTCCCAGCTGAGCCATATGACACTATTAATCACAGAGAAAACCTGTATTTCCTAATACCAAGACAGTCAAAATCAGCTTCACTAGATGAGTTTTTGATTTTTCATTGTTCACCTAAGAATACCCCTCCCTAAAAAAAAAGACCAAAACCAAATCAAAAACCCCTGAGACTGCTGGCAGGCTAAGCTAAAAAGATTGCTAACTCTGGGAAAAACTCTTTTAATTTGGGTATTTTATGAAGAACAGAATTAAGCAAAGGAAGATAGTTGAATCACTTTTTACCTCCTGTGGTAAATCTTAAACACCCAAGAAAATAAAACTCTGTCATCACCTCAAGCAGATTGTGGTCAGCCTTGTAGATGGGCTGAAGCATGCACCCTGAGATTGTGGGGCGAAGATGAGAGTCAGGCTCAAGCTTTTGGCTTTCCTGCTGAACAGTGGCTCAGATAGGTCATGGAGATGAATCACACAGAGCTTTCAATAAAGTATTTGAAGCAGGGAAGTATTTTCCATTGTTCACATCACTTCTGGAGGCACACAGAAAGATTACTTGCATCTCCAGAGGGAAAAGACTTGCCTTTTTACCACAGAAATGTTCATCTTCCATTTTTTTTCAAGGCCAAGATATCGATGACTCACCTCAGAACAAATGTGATGGATACAAAAGTAATCAAGCAGTGAGGGAACCTGATGAGTGCATTTCACATCTGGGGCTTGTTTCCCTTTCTCTGACCAAGGCTGAAGTTACTGTGAAATATTTTAATTAATCTGCATTAGAATGTCATAGCCTAAATGAGCTCGAAAGATTTCAATACAATCCATAGCACATCACAAATACTACCTTCAGCTACAGTCATTTCTGTAGTCTTAAATCTGAGAGACACGCAGATAAGATGACAGGTGTAGCATAAAGAAATAAAATACAGTAGAAATCAATTACAGTCAAGTGATTTTTCTTCCTTAAGCAACATTTTTATAAAAGAGAAATTACTCCAACAAAAGTGACTGTAATTTCCTTAAAGGCTGAAAGATCTACATATTTTCCCTAAAAACTAAATTTCATTTTTTCAGTCTAAATTATAAATAAATTCCCTAGTTTTCCATGATTGCTATAGCTCATCACATTGAAAACTATGCCACCTGCACCGAGAGAGGCGCATTCAGTAACTCATGTCCTAAACAATCAGATGTAATTAATATGATAGTCACAATTAATATGATGTTTTCATAGCTAAGATGAAACAGGCAGATGGGGACAAGAGTCTCACATGCATCTGGTATCACATAATAGGAGCCTGGCAAGAGATTCTTTTCTTGACTTCCTATTTACATATTTGATTAAGTAGAATCACAGAATCATAGAATTGTTTAGGTTGAAAAAGAATTTTAAGATCATTAAGTCCAACCATAAACTTAACACTGCCCAGTTCACCACTGAACTATGTCTCTAAGCATCCCATCTACACATCTTTTAAACACCTCCAGAGGTAATTACTCAACCTCTTCCCTGGACAGCCTGCTCCAATGCTTAACCACCCTTCTACTGAAAAAAATTTTTCTTTATATCCAACCTAAGCATCTGGAGCAACTTGACGCCATTTCTTCTTGCCCTATTGCTTGTTATCTGGGAGGAGACCAGCCCCCACTTTGCTACAATCTCCTTTCAGGTAGTTGTAGAGAGCAATAACATCTGCCCAGAGCCTGCTTTTCTCCAGGATATACAACCCCAACTCTCTCAGCCACTCCTCATCAGACTCATGCTTCAGATCCCTCTCCAGCTTTGTTACTCTTCTCTGGACATTCTCCAGCACCTCAGTGCCCAAAGCCAATCACAGGACTAGAGGTGTGGCCTCACCAATACCAACTACAGGGCAACAAGCACTTCCCTGTTACTGTTGGCCACACTGTTGCTGACAGACACCAGGATGCCATTTGCCTTGTTGACCACCTGGGCTCATTACTTTGGGTTCAGCCAGCTGTCAACCAGCAGGCCGAGGTCCTTTTCTGCTGGGTAGCTTTCCAGACACTCTTCCCCCAGCCTGTTACACTGTAGGGGATTGTTGTGACCCAGGTGCGACCTAGACTTGTTGACCTTCATACTATTGGCTTTGGTCCATTAACACAACCTGTCCAGATCCCTTTGCAGAGCCATCATACCCTCCAGCAGACTAACACTCCTACCCAACCTGGTGTTGCCTGCAAAGTGACTGAGGGTGCACTTCATCCCCTTGTCCAGATAATTGACGAAGATACTAACAGGACTGGCCCCAGCATTGAGTCCTAGGAAACTCCACTTGTGACTGGCCATCAGCTGGATATAACTCCATTCACCTCCACTCTCTGGGACTGGCCATCCAGCCAGCTGTCAGAAGAATGCTGCGGGAAACAGTGCTGAAGGCTTTACTACAGTCCAGATAGAAAACAACCACAACCTTTCCCTCATTCACTGGGCAGATGACTCTGCTACCAAAGGACATGTGGTTGCTCAAGCAGGATATGCTTTTCGTAAACCCATGCTGGCTGGGCAAAATGCCCTGGTTGTCCTGTACATTGCATAATGAGACTTGAGATGATCTGCCCTATGACCTCTCCCAGCACCAAAGTCAGGCTGACAGCCCTGTAGTTACCCGGATCTTCCTTCTGACCCTTCTTGTAGATTTTCTAATTTCCAATCAGCTGGGACCTCTCAAATACCAGCTTCCCCAGCAAAACTCTGCAGGACTTATATTTTCAAACTGAAAAACAATGTCAGAAATACATTAATTGTATGTGTATAATTTATTAATTGAACTTCTGCTACTATGAAAGATTCTTCTTGTTAATGCTGCAGTCTATTGTACGGCTGAGAATGGCATTTTCACATGACTTGAAAAGGTTGACTCCCCTTTTAAGATGGAAAGATGGCGGGCTATATGAGTTCAATATTTTATATTTTAAACCAGAAGATTACCTTTAGACTACCCCTCTCACTTCTACCTGAGAGCAGCTTTCACAAACTTCTTCAGTAAAAACTAAGCAAAAATTAAAAATCTAATTAAGGTTATCAGCAGCCTGACTCTGTATCCTGCTGTTAATATTTCCAAGCCCATCTAACCTTGGAAAAATCAGCCAGTGGAGAAGGAAATATCTCTACCTTTTAAATAACAGGTCAATTTTTTGAGCTTTCATTATGTATGAAACTTACATCCTGTAAATCCATCTCCTGCATATATTCGGTGTCTTCCTTTCATGTTGAAGTTGTTCCACTTTTTAAGGAATAATTATCATTGGGTTATATGACTCTTGTGAAGACTCAGAATGACTCTTCACTTCTGTCAGTTTTGAGACAGGAGATTCAAGCTAAGATCTGGTCCTAGATACTAAGTAATTCAGTCTCTTCTTTCATGGGCATTTTCTTATTTTTTATAATTGTTTTATTTTCTTCTAAATATTACATTGGGCCATAATAAAATACATGCTGATTTTTTGTGCCAGTCTGCCTGGACAACCAAGGTATTATAGAGGCAGTAATCCATTTTCTTCACTATTACATCAATGTTTTCTGTCAGCTACTGTATTCTTCCAAACTTTAACAGTGCTTATTTCGTGTGGGGATTCATTTGGGTTTCTATTGGGGTTTTCTTGGTTGCTATTTGTTTTTTTCCCTAGTAAGTTCTACAAATTGGAAATAGATCGGTTTTTCATTATGGGTAGAAATACATCTGGTCAAAGTTATTGTTGTATGTAAAAGTACTGACTAACTATTTCAGATAAATTCATGTGAATTTGTAAGAATTATATTCCCTAGTAAGAATTCTATGAGACTAGAGCCTCACATGAGGCACTACTATTAAAAACTCTTTATCAAGTTTTTGTTAGTGGTGTAACATTGGATCAAGTGGTTGTGGGTGACTCAGCTGAAATTAAGGGGAACCAAATAAAAGTAATCCTATAATGAAGGTTTTAAATTCAGAAAAGAAAACTTGCAGGCGTTGAATTGAATGTAGCACAGATTTAGGATCTCCCTAAGCCATAAGCATGGGAATTTTCTTTGATTTTCATTACAAAGTGGAGGAAACTCGGAGAAAAGGGCCTCAAATTTAAATGGATGAAAACAGCGTCTTCAAAAGTGAGAAAAACAGAAGAGCTGCAAGAAAAGGAAAAAAAGGTTTAATCAGTAGTGAAAGTTATGTGTTACAGGTCAATATGTTTAAAGAAGAAGTGAGAACTGCAAGAGTCAAGATAAATAAGATCTTGCAAAGGATATTAAACAAATACTGAAAAGTTTCTTATCCACATAATTAAAAATAGATCAAGGAAAAAGATTAAATATAATCTAGATATGGCCCCAAAAATTGAGTTAATATTTTGCCTCAGTTTTTAGTAAAGTTGATGGCATTAAGCATATTAGAAGAGGCAAGCTGCCTTATAGAAATCAGGGGCTACAAATGTAAATTACCAGAAGTAGGGTGCAAAAAAATCTCAGTAGATATTCAATGTACTCAGGTTGGAGGAAATTATAATCCTTATCAGAAAGATTATATGATCTCTTGGGTAATTCTCTCTTTCAGATGAGTGTAGTTCCTGGGTTTAGTCCATATAGTAGTACCACTGCAGTTGTGAAAATAAAAGTATTATTTGGGCAGCTATTGTTACCTAATGATTAAAAAGCAATTTGAAGGAAAGAATGATCTAAGACTTAAAAGTAAACAGAAAATAAGGTGAAAAACCCTAAGAGACCATAAAAACTGTGTTGGCCAGGATGATAGACTACCTAGATGTTCTTCATATATGATTTTAAATGAATTTTAGATAAACTAAGCGAGGGCAAAATGACCAATGCAGACCTCAATGAAGAATTTACCATAAAACATGCTAAAAAAAAATTGTATAGAGCAGAAGGTCTTGCAATTTGGGAATAATACCAATACGTTTAGCTATAACTAGGATTCTATCATTTTGAAAGGACAAAAGGGAAATTATTCATTTGACAGCAGGATAACTATGGGCCATGGAAGTGAAGCAGTTGCAAAACAGGGATAGCAATAGGAAAATGCAGGAGTGAGGGGAAGACACAGCAAACCTTTTTTTAACGTATTCACATGTAAACTCTTTCATTAGGACAAAGCTGCCTCTGTCAGTTGAAAGGTTTATCTTTGGATTTTTATGGCACATACTCCTAACGTATACTAATTTAAAGTGACATTTAATAAAATCACGTTTTTTTTATCAAATGAAAAACCAAAAGTAGAATGTTTTGTTAAAAATAAGAACACTAACACAGATTTTTCAAGTACATATTTACTCTTCCAAAATGGTACTAATAATGGCACCAAAAAAGAGAATATAATACATAAACATATGCACAGAAATCAAAATAATATTTTAGCAATGTTTGAACATACATGTGTTTGGGATTGATGTCAGTTTCTTTTGTGAGTAAATCTTGTTCATTATTTCCCAGACATTCATATTTATATAAAATATGAAACATAGCAACACGCTTATAAATAATAATTTGATTAGCCTCATCACTTCAGACTAGATTTCTGGGAAAAAAAAAAAAAAAAGCCAGCCATGAAGACACAACCTCTGCTGCAAAGTTTTCAACTCAAGATTCAGTTTAAAAGCTTAAGGTGTGTTGTGTGAAGAGATGTTGTCAAGAGTGAACAGGCAAAGAAAACAAGCTTTCACAGGTCACATCTGCTGGCCTTATGTTTCTTTCCTAAGATAAAACATGCCAGACATATCTTATGTACTTTTACTTTCACATTCCATGTCTGATTACTTATTTCAAGAGAATTAGGGAAGAAATTCATTTTTAGAGTTTACAGAAGTTAAAATAGGGTTTACCAGCACTTGACTGACCAAAAGGGAGACACAGTCTGTCAAAATCCTAATAAAACCATTTTTTCAGAGGGAGTTCTAGTGCAACTATCTGCTCAGAAATAATTCTTAAGTTAACATTTTTTACTGACTATTCCTCTCAAGTGCAACTCAATGAGGAGCATTCTGTTAAAACTCATACCCAAAAACCCTTTCAATTTCTGAAAATAAAGCTGAAAAAAAAGTGATAAAGCTTCCAATTTTTTTCATCTCATCTCTTTTTCATCTAGTTTCTAGATGTCAAGGGCACACTTGAATATATCATTTTATTGGCTAGAAATAACTTATTTTGGTAAAACTTTCAAAAGCAAAGATTATTTGGTATTCTGTACAGATCATTACAAAACCTTAGAAGAACCAATTGAACTAACGCAGAAATGTTGTGTGAAGTTTTCTTTCAGGAAAATCAGGCCTACTTACCTTCTAACTCTTCCATAAACTCAGCCTAGGATAACTGCTTTGTCAGATGAACAGTTGTTTTCCAGCCAGCAAAACACAGCCCCATATATGCAACCATCTAATTTAAAACCACATCCCCAAATATTTTGGGAAAAGACATGAATATGGTACAGTAAATATCAGTCCGGTATAGAATTTTAACATATTTCAATGAAAAATGACCGGTATGTTTTTTGCTGTCCTGCATGTTCCTTTATTCAAAACAATTTGTTCATGAATTTAGATTAAAGAAGTAATTCATGTCGCTCAAGAAGAGTTTCTACAGCTTTTATAGGCTTCCATGGATTAATCATATGCTAGCTCTTTTTTGTAGAAAGGTTTACTGAAACTTAAATTGATCTACAGAGTCTCACAGTAGTACTTTGACAAACAAGGATATCAGCAGTACCCATATAAATGAATAAAAGCATAACATCAACATTGTTTAGAGACAATATGCTATTCCTGATTCTAAATTGAACAATGATATTATATGCCTTAATGACATGACAAACGAATATGCCATCAAATTCTTATATTAAAAATTATCTGAGTAAATTAAATAATTCTCCTGTGATATCTCCACCTATGTCTTTTTTTATGAACTTTGCTGCTAAATACTTATTTTGGTGATTCAAATACTTGGAATAAAGCACTATTCTGACATGATGAACTGTTCACAGTACCTTCATGCCTCCAGTTACAAGCTCCAAAACTGGTACTTTAAAATTGGCAAGGATTTTTCTTGTTTTATTCGGCAGAAGTGGAAAGAATAGTATTCTTTCTGAGATGTTATTTTCTCCAAAAGTTCTCTGAGACTATTGACAGGATGCTCTAAAGTGAAAATCAATGTGAGTTGCAATCGTTTTGAAAGAAAGGCCAAATATATCCTAAAAATGAAAAACCATGATGCTTATATCCTACCAAAACATCGTAACTGGTTATCTCTGCTTTCCTGTACCTAAGATTGGGTATGGATTACTAAAACTACTGTTTATACAAAACTAAGCAATGGACTGGGTCAGAGAACATCTAGGTAATCTTGACATCCTCAAGTCCATGGGTCTTGATGGGATGCATCCGTGAGTGCTGAGAGAGCTGGCAGACACCATAGCCCAGCCACTTATGATCATCTCTGAAAGGTCATAGTGATCTGGACAGGGGCCTGAGGACTGGAAGAAAGCAAATATCACACAAATCTTTCAAAAAGGGCAAGAAGGAAGACCCTAGGAGCTACTGGCCAGTCAGCCTCACCTCAATCCCCAGAAAAGTGATGGAGAACCTCACTCTGGAGGCCATCTCTATCCACATGGATGACAAGAAGGTGATCAGGAGTAGTCACCATGGATTCACTAAAGGCAAATCATTCTTGACTAACCAAATAACCTCGTCTGATGAAAAAACTACCTGGACGGTTGAGGGGAGACAGCAGTGGATATTGTCTACCTCAATTTCAGCAGGGCTTTCAACACTGTCTCTCACATCATCCTCATAGGCAAACTCAGGAAGGACAGCGAGTGGATTGAGACCTGGCTAAACAGCAGATCCCAGAGGGTTGTAATCACTGTCACAGGGATGGATGTTGGATGCCTGTCTCTAGTGGTATCCCCAAAGTTCAATACTGGGCCCAGAATTGTTGAACTTATTCATCAATGGCTTGGGTGAAAGGGCAGATGCCTCCTCAGCAATTTTGCTGATGACACAAAGCTGGGGAGTAGTGGCCAATACCACAGAAGGACCTCGACAGGCTGGAGAGATGGGCACAGAAAAACTGTCTGAAGTTCAACAAAGGCAAATGCAGGGTCCTGCACTGAGGAAGAATAACCCACCAGTACAGGCTGGGGGCTGATCTGCTCTGGGGAGAAGGACCTGGGGGTCCTGGTGGACAACAAGCTGTCCATGAGCCAGTAGTGCTCCATGGCTGAGAAGGCCAATGGTGTCTTGGGCTGCTTTAGGAAGAGCATTGCCAGCAGGACAAGTGATGTCATCCTACCCCTCTACTCATCCCAATCTGAAAAGACTCAGATCTACTGCAAATCAAACAAAATTGGTTTATAAGGTAAAATCTTGTAATCATGGCCCCAGGAGACTCAGTGGGAATTTTATCTTTGTTTTCAGTGGTGTCAGGATCTCATCCATAATAGTGCTGGCAGGGGAGGCAGAGGAAATGCTGTCAAGTGACTTAACAGCACTTTGCAGCCTACTTGCTGTAAAGTATCCTGCTCCAGGCAAGAAATCTCTAATTTTACAAGGTGACATGAACACAGGTTACAGACACTATACATGTTTTTTTCACATATATAATACTGCTGACTTTTCCTTTATTGGAGTAAAGGTCTGATTATCCCCGGAGACATCCCAATGTATTTCTTTAGACCAGACTTTAATCCCTCTGCTGATCCATCATTTCATGGGTCTATTTCAATTGACAAGGCCTTGACCAAAGCCATACTCCGAAAATTCTCTAATCAGGAGCTTGTAATTTATTGCTCACAAACAACTCTAAGACCTGTGTTCCCACCTATGAACCACAGGTCATGAATCTTGGCATCATATTAGAGCTTGATTGCAGCCAAAAATTCTCCAATTACTTTTCAGAACAACACATAAGCAGACACACTACTTACACTTGCACACACTTAATTTTCATCTGTTAAATAAAATCCATCTGACCTTGACTATGTGCTAGCTGAAGTATGCATACAGCACAAATGTGGAAACCATGAGCACAAACTCATTTATTGCCTTCAGGATAATGGATTTATTTGTATGCTCTGGGTAGAATGTGCTTATCCAGGAAAGCAAAGGAGAAATCCCAAAAGGTAGCCTTTTCCCTACTCTGCAGAGCTGCATTCTAACTCTTCTCCCACAGAGCACTTCTGGTGCTCGTTTGGTCAAGATTGCTATTAGATGCAGCAGAATAAATCTTTAAAATAAATGTAACCTTTAAGATCACCTTCTGTCTCCATGCTGAAAGTGTTGATTGTGGAGTTTAATTTTCATTTTTCACTTCCAGTTTTTCCCACTGTTCTACATAGCTTGCCAAATTTCCTCTTTTAAAGTCATCCATACCTATTGTAAAGTGGGTTTGAAAGACCTAATAGCAGGAAGAAGATAAATTATTTAAACATAAATCCATCTGGTCTTGAGATACATACATATTGGAGGCTTCTTTTTTTTAACCAGTAGTTGATGTGATATAAAAATGTGCATGCTATTAATTTACATATGTTCATATAAAAAATCTATTTTCAAATGAGAAACTGAGCATTCACTGTATTTTTAAGTATTTTTCTGTAATAGTTACACTCTAATTCTCTTTCATCTTAATTTTTCTCCCTAGTAATATTTTTGTGAAATGACATGCTTGTCACTTAGTATGTAGTGCACCTTCAACATGTATTTCTTGATAAAAACAGAACTAAGTTATTTAAAAAAACACACACAATGCATTACTCATTGCTGGAAATCTAAAATGTGTTTTAATTGAATTATGTCTTCTTATGGCTAATAGTCTGTGCAACCACAGTATACACAATTTGGAGGTCGAATTAAGTTTAATATTTAGGGCTTAGTTTTCATCAAGTACTACTGCAACAAGGGGAAAACATTTACTGGAAGAATGCAAGATTTCTTCATTCTACAGTTCTGTTGCCATTCTTTTCCCTGGCATCAAGTATAAAAGAAGGTCACTTCAAAACAAACTAACCAAGCAAACAAAAAAAAAGGGCAACCAAAGGAAAAAAAAAAAAAAAGCAGGTTAAATGATGCTAATTTGATGTCATTTTAACTGATTTTATATTTCTACATGAATTAAGCTACTTTGATTTTTCTCTCTTCATGTATCACAGTTAAATTCCCTGTTTTAATGTCACTGTATCACTGCTTATTTTTACCCTCCCCTTCATTGTTCTCACTTGCTAATGTCAACTTCCTTCTTTTGTCACATTCTGAGGAAGATGCCAAATGAAAGCATCATTAGCATGTACATAAGTCTGCAATGACTGAGTTCCCATCACTGGGAAAATCAAGGCACTGATATTTAAATACAAAATCCTTCATTTGACAAAGTCAATCTGGCAGTTCTTTACCTTCCAGGACAACTGAACTCCCAGTCTAACACAAAAATGAGCCTTTTGGATTGCTGGGGGTTAAACCAAGCTGCTAGGAAAGCCAGAGAGAGGATCTGACTCCCAGTTGCCTCCGCAAGAGAAATTAATCCTGGAGTTTAGCATCTGGATCCTTCAACTGCCAAGCTTGCCCCAGTTGTGTGTTTCATTGCTGGGCTAGATTAAAAAAGAATGATGAGCAGGAGCAGGTTCTGCTCCATTGGTGACAAAATAAAAGGAGAAAAAATATCACAAAAACAAAACCCAAAAATCCAGGAACAAAAAAAAAACCTTAAATCAAGAGTGTCTTGCCATTGCATGTGTATGCTAATGCACACTGAAACATTGCCCTGCTTTAAAGCTATGTCAAGAAAAGTCAGCCATGTCTGTCAGGTTGTTTTTTGCAGGCAGTGTGAAAGTTAGAGGTGGCAAATTTGTGCAAGTTCAAACTCCTATTAGGTTGCCTCCTGTCAAATTTTTCTTTGAGCACACAGGTTTATAAAATGCATTTTATTTCAGGGTGAGGGCAACCCTCATCAAGCATTCCACTCTCACACCTACCCTGTACACTCATGGTAATGTGATTTCAAAATGCAGATGTGCTCCACCTGCTAAACTAAAATCCAGATATGGGCGTAGTTCCCCTTGCAAAGTTCATCCAGGATATTCTGGGGATTTGAGTTAGTCCCATCATAGCTTGGAGTCCATCTGCGAAGCTGGAAGTATATTCAGATTCTAAAATCCCTACTCCATAATTGTGGTAGGTTTAAAACTTGGTTTGATGGCCATGTTGATAAACCACTGAGAAAGCTGGTAACTCCTCTGTGATTTGCATATTTAAAGGAAGCGCAAGCGTGGGAATTTCCCTTTTTTGTTCCTGCTTTCTTCCCCCCAAGGGTGGTGAAAAGTGGAGGGGGCCCTGGCCTGGCCAGGCCAGGCACGGCAGCACAGGGCCTGAGTCGGCGGGACAGCTACCCCGGGGCCTCGGGCAGCCGAGAAACAGCCAAGAGCTGCGTC
This sequence comes from Oreocharis arfaki, assembly GCA_013398015.1. NCBI lineage: Eukaryota > Metazoa > Chordata > Aves > Passeriformes > Paramythiidae > Oreocharis > Oreocharis arfaki. The sequence continues at coordinate 83,945 of VZRR01012105.1, forward strand.
ACAGCGGGGACCGTGCGGTCTCTGGGGTCAGCACAGCCCGCACAGGGCCGGCCGGGCCCTTCCACACAACCAGCACGGCCCGCGCCCAACCCAGAACCCCCACACGCAGCCGATGGTAAAAGACAGGACGGGTCTTTCCCTGGTGCCAGGCCTGAGTGAGACCAACTTCTCAGCTGAAGGCTTGCAGATGCCACCTTTTCTTCCAAGTCACACAGAAAGAAAGGAAAAGTAAGATCTCATGGGATGAAGCCAACACGGCAGCACCAAGGTCAGTATAAAAAATGGGAAAAGAGGGCTTCCAACGCTGGAGCTTAAATTCTCCTTCATGCCGTCATGAGGACTGTAATATTACAAACTGTTTCTCTATATTTCATCGAAGTACCTTGGGGGGATGCAGAAATCCACGAGCAGCTCGTGAAAAAGTGCTCAACACCAGAGCCCATAGATGTTGTGAAAAGCTTTTAGAGACTGAAGAAGAAAGCCTTTGCTTTTAAGCTGGAGTAGCTCATCCTTAAAAGACTAAACCCCATGGCTGTTATGGCCCATGTTGGCAGCTGTGAGAAGACTGCTAAACTGTGGGAGAGATTTCTTCACTGCAGCAGATTCAGACGGTGCTGTTGGCTGTGAAAGTTTGGACCACATTAAAGCAGAAGAAACTCTTTCCCTTAAACATAAAGACCCTTCAGGAATGAAACACTGGCCAAGCCCCATGTCTTGTTTCCTTTGTGCAGGTTGGTGGAAAGAGGGGGTACTGGAAGGGAAAGGTGTTCTGTGAGTTCGCTTTAATTTCTTATTATTTCTTTTTACTTTTAATTCTGTTAGTAAAAATCTTCTTTATACTGTAACTGTTCAAGTGTGGACCTGCTTTGCCTTGAAGTTTTTCCATTTTCCTCAGTAATCCTTATTTCACCTTATGAAGTTTTAATTTCTCCTTCTCTGCTCAACCATAACAGAAGTAAATAAGATTTCGTGTGCTTGGCGCCTCACCAGCGTCAAACCACGACAGTAATTCATGTCAAGATCCTCATATTTTTATGTGCCTAAATGTAGGATGCTCAAGAGCACATTTTGACATCTTGCCTATCCATATGTTTTAACTGCAACATTTTGGATTCTAGCCTTACCCAAAACTCAGTAAAATTGTCCTTTGCTTTTCCCCTTGAAACAAACTTTGACAGCTTCAATCATACCACCCAAAGTCAAAAAGTCTGGACAAAATATCACTGATCCACCATATTTATGGCAGAGATGAAGTGAATTAGCAAAGTGAGGTAATAAAACTTGGGTTTAGAGAAGTCTCTCAAAGATAATAACTTCCCTGGTGAGGTCTCTCTGATTTAGAGGGAGGAAAAATTAATGCAGCTCCATAGTTTCTGTAAATAGTTTCCAGCTGTAGTTCCATGCTGCAGGATTACTGTATGTATGTTACATCTAAGGGAGATGCTGTCTTGATGACAGAAAATGTATCTCCTTGAAAAGCTACAATCTGCCACAGTTAATGATAATTTATTTACCTGTGTTATAGAGAGGCCAGGACACATAGAATTTGGTGATAAGAAGAAATGAACACTGGGAGAAGTAACAGGGTGAGAAGTCCATAAATGCTATTCAGCTCTTCTTGTTGATGCTGGAAGAGTCTATAAGTAAGTATACATCAGAAACTGGGCTACAATGCTCAGATTAGCAGATACCCTGCTTTCCCCAGATAGATCACAGAATAGAACACACTACTCAGTCCTTTCCGCTACAAATCTATAACACAGCCATTTTTCTTCAATATAAGCTGATAATACTTACTGGCTTAATACCAACATTGTGTCATGGCTGGGTTTCTGTGGCCAGACCTTATCCAGAACATCCTCTTAGTGTTACATTTGGGCTGGTATAAGATATATTTGCAAATACAGGCACAGGGGAAAAAGCAGAAAATTTCTTCTGCAACTAGATGGCCTCCCAGGCATCACTAGTGCAGACAAAAAAAATTTCCATTTTTGAATTTGTCCCTTACTCCATGATTTGGTCAACATGTCTAAGACTTGCAAAAGTTCTGGTTTCTACTAAGTTACATTGATCTTTGGATGATGCATTTTAAAGAAATACTATTTTTGAGAGCACTGGGGTCAAACTGTTTTAAACACTCAGTTTTCATTTTCTTGAGTAGGAAAGCAGAAGATATCCAAATAGTTACTCATTTTGGAAATACTGAACCACACTAGTGAATATTGATCTTACATATAGCACAATATAGCTACAACATGTATTTGCTATTGTTACACCAGACATGAATATACAATTACAAATATTTGGTCAAGCAAAAGGAAATGTTTCTACATACAGATGCATACAGATGTGTAGATGAAAAAAAAAATTATTTTCAAGAGCAGAATTCTTTCTATCTATAGAAAATCCTTTTTCAGTATTTTTTTTAAATTTGGAAACAAGTCCTTCTATACAGACCATATCTTTTCAAACCTCTTTCATAAATGAAAATGTAAGACAACTTCACTATCATTTTCTAGCAAAAAAAAAAAAAATATGTGTGCCATAGGAGAAATTCTGGCTCTAAGTTCAGTTATTTTCCACAAACAATCAAAATTAAAGTAAATGAAGGTTTAGTAGATTTTTAGAGAATTGTGTCGTCTGTTGTAACTAAAGAAATATTTATGTTACTAGTTTACTATAAATTACTATGTAGGCATTATGATATATTTTAAAAATTCAAGTATCTGGGAGGCTAAGGGTCCTTCATGCCTTGTAGTGACTATATTACTTCGTACCAAATTGATTCCTGCCCCTGAAAACTTGTCCTTTTCTCGAAAGCATCTGAACAAGCTCCAGTGGAAGAAATATATGAAATACACAGTTGTGTTGGGTTGACCCTGGCTGGGTGGTCCGCACCCACCAAAGCTGCTCTATCACTTCCCTCTCAGCTAAACACAAGGGAGAAAATATAACAAAGGTTCATGAGGTGAGATAAGGACAGAGAGATCACTCACCAAGTCCTGTAACAGGCAAAACAGACTCAGTCTGAGAATATCAACTGAATCTGCTACCAGCAAAAACAGTGTAGGATAATAAGAGGTGAAATAAATCTCAAAACCACCTTCTCCTCACCTCTCCCTCCTTTCCAGATCTACCTCTTTGCCCCCAGCAGTTCAGGGAAACAGGGAATGGGGTTACAGTCAGTTCATCACAGATTGCTCCTGCTGCTGCTTGGGGAGAGGGGTCATTCCCCGACTCCAGTGTGGGGTCCCTCTCACAAGCAATAGTTTGCCATAAACTGCTCCAGCATGGGCCATTTTTCCATGGGGTGTCCTCCTTCAGGCACAGTGTGCTCCAGCAGGTGTCTGCCTTCAGGTTTCCTGCCAGCAAACCTGTTCCAGCATTGACTTCTTTCTTCACGGGTCCCCCACAAGCAATAGTTTGCCATAAACTGCTCCAGCATGGGCCATTTTTCCATGGGGTGTCCTCCTTCAGGCACAGTGTGCTCCAGCAGGTGTCTGCCTTCAGGTTTCCTGCCAGCAAACCTGTTCCAGCATTGACTTCTTTCTTCACGGGTCCCCCACAAGCAATAGTTTGCCATAAACTGCTCCAGCATGGGCCATTTTTCCATGGGGTGTCCTCCTTCAGGCACAGTGTGCTCCAGCAGGTGTCTGCCTTCAGGTTTCCTGCCAGCAAACCTGTTCCAGCATTGACTTCTTTCTTCACGGGTCCCCCACAAGCAATAGTTTGCCATAAACTGCTCCAGCATGGGCCATTTTTCCATGGGGTGTCCTCCTTCAGGCACAGTGTGCTCCAGCAGGTGTCTGCCTTCAGGTTTCCTGCCAGCAAACCTGTTCCAGCATTGACTTCTTTCTTCACGGGTCCCCCACAAGCAATAGTTTGCCATAAACTGCTCCAGCATGGGCCATTTTTCCATGGGGTGTCCTCCTTCAGGCACAGTGTGCTCCAGCAGGTGTCTGCCTTCAGGTTTCCTGCCAGCAAACCTGTTCCAGCATTGACTTCTTTCTTCACGGGTCCCCCACAAGCAATAGTTTGCCATAAACTGCTCCAGCATGGGCCATTTTTCCATGGGGTGTCCTCCTTCAGGCACAGTGTGCTCCAGCAGGTGTCTGCCTTCAGGTTTCCTGCCAGCAAACCTGTTCCAGCATTGACTTCTTTCTTCACGGGTCCCCCACAAGCAATAGTTTGCCATAAACTGCTCCAGCATGGGCCATTTTTCCATGGGGTGTCCTCCTTCAGGCACAGTGTGCTCCAGCAGGTGTCTGCCTTCAGGTTTCCTGCCAGCAAACCTGTTCCAGCATTGACTTCTTTCTTCACGGGTCCCCCACAAGCAATAGTTTGCCATAAACTGCTCCAGCATGGGCCATTTTTCCATGGGGTGTCCTCCTTCAGGCACAGTGTGCTCCAGCAGGTGTCTGCCTTCAGGTTTCCTGCCAGCAAACCTGTTCCAGCATTGACTTCTTTCTTCACGGGTCCCCCACAAGCAATAGTTTGCCATAAACTGCTCCAGCATGGGCCATTTTTCCATGGGGTGTCCTCCTTCAGGCACAGTGTGCTCCAGCAGGTGTCTGCCTTCAGGTTTCCTGCCAGCAAACCTGTTCCAGCATTGACTTCTTTCTTCACGGGTCCCCCACAAGCAATAGTTTGCCATAAACTGCTCCAGCATGGGCCATTTTTCCATGGGGTGTCCTCCTTCAGGCACAGTGTGCTCCAGCAGGTGTCTGCCTTCAGGTTTCCTGCCAGCAAACCTGTTCCAGCATTGACTTCTTTCTTCACGGGTCCCCCACAAGCAATAGTTTGCCATAAACTGCTCCAGCATGGGCCATTTTTCCATGGGGTGTCCTCCTTCAGGCACAGTGTGCTCCAGCAGGTGTCTGCCTTCAGGTTTCCTGCCAGCAAACCTGTTCCAGCATTGACTTCTTTCTTCACGGGTCCCCCACAAGCAATAGTTTGCCATAAACTGCTCCAGCATGGGCCATTTTTCCATGGGGTGTCCTCCTTCAGGCACAGTGTGCTCCAGCAGGTGTCTGCCTTCAGGTTTCCTGCCAGCAAACCTGTTCCAGCATTGACTTCTTTCTTCACGGGTCCCCCACAAGCAATAGTTTGCCATAAACTGCTCCAGCATGGGTCATTTTTCCATGGGGTGTCATCCTTCAGGCACAGTGTGCTCCAGCATGTGTCTGCCTTCAGGTTTCCTGCCAGCAAACCTGTTCCAGCATTGACTTCTTTCTTCACGGGTCCCCAGGCTTCTGCCGAGAGCCTCTTCCAGCCCAGGCCTACCACAGGGTAAGAGCCTCGTCTCAGGCATCCATCTGCTCCAGCATGGGCCATTTTTCCATGGGGTGTCCTCCTTCAGGCACAGTGTGCTCCAGCAGGTGTCTGCCTTCAGGTTTCCTGCCAGCAACCCTGTTCCAGCATTGACTTCTTTCTTCACGGGTCCCCAGGCTTCTGCCGAGAGCCTCTTCCAGCCCAGGCCTACCACAGGGTAAGAGCCTCGTCTCAGGCATCCATCTGCTCCAGCATGGGCCATTTTTCCATGGGGTGTCCTCCTTCAGGCACAGTGTGCTCCAGCAGGTGTCTGCCTTCAGGTTTCCTGCCAGCAACCCTGTTCCAGCATTGACTTCTTTCTTCACGGGTCCCCAGGCTTCTGCCGAGAGCCTCTTCCAGCCCAGGCCTACCACAGGGTAAGAGCCTCGTCTCAGGCATCCATCTGCTCCAGCATGGGCCATTTTTCCATGGGGTGTCCTCCTTCAGGCACAGTGTGCTCCAGCAGGTGTCTGCCTTCAGGTTTCCTGCCAGCAACCCTGTTCCAGCATTGACTTCTTTCTTCACGGGTCCCCAGGCTTCTGCCGAGAGCCTCTTCCAGCCCAGGCCTACCACAGGGTAAGAGCCTCGTCTCAGGCATCCATCTGCTCCAGCATGGGCCATTTTTCCATGGGGTGTCCTCCTTCAGGCACAGTGTGCTCCAGCAGGTGTCTGCCTTCAGGTTTCCTGCCAGCAACCCTGTTCCAGCATTGACTTCTTTCTTCACGGGTCCCCAGGCTTCTGCCGAGAGCCTCTTCCAGCCCAGGCCTACCACAGGGTAAGAGCCTCGTCTCAGGCATCCATCTGCTCCAGCATGGGCCATTTTTCCATGGGGTGTCCTCCTTCAGGCACAGTGTGCTCCAGCAGGTGTCTGCCTTCAGGTTTCCTGCCAGCAACCCTGTTCCAGCATTGACTTCTTTCTTCACGGGTCCCCAGGCTTCTGCCGAGAGCCTCTTCCAGCCCAGGCCTACCACAGGGTAAGAGCCTCGTCTCAGGCATCCATCTGCTCCAGCATGGGCCATTTTTCCATGGGGTGTCCTCCTTCAGGCACAGTGTGCTCCAGCAGGTGTCTGCCTTCAGGTTTCCTGCCAGCAACCCTGTTCCAGCATTGACTTCTTTCTTCACGGGTCCCCAGGCTTCTGCCGAGAGCCTCTTCCAGCCCAGGCCTACCACAGGGTAAGAGCCTCGTCTCAGGCATCCATCTGCTCCAGCATGGGCCATTTTTCCATGGGGTGTCCTCCTTCAGGCACAGTGTGCTCCAGCAGGTGTCTGCCTTCAGGTTTCCTGCCAGCAACCCTGTTCCAGCATTGACTTCTTTCTTCACGGGTCCCCAGGCTTCTGCCGAGAGCCTCTTCCAGCCCAGGCCTACCACAGGGTAAGAGCCTCGTCTCAGGCATCCATCTGCTCCAGCATGGGCCATTTTTCCATGGGGTGTCCTCCTTCAGGCACAGTGTGCTCCAGCAGGTGTCTGCCTTCAGGTTTCCTGCCAGCAACCCTGTTCCAGCATTGACTTCTTTCTTCACGGGTCCCCAGGCTTCTGCCGAGAGCCTCTTCCAGCCCAGGCCTACCACAGGGTAAGAGCCTCGTCTCAGGCATCCATCTGCTCCAGCATGGGCCATTTTTCCATGGGGTGTCCTCCTTCAGGCACAGTGTGCTCCAGCAGGTGTCTGCCTTCAGGTTTCCTGCCAGCAAACCTGTTCCAGCATTGACTTCTTTCTTCACGGTTCCCCAGGCTTCTGCCAAGAGCCTCTTCCAGCACAGGCCTACCACAGGGTAAGAGCCTCGTTTCAGGCATCCATCTGCTCCAGCATGGGTCTCATCCATGGGCTGCAGGTGGATCTCTGCTGTCCCATTGACCTCCATGAGCTCCAGGGGCACAGCCTGGCTCACCATGGTCTTCACCATGGCCTGCAGGTGAATCTCAGCTCCAGCACGTGGAGCACCTCCTTCCCGTCCTTCTCCATTGACCTTGGGTGTCTGCAGAGTTGTTCCTCTCAGAGGTTCTCAACCTACTCTTCTCTGTCTGCAATTACATCTGCACAATAACTTTATTTCCCTTCTTACATTTGTTTTCACAGAGACATTACCATCATTCCTCATTGTCTTGACCTTGGTGGGTCCATCCTAGAGCCAATTGGCATCGGCTCTGCTGGGCATGGGAGGAGCTTCTGGAGGCTTCTCACAGAAGATACGCCTGTAGCTCCCCTCACTACCCAAACCATGCAAGTCCAGGCCATGCAAGTCCAACATAACAGTGAAACAGGCAGAGAAAAACAGAAAATTGGTAATTTTAATATAAATAGATCCAAGAGACTTAAAAGAAAAACAAGGAATGAACTTAAAGTGGAGATAGATAAGTAGCATCCAGACTCTATAGAAACTGCTCAATTTCAGTTTTGCTGGCTGAAAAGCAAGTCCCTTTTATCTAGTGTGATTCCTTTTTGGCAGTTTTTGTTATGTTTCTGACAAAACACAGCTTTAAAATTGAAAGATATAAGGATTGATTATGTTATGTTTAGTATGCTCTAAAGAAAGAATGGGCCCGTTCCACTCCATGACCTTGGCTGCCTGGAGTAGCACTATCATTTTTGTAAGCTCTGTGTCCAGATACTTAAAGGAAGTACAAAAGAAACCTTGGCATAGTATAGGCAATCTGACTGTAGACTAAACTACTATAAAAGAATATAGAAATCATCCACCAAAGAAAGAAAAATCGTGCTGTTCATGAGGATGTAAAGCGTAAGTCGATAATATGGGACAACTCAAAGATACAAAGTAAATGGAACAAACTATAGCTGGTACTAATTCTAGAAATTTGATAGGGAGATCATAAATATGGATATGCCTTGTTTAATCATAAAATTTAATCAGGAAATGAAATTTATTAGCTGATGAGAAATGTTGAAGAGGTGGCAGAATATCTCTCAGAATAGAACCTGTGTCCTAGTC
>VZRR01012105.1:97128-123437 GCA_013398015.1 Oreocharis arfaki
CCTGTTCCAGCATTGACTTCTTTCTTCACGGTTCCCCAGGCTTCTGCCAAGAGCCTCTTCCAGCACAGGCCTACCACAGGGTAAGAGCCTCGTTTCAGGCATCCATCTGCTCCAGCATGGGTCTCATCCATGGGCTGCAGGTGGATCTCTGCTGTCCCATTGACCTCCATGAGCTCCAGGGGCACAGCCTGGCTCACCATGGTCTTCACCATGGCCTGCAGGTGAATCTCAGCTCCAGCACGTGGAGCACCTCCTTCCCGTCCTTCTCCATTGACCTTGGGTGTCTGCAGAGTTGTTCCTCTCAGAGGTTCTCAACCTACTCTTCTCTGTCTGCAATTACATCTGCACAATAACTTTATTTCCCTTCTTACATTTGTTTTCACAGAGACATTACCATCATTCCTCATTGTCTTGACCTTGGTGGGTCCATCCTAGAGCCAATTGGCATCGGCTCTGCTGGGCATGGGAGGAGCTTCTGGAGGCTTCTCACAGAAGATACGCCTGTAGCTCCCCTCACTACCCAAACCATGCAAGTCCAGGCCATGCAAGTCCAACATAACAGTGAAACAGGCAGAGAAAAACAGAAAATTGGTAATTTTAATATAAATAGATCCAAGAGACTTAAAAGAAAAACAAGGAATGAACTTAAAGTGGAGATAGATAAGTAGCATCCAGACTCTATAGAAACTGCTCAATTTCAGTTTTGCTGGCTGAAAAGCAAGTCCCTTTTATCTAGTGTGATTCCTTTTTGGCAGTTTTTGTTATGTTTCTGACAAAACACAGCTTTAAAATTGAAAGATATAAGGATTGATTATGTTATGTTTAGTATGCTCTAAAGAAAGAATGGGCCCGTTCCACTCCATGACCTTGGCTGCCTGGAGTAGCACTATCATTTTTGTAAGCTCTGTGTCCAGATACTTAAAGGAAGTACAAAAGAAACCTTGGCATAGTATAGGCAATCTGACTGTAGACTAAACTACTATAAAAGAATATAGAAATCATCCACCAAAGAAAGAAAAATCGTGCTGTTCATGAGGATGTAAAGCGTAAGTCGATAATATGGGACAACTCAAAGATACAAAGTAGATGGAACAAACTATAGCTGGTACTAATTCTAGAAATTTGATAGGGAGATCATAAATATGGATATGCCTTGTTTAATCATAAAATTTAATCAGGAAATGAAATTTATTAGCTGATGAGAAATGTTGAAGAGGTGGCAGAATATCTCTCAGAATAGAACCTGTGTCCTAGTCAGATCAGAAACAGATATTCTATCAAGCAGATGAGTCAAACTGCAATTCAATAACTTCAAAAACCCAAGCTAGATATTATGAATCATCCTTGCAAAATGGGGGCACTGTCCACCTCCACAAAACATTGTGTGGACAATCTTTTCCATCCTGCTTCTTTTGTGTCGTAAGCCATGCTATTGAGGACCAGATGCAATAATAGTCCCTAACTAACCTCGGCACATTGTAAAGTGTAAATTTAGGCCTGGTTCCCAGAATGAAATTTTAATCTTAGAACTAAGTAAGTACATATAACCTGTGTACAAGAAATGAAGATCATCTCAGAAGGATAATGAAAATAAACTCATATGATGAACCAGAAGCCAAAAATAAGACCCAAGGAAGTGCTGATCACTAAACTTCCCTGGAATTAAATGCTGTGTCTGGAACTTAAGACTCAAAAACTTAGGTACCCTTCTTCATTTTGGATTCATGTCTGAATTCATTCCTGGATCTAGACTGCAATTATTGTTTTTTTCCAAAGAATGAGATATCCTGGATAGGGCTTAAGGTACATTTACACTTTGGAAGAAGGAACAGTGCTTGTTGTGAAAAAAACATAGGGTTAAACCCTTCTACCTTAAGGAATTCTCTTTTCTTCGTTCATAACTGTTTGTATGTTCGTCCAATGACTATTCCACTGCACAGTTTTGACCAGGATAAAGTTGCTCAGTAGGGCTTACACAGAGCCAAGGCCTTTACTGTTTTTCGTACGCCACTCTGGCAAGGAAGTTGGGGGTGCAAGGGAGGATGGGAAGCGACAGCTGGCCCCAGCTGACCAGAGGGATATTCCAGACTGTATGACATCATGCTCAATATATAAAGCTGAGGGGGGCAGGAGGAGGAAGTACAGGATATTTGGAGTGAGGGCATTTGTCTTTCCAAGTCACTGTTACGTGTGATGGGTCCCTACTCTCCTGGAGACGGCTGAACACCTGCCTGCCCATGGGAAGCAGTGACTTGTTTTGTTGTTTTGCTTTGCTTTTGTGTGCAGCTCTTGCTTTTCCTATTAAACTGTCTTTATCTCAACCCATAGGTTTTCTACCTTTTATTCTTCTGATTCCCACCCCAATCCCATTGCTGAGGGAGTGAGCAAGAGGCTGCTTGGGGCTTGGCTGCTGGCTGGGGTTAAACCATACCCACACATAAACAAAAACTGCCAGAAAATAATACATTATGATGCTGTGGTAGGGGACAACTTCAACAACTGTAATATGGAGCTATTCTTCTTTAGAATGCTCTTCCTGATCCTGCACATCTACAGTTCTGCAGTGTTACAGTGATACAATATCAACAGGAACATGGATCTGTGTCTCCCCACAACTCCATCTGACTCACCCTTTGTTGCACACTCTGTAAATTGAGTTTTTAAGTGACGCTGCTGCCAAGTGACAATGCTGGGATTCATCTCGTTTGTGCTAAAAAAATCAGAAGGACTAAGATCTTCTGTTTCTGTAAGTGATTGCCCTTCCTACCAGAGGAGAGGAAAGTGAAGAGGAAAGGAAAAAATTATTTCGGTCAGATTTTAAAAAGAAAGCATATTCAGCAATATTTTATTACATGCTTAATTCAACTTTGTTCAGTTCCTATGTTCTAGATCCCAAGAAAGTGTAGGTGGGTGATCTTAGCCTGAGAAGTTCTGGGTATGAACAAAAAGAAGAAATTATAAGAATAAAGACTTTTAAGGCTGGACATGATTGAATTTTAAACATTTTTACACATAGTGAACACTAAACAAAGGTTTCTTTACGTAATAATACTAGATGTAGTGTACATTTGCACTGCTCAGCAGAGAGCAGGTTCCCAGGAAAGAGAATGCATGTTCCTTGGCAAGCACTCCATACAGCTTAAATCCATTACAGTCTATATGACTTAAAATGAGTCCTAAAATTCCTGTTGATCAGTTCCATATGTATCAGAGACACATGCAGCACCTGGTATCCAGCTCTACAAAACAGCCCAAACCAACTTATCTATTTCATATTCCATATGGCATCACCCCAAGGACCTTTTGGAATATATGTATAAGACAGACTTGAAATGGACAAATTCAGGACCATGACATCACCTTCCACTGCATTTCAAAATTACTCAAAAATGGCACCACGCCATTTGGAAAAGTTCCTGGACCCACACTTAAACCTATACACAATTATTTTTGACACTTCCTGAGTCCTTTTTTTTGGTGACTAGTATCCCTTGAAACTAAATTCTGAGGGCTAATTTTGAAAGGTTCTCACATGTAAAAAAAATCATAACATCCATTAAAAATCTCTCACTACATATAAGTCACAATAGGTTCTTAACTTCATACACAAATGGCACTGAAACATTGCTTGAAAAAACCAAACAAAATTAAAAGATGTTTTTTCTTATATTTAGGTGAAATCAGCAAAATTGATCTATTGGTAACTGGATAAAAAAGGCTAAATTGTGAAATTAAATACTCTTCAACATGTAGCAAATTTACACAAAGCGACAGGAAGGATTAAAAAATATTAAAATATAATTTAAATTAAACAAATGCAGTATAAGCAGGTCCTCATTCTGAATGGTAAGAGGTCTGTATCATTCAGAAAAAGAAACATTATTGACATTACTAAAACAGGTAAAAATAAATTATCCTGAAAAATAAAGGAGATGTGGAGGCTGTTAAGTTACATTCTGGAATTCCTATTATAAATAAAATATATTTTAAAATACCATTACGAAATAATCAGAAACATAGTGAAACTGCATTTAATGAACACTGTTAATAGTCATCTAGAATCTGCCTGTGGACATTAAATCTATTAATGTAGGAGACCTGTGTCTGCTGAATCTCATCTCAGGTGGTCTCTTGCACTCCTCAGAAATAATCTATTTTGATAGTAGTTCATCCCTTTTCTGTATGTTTTTTATTTGACTATCATTTCTGTCGAGCATAAGGAATTGGGTCTTGTACCTTCAGCTACAGATTATAACCCTTTTTAATTCAAATGAATCTATTAGTTAGATTCAGGAACTGAATAAAATAAAAATAAATCTTTTGACTACATCAGTACAATAGCAAGGTTTCGATGACAACTAAGGCTCCATTTTGTGTAAAAAGAAAATAATAATTTTATAAGCTATAATGAGAAGCAAGAGGGATGATTCATTCTGGCATCCTTAGAAAGAATTAAAAAGAATTATATCTCCCAGACAAGGGAATTGTCCTCTTTCATGTGTCACCTTTCCCTGGTCTTAAAATTAAGAACCAAACACAGTTAAGTGAAGAAAGGGGTTTTACCTAGATATTTATTTAAGGATCCTTAGGTGCAGCACTTCATCCTGGCGGAATGCACCGAAATGCATCCCAAAATGCACACATAATTATAGGCCTTGCAAATTATCATATCTATCAAAGATTCCCCAATGAAAGGCTCGAGTGAACCCCCCGTCTTGAGGACCCTTCCCCCTGAATGGGCCTACCTTAGTTTAGAGAATGTGTTCCAGAGAGGACCTTGGTGTATAGGGCTCTCTGACCCTTGACTGCAAGGCTTCCAGGATATTTGGTCTCCTGGCTTAATGGGATATTGGGCCTCAGCTAAGTTATCCAACTTAAGGAATCGTAAGTGTTTGGGCTAAAAGCAGTAAGAATACATAAAAGCTATATAAAAGGTATATAAGAGGGGTATAAAAGAAAAGGCAAAAAATCATCATGGCATCACATGTAGTTACTAGATAAAAAAAGGGAAGAGTAGGAAAAAGTGTTTTGGACAGAGAAATACCAATGCAAAGAAAAATGATAGATCACTGAATCTTACGGAATGCTTTTGAAGAACCTACCAAAATATTATTGAAATAGAATCATAAATGGCATCATTTATAGAAATTAGGAAATAAGTTTTGACTTTAATTACATATATGTATGTCTATATAAAGTAAAGATGCATCAAAAAACATAGCTATGACTAGCTTATTCCTTAGTCAATTGAAAAAAAGAATCGAAGCAGGTGAGTAAACCCAACTATGTTACATAAACTATTACCTACCTCATTTGTCAGGAGTTAAACAGAAATGGTCTTCTACAGCAGTAGCAGCAGCTAAACTGTGTGTTTAATGTTGAAGCAATCAGATGAGCAACCCACTGAATTAGCCCTGGGAGTCTCAAAACTCACAAGCAATGTTCCAGGAGAATTCATGCACTACTGCTTTAGAAAACAGAAGAGGTAAAAATGGAATAGAAGGGACTATTCCTACATGTATAGGGATCAGCAGTCATTTTAGGAACTGTTTTGAACTGCACTGTTTAGTCCCTTTTGTGCTTTAAACTGGGGTAGGTCTGTTAATTCAATTCATTTATTTCATCTGCATTGTGCAGGCATCAAAATGAAGAAAACCAGTAATGAAGCAGGCAACTATTCCAAAATTCTTCAGGGATCTCACATATCTATCTACTCCTCTTCCTTTTTCCTCTACTGAACAATCACTGTCATTGTCTTTGGCTTTACTCTTCATCAATACTTCCACTGCCTTTAGCAAACCCCTTGTTACCCTCTGGAGGTAATATACTGCTTCCATTGAGGACAATGGAAACTATTTCCACTCATTTTAATAGTCTAATGCCAAAGTCTAAGGTGCTAACTCTTTATAGAATCATAGAATGGTTTGGTTTGATTTGGTTTGGTTTGGTTTGGTTTGATTGGGACCTTAAAGACCATCTTGTTCCAACCTCCTACTATGGACAGGCACACCTTCCTCCAGAGCAGGTTGCTCAGACGCCTATCCAACCTGGCCTTGAAAACTTCCAGGCATGGGATATCTACAGCTGTTCCAGTGCCTCACCATCCTCACAGTAAAGAACTTTGTCCTAATACATCATGTAAACCTACCATCTGTCAGTTTAAAGTCGATAACCATCATCCTATCACTACATACTTTTGTAGAAAGTCCGTCTTTAGATTTCTTGTAGGATCCCTCTCGTTACTTGGAAGGCTGCTATAAGGTGTCTGTGAACCCAAACAGGTTTGAACCTGTCTGTGTAGGAGAGGTGCTCCAACTCTGTGATCAACTTAGTGGCCATCCTCTGGACCTGCTCTAACAGGTCCATGCCCTCTCATGCAGGCTTCCTGGTAGTTTTGCCCAACTTCCTTATTGTTGGTATGCATCTCTCATGAGCTTGGAGCAGTTGATCTGAATATTAACAAACTTTCTTGGTCCTCTCTTTCGTCTAGGGCTTTATCCCATGGTAGATCAAGAAGATCCCTGAAGACACCCAAGTCTGCTCTCCTGTAGTCCAGGGTAGTGAACTTGCTGCACATGCCTTTCACTGCCTGAAGGATCTTAAACTCCACCACTTCATAGTCATTGCAGCCCAGGCTGCCCCTGAGCTTCACATTCCCCATCAGCCCCTCCTTGTTGGTGAGAACAAGGTCCAGCATAAGACCTCTCCTCAATGGATTTGCTGTCACTTGGAGAAGGAAGTTATCATCAATGTATTCCACTAACCTCATGGATTTCTTATGCGTGGCTGTGTTGTCCCTTCAATAGACATTAGAGTGGCTGAAGTCCCCCACGAGACCAGGAATCGTGAATGTAAGGCTGCTCCTACTTGTCCATTAAGAGTCTCATCTGCTCAGTCTTCCTTATAGGGCGGCCTGTAGCAGATACCCGCTATAATGTCCCTGCCTTCCATTTAATCCTGATCCTTAAGCTCTCAGACAGCTCCTCATCCATCCCCAGGTGGAGCTCCATGCACCCCAGCAGGTCATTGATACAGAGGACAACACCCCTTCCTTGTCTCTCCTGCCTTCCTTCCTAAAGATCCTGTATCCTTCCATTCCAACGCTCCAGTCATAGGAGCCATCCCACCATGCCCTGCAGGTGTGTGCATGTCCCCGACTCCTTTTGTTTATTCCCTGTGCTCCATGCACTTGCTTAGAGACCTTTAAATTGGGTTCTAATGAAGATGACTCACTGGCTGGAGCAGCTGGAACTATTTGATGCCTTTCACATGCTCTCCTGCCAAGCTGTGATCCCTCTCCTGACTCTGGGCATCTCTTGCTGGCCTTGGCGTCAAACTAGTATGAGTGGGATAGATTGATATTCCCACCCCACAGCAACTCTTAAAGCCTTCTTCACCAGCTTGACAGATTTATGACCGAAGATGCTGTTCTCTGACAATTGGAGCCCATCTGTCCCCAGTAGATCAGATTTCTGAAACTGAGTCTCATGGTCATCTTTGTCTGAATTCCTGTCTTTTTCTAATTTTTTTTCACTCTTTGAAATAGCTTATAATTGTATTCTCTGCCTCCATTAGAAAATCTCTCTATTGCTGCTGTATTTCACTTACACTCTATAACATTTATATTATTTAATTATGTGGAGAGTTCTGGGAAATAGCATAATGAAAGACATTATACAAAGCAAATGTACATTGTATTGTAATTTGGTTTGGTTACTTCAGTGTGTTTATATGCTTCAAGACTTTCTTCCCTAGTAGCTAAATTCATTTATGTCACAGATGTTTGGTTATTGGTCTCCTGCCTCTTCTTAGAGGTACTGTAATTGAGCACCTGCGTGTGGGGACAGAGGGAATTGGGGGTCCTTGATTAATTTTCTCCAGCTATAAATTATTTATTGTCTTGTACCAATCTCTTGTCATCCTCTTTGGGACTCTTTTAAACTGTCAGAGATACCTATTTACTTTTAATTGATTGCTACTCTGTGCTCATTGAGTTTTCCTAGATGACAAACACAGAAGAAATATTAAAACTAGCCATATCTAACTACAATAGGAAGAGGTGGCAGAGTAAAAAATTATTCCTAACAGTGGACTCTAATCTTTCGAAGTACCGAATTCCAGATAGGAATATCTAGTCAGTCTCAAAGAATGGCTAGTGAACTTCTTGGGAAAATTGCTGCAGCTGACCCAGTTTGAGCACAGTGATGGACTGTCTGAACTCCAGAGGTCCCTTCCCACCTCCGAAATTCTGTGATTCGGTAGCAGAGCTAGATAAGCATCAAATTACCTTTTCATGGAAAATTAGGAAAGTGAATTGAGCTCCTTAAAATCTTGCGCACAGAATTGGGCAGTTCCATTACTTATCCAATCTGTTTCTCTTCATGGATTCTCTGACCCTAATGGTACTTGCCTTCTTCAGTATGACAGTTGTATATATGTTAAAAAAAATTAAATTCTTACTACAATTTTTATTAATGTCACATTGTAACTGTCTCTGTTTTAACATTTACTGTCTTTGGAATCTGCCAAGCATTTATCTCACAAGATTAATGAGACATTTTAAAAAATACCATGCCTTCAGACGTTAATTTTGTCATTCTGGCTCACAAAAAGCCTTTGAGTAAGAGGAGAAAAACATATCTCACCACAGGAAAATACTGTCCACACTGTCATGTGGAAAAACACTCTACCTGCAAATATCCAGAGAACAGCAGTAACTGTTGCCTCATGAGAGTAGAATCATTATAATATACCAAATCAATAGGAGGTCAAAGGTATGGCACCAGAAAGGTCAGGAGATGATAACAACATTTGGAGGACCCAGTAGAACTGTTAGCAACATAACATCTGGCTGAATGCTCCATAGACTCATAAATGGATTACTGCGAGCCATCATTTGTGGAAAACATCAGGATACAGGCAACTCACATTGTAAGTGGCTATTTAAGTGACTTTAAAAAATATTGTAGGGATACATGGCAGAATTTATAACAATCTACAGTAATATTCCAGATGTATCAAGACTGGGATTTTTTTAAAACACAATTTACTATATTGCAATTATCAGATGTAAGAATAACATCCCAATTCTCTATACAATCTCTTCCAGAAACCCTGAACCCTACTTCCTGAAAAAATGTTCTGGTTGAAAAAAGGAAACTTTTAAAATGAGGACACTCATATCTTCCTTCAAAATATTTATTTATATAGCCCAGAAGGACAACACACTCAAAATACACCTTGTCATACGGGATGCGTACGAGGCCTTATCAGCAGAGATCCAAAGCTATACCATCCCATTAGGTTTTAGTGGGAAGAAAAAATGATGATACATAGCATACTGCTAATATCTAAAGCTCATGTCACCATGCTGCTGGCATGCTGTTGCTCAGCTTTGATCAAACTGCTTTACACCCATATTTTACACACTTGATGAGAGATCCACAAGAAGATAATTGAACTCCTCTTTCCTGGACAGTGAAATAAATCCTTGTACTCTCTTTTCAGTTACTACCTGAATACATTTTAAGTGGTCGACTGCAGCTGAAAGCAGCCCCTGGAAAGCAAACTGTGTGGTCCCTTCTCTATGTTAGTACCAAGTGCCATTAACACCCCTTTCTGATACCAATAGGCAAAGAACATGAAATGGAAGCCAAAATCTGCAACAAGAATCTTGAATGGCTTATCCTGATTTTTAATAATCTATTCAGCTTTGGGTATTAACTCCATTCAAAAGAATTAATAAACTTATTGGATCATACTTTTATGTGTTCTGTATCATAAGCATTTGTATTTACACTTGAATTTATAAAAGATATCTGCGATGGTATTTGTTCACCCCAATGTACATTCACCGTCCTCTCAGAAAAGAACTCTTTTAGAGAGGGTTGGCACTTAATCCAAGCCATATTTCTATATTCAAACACAGTTACGCCAAAAATAAAACCATCGTAACAGAGTACCCGTGTATACATTGCAATTCTTTAAAGGAAGGATGAGAACATTCACTCATTTAAATACAATGCATGAAGAACTGGGGTTTTCATTTCCTAACCAAGTATATTGATAGTATTTTAACTAAGCCATTATCTTTATTGCACTTCTAGAAAGACCTTATCATAAACCAGTGGTGCTTAAGGCATACTAAAATTGTAAGGATTTTCTCTCTCAAAGAATTAGCACATTGTCCCTCTGGCACTATTTAGAAATTCTTCATTTGCTCCACAAACATTAAAAAGTGGCAAGAGCATAAGTGCAAAGAGGGAACACCAAATAAGCATTATTTAACTGCATTCGAAATCAGCGTAACTTTTCAAAATGATTTTTTGAAGATTTTTATCATGTAAGACAACTAAAGGACAGGAAGTTTTCAAAATTCAAACCTAAGTGGCAACATTTGTAAATATTAGTGCTTCTGCACCATGGGATTACTTTTCATTAGCAATAAAATCAGCCTTTTCAAGCAATTACAATTCCTGTGGATCAGCCCTGTCTTTTTTTTTTCTCTTTCATTTCTCTATTAGTCTGTTGTAGGTAGACAACAAGTAGTCTTACACCAAGATAATATGTTTGAGTCAATGATAAAATATGTCACTTTTCTTCTTATTCGAGTCAGTTTTAGTAATTTCATACCCCTCTTTAGAAAACAGCTTTCAGCTTCTTCAGAAACTTGATCAAAGAGTGTTGAGCTTGTGTTCCAGCTGACTCCTGACTACGGAAGGTCACACACCATTTCAACAGGGAGGTGGAGACCCCAGCATAAGTACTGGGTCAAGAGTGGATCACAAAGCGACAGCATTTTGTCCAGATGGGAACAGGAAAATCTGGATCAACTATTCCAGCTCAAAGGAGACCTCAACCTGCTTGGAGCTCCTTAGGATGGATGCAACTC
Source organism: Oreocharis arfaki (assembly GCA_013398015.1). NCBI lineage: Eukaryota > Metazoa > Chordata > Aves > Passeriformes > Paramythiidae > Oreocharis > Oreocharis arfaki. Next base: position 108,020 of record VZRR01012105.1, read on the forward strand.
TGCAGAACTGGGCCCATGCTCTTCACAAAAAAATTTCTTCTGCGTGTCCATCTAAATCTACCCTCTTCCCTCTGGACCCAATCTAAGAGGTCCATGTCTTTCATCTGGTTAGGACTCCAGAGCTGGATGCAGAACTCCAGATGGAGTTTCACAAGAGCAGGAACAGAGTCACAGAATCCCCTTCCTTGCCCTGCCAGCCACACTGCTTTCAATGCAGTCCGGGACAGGGCTGGTTCTCTGGGCTGCAAGTGCACATTGCCAACTCATAATCAATTTTTTGTCCACCCGTCCTCCTCAGAACTGCTCAATCCATTCATCCCTAGTTCATGCTGGTAATGGAGATTGCCCTGACCCAGATACAAGACCTTTCACTTGGCCTTGTTGAAATCCATGAGATTCACCTGGGCCCAAGACTCAATACTGTCAAGATCCCTGTGGATGGCATGCCTTATGTATCAACTGCGCCACTCATCTTACTGTCATCTACAAACCTGCTGAGGGTGCACTTGACTCTACTGCATATGTCACTGATGAAGATATTAAATGGCTTTTGTCTCAGCACAGACTCTTGAGGGACACCACTCATTTCTGGTTTTCACTTGGAGATTGAACATTTGACTGGAACTCTTTCCATGTGACCATCCAGACAATTCCTTATGCATATGACAGTTCATCCATCAAACCCTTATCTTCAATTTAGTGGCAAGAATATTGCGGGAGACCCTATCTAAAGTCTTACAAAAGTCCAGACAGATAACATCTATTAATGACTTCCCTTGTCTACAAAAGCAGTTACTTCATCATAGAAGCCCACCAGGTTCATCAGTCACAGTTTGCCCTTGATGAAGCCATACTGGATGTTTTTGATCACCTCTTTGTCTTCCATATGTTTTGACATAACTTCCAGGAGGTTCTGTTCCATTATCTTACTAGACATTGAGATGACATTGACAGGTCAGTAACTCCCAGCATCCTCCTATTAAGCCTTTTTAAAAATGGGTGTGATATTTCCTTTTTTCCAGTCAGTGAGGCCTTGCATTTGTAGGATACCCCTACAAATTCTGAGGAAACTGTTTGACGTCATTGTGATGCCAATCTCAATTACTTTTGAAGGGTCGTGACGACCACTGGAGGTTCCTTAGGGGCTGGAAGAAAGCAAAGGTCACCCCTGCCTTCAAGAAAGGTAAGTAGGGTCCAGAGTGCTACAATTCAGTCAGCTGCACCAAAGCCTTTGAGAATGCGATGGAGCAAATTGCCCTGGAAACCTTTTCCAAGCGTGTTAAAGGAAAGAAAGTGATTGGACTGGTCAGCATGGATTTAAAACAGGGAAGTCATGCGTTATCAACCTTAGACTTCACAACGAAAGGACTAGCGCAACTTGGGGGGCAAAGGAGGAACAGGGAGAGAAGTTGCTGTTGCTTATTTCAACTTCAGTAAGGCTTTCAGGACTGTGTCCCATATTGTCTTCATAGACAAAATGAGGAAGTATGGATAAGTGGAAAGCAGTGTGCACTGAAAACTGGTGGAACCACAAGGTTCAGAGGGCTGTGGTCAGGGCCGTGAAGTCCAGTTGCAAACCATTCTGCAGTGTCTTCCTAGCTCAATGAAATTTGTATGTATGAGACTGGCGCATTTATGATAAAATAATTTCTAATCATAAGTGTTTTAAACATAAGTGTCTCTGAGATTCCCTCAGAAAGAAAGTACCAGTGCCAAGCAAACATCCATTCAAAATAATGTAGGTATTTGTTGCGATAATGAGTGACGCAGATTCCCCAGGCAGGTGCAAAGGAGAGTCCCTTTACTACAAAAACCCGGCCTTTTAAAGCAGTTAGCAGGTTATCAATTTATGTAGTTTTAAAGTACAACAAACATAATCCAACCAACCACCACACCCCACGATGTGAACACGCAATGGTTATATAACATGCTTTTCTACCACTAATTCAGCTGTGTCTCTTTCCCACTGTCCTTTTCTACTTAGCCAAAGTAACAGGCCCGAGCCATGATATTACAAAGGCAAAAAGGCCTTCGTTTTATAAGGTTTTACCTATATGCAACAGATATTTATCCAGTATTTCTCAGACATTCCTTCGAGCCCTTTTTTTTCAGTTACAGCTATCTTTCTAATAGTATGTGAAAATGAAACTTACCCAGAGAGACAGACATCAGGCTCAGACTTTAGATTTTCATTAGAGAGTTCATGTACTTAGAAGTGAGCTTTAACTTCATCTTTTTTTGGTTTATCACAAATGGCATAATCCCAATCCCAAAAGAGGTCTATCTGTTATGCTACCTCCAACAGTGTAATACATGGTTAGTTACACTCACACATGGCTTTCATACATCTTTAAGACCTTCAAAGTAAAATATAGTTTAATTTTTAAATACAAAGGGTCAAATACAGAGCTCTTAGCAACCTGGTCAATTGAAAAGTGACTCTGTCCACAGCAGGGAGGTTGGGACTACATGGTCTTTAGGTGCATTCCAACCCAGGCTATTCTGTGACCATGATTCTATGAAATAAAACAAACCAAAGGCAACTATCCTGGCAACATCCCAGAAATACAAAGAAGAGTTCATGCTGATGCAAAGCAACTGTGAGACATAGTCCATTTAAGCATTTTGTTTTTTTAACATACGATGAGTCCAAAAAATGAGCCAAATGCAATCATAAGGAAATGCAATGCAAAGAACAAGAAGGGTAATACAGCTGAGATGCTAAGTGGATCAGATCATAAAGACTAGTGGAAAGGAGGAAGAAAGACAGAAAAATTAAAGGGAAGATGATCTGCATTGGGATTCCATGAACCAATTGTGTAGAACAGCAAATCTAGCAGCTCTGGGCCACCATCCCTGAGCTCAGCTCTGTCATTCTTCATTAAGGGATTCTGAGATACGAGTTTCTGCTGCAAGTAATTGCTATGTATTTCCAAAATTGTAACAGCCAGTGCTAATTCTCTCTGTGGTGAAGGTAACTATTGCCCTTGAGCATGGAATGCTCTGGGAAATAAGTTATCACTCAAATGCTCAGAAGAGGGGATATGACGCTAGTAGAGAAACAGACACTGGCATGTGCAGCAATCATGGGTAATGCCTCATTTACTTCAGTAGCTCTCTTTTTCCCTCCCTCTTCTTCCACACTCCTTTCCAGTCACTCATTATTGCTGCACTGAGGTGAATTAGTGATGCTTTAAAAAGAAGGGGAAAATGGCAAAATAAAAGAACTAGAATGCAAAATATGAGAGAAACATACTGCATTGAAAAATAAAATTGCTAAATTAATAAATAAAAAGCATGAACATATAATATTACCACTTACTCTTTAGCTACATCCCTGACTTAACAGTACTAGCAGCACATAGCAGTCTGTCTTTCAAATGAAGAATTTAATTATTACTAATAGAAAAGCGTGTGTTAAAACTCTATATGCATACATTCAAAGAGATGAAGATAGGGAAATTTAAAAAATTAATTGTTTAACATAGCCCCAGTTAACGTTTACTTTAATAAAATAATAGACTTTAATAAAAACTAATAAAATAATTTACTTTAACAGAATTCATAAAATGCTCCTGTATCAGAGTGGCATCTCTGCCCACAGCAGGGGCGTGGGAACTAGATGATTTTAAGGTCCTTTCCAGCCCAAATCATCCTATGTGTTTATAAATGTTTGCATTTACGGAATACCTGTTATATACTTAATATTTTATTTGGGGTAGAATAGGCACATGAAGGAAATTTAAATATGTAGTGTAAATCAGCCTTGATGATCAATTTCTTCAAATGTAGCCTATCTTTTCATTTGTTCAAGTATAATTAGGAATAAATTCATTGAAGTTGGAGTTATAATTAGACACACCTTGTGATATATGAAGAATCCACTCTACTGATATCAACAACAGACATATTTTTATGAATTTATTAAACGATAATTCTATTGTCACTTGTTCTAGAGCAAAACATGTAATTCATTGCAGAGTAATTTCAGTCACTGCAAAGTGGATTTCTTTAACAGAAATCTAAACAAAAATGGTGACTTGATGTATGCATCAAATGTATCCTCATGTCACAACCAACGGAAGAACAACACACACTGACTGGTCCTTTTGACTGCTTTGAGCCATACACAGAGCAGAGATGTTCAGTCAAGGAAATCATGCTAAATCCAGTGTAGAGCTAAAACTCCCAACTTCATGTATGTCAGACATAAATGCCAACATGACCTGCTTTGATCTGCTGATCCTTCTCTACTGGATTGAATGACTTACTAATGTAAATTTAGTCCATAATTTCTGGTACTTTACATTCAAATTCCTGCTGTTGATGAGTTTTATATAACTGTAACAAGGACTGTTCCACGCTAAAACTCTTACTATGCAGAAATTTCCCTTACTTTTTTGCCCCCAAATCAACTGTTTAACATTATAGATCCACTTTCGAATTTATCTCTGAAGACATGCATCTCTTAATCTATTGGTATCAGCAGGAGCTTAACTCCTTGCAATCCTCTGAATGCTATGGTGTTCAACTCAATGTATCTTCATTGGTCCAAGCTGGTTTTAAGCAGTCTCGTCTCTCAGTGCGTTCTAGGAGATATAACCATTTTTTATACTAAATGATAAAACTGAATTCATTCCTTAACACAACATCGTTGGCAGAAGACCCCCTCAGTGTGGGATGGTATCAGAGAACCTGTGCAGAAGGAACCAGTGCAGTACATGGCAGAGGAATATTTTCCCCAGTTTAGACAGCTTTGGAAGAATAAACTTTGATTTCCTCGCTCTATTAAATCTCCTACAACTATCAAGCTGAATTTGCTTTGTCTATATACTTCTCCCTAATCTTCTTTGACACAATTCTCTTTCTCTTCATATCTATTCACTGTTATACCCCCATCCTTGCTCATATTGTCACCAACAGGTGGACAAATCAAGTAAACCTCAGAAACATGTTCACTGTAGCAGAAAACAAAAGCATCCACATCAAAAAAAGAAAAGCAGGGAAGAAAAAAAATATACATTGAATAGCAGTTTCATTAATGCACTCAGCCTTTAGCTGAGATTTTGTGAGGTAAATGGCCCAAATCAGGCTACAAAGACATTTGAAAATGCATATATATCTTAAGGCTCTGTATGGTATTTGGCTTTAGAACAATTATCGGAGAATTCAATTAATTTTGCAGGGTACTTTATGCTGATCTGTACATGTCATAAAAGAGAACTTCAGGCAAAAATAATGCTGTCTTTTAGCATGAACATTGCAAAGCAAAGCAATGTCTCCTGGGAAATCTCTATTGCTAGCATTTCCTGTAGCAGCTTGGGGGATTGGAGGGGAGGCAAAGGAGGAAGGGATTGTGTTGTTGGCACTGAATACCTTTCAACTCTACAATTACCTTTGAGTAATGACTCCTGAGTAGCCATTTTGGGGTGGGATCCTTCAGCATAAAGGCAGTTTGTATATGGTCAGTCTGAAAAAACAAAGAACACTGTGGGTGCATTGACAAGTTAAAACCAACTGAATTGTCATCAATGCTTTACAATTCACTATTTTAATGTTCTGAAATAGACAAAGTAAAATAACTTTATAAAAAACTCCTTTTTGCATGATCTTAAGTTCTGAATAACACAGTTCTATTCACATAATCTGGAGAGAGGGATAACCTAAACAAACAAGACTGGTATTTCTACATGACTAGTTTGGTCCAGTGAATGTAGTGACAGGGCAGGGGACCTGAGATCTCAGAACAGAGATATTAAATCTCACTTAAACCTCACTTGTACCCACTGAGTAAAATATTGAAGTCCAAGAGCATCAGTAAATCTGCCTTAACAAGTCCTTTCTGCAGATGGATGAACCCATGTCATGGCAGAAACCAATAATGTCTCTCTCTAAATTAAATTAACAACTTCCTTTTCATAAAAACCCAAACCTACAAAGCGCTGAGGAGCAGAAAGATCTGACTCAACGTTTTTGCCTCTTTCTATAAACATTCTTCATTTCAGTGTGAGGATGCAGGAGAAAGGAACATTTTGCTGCACAGTTATCAGCATCTCTAATACATGTCTTCATCCGCTCAAGGACCCCATTTAGGATTTTGGGAAGGATTCACTTGCCTAAACATTAATGTCTAATGACTTTTGAGTCACTCCAAGGAAGTAAAGAGGTATATGTAAGGATGACAGATACCACATTGGACTTATGAGGGAATTGCACCCTTCAGTAACAATAGCTGGGAGCCAGGCAGGACAGCCTACAGTATCTCATGAGCAAGAGGTTATTTATACAGAGCTCAAGTGCATAAAGCCATCAAGGTATTTATATCTAGCTTGACTCTGTCAGACACATAGAGCATAATGTCAGGTCTGAGGAGTTGGTGTGAAGGACAGTAAGCATGAAATTAGCTCAAAGAAGGAATTTCCTTCCCATCCTTTCTCCTTCAGCAGTGGGCTGTTGGCACTGTTAAATTCTGTTGATATTTAATAAAAGCTAACATCTGTGCCTTGCTTGCCTCCAATTACTGAGCTTCATCCTAGGGCCACTTTGGAGCTTCTTACATGCACTGATGCTTGAAGCACAGCTATAACAAAAGAATGGACTGACAGTTTTTTTCTGCCTCTAGCTACCTTTATTTGGTCTTTTTTATTTTATTTGCCTCAGTTTTGTTTTTGGTTGGCCACCCTAAATGACCAGCCTGCAGCAATGGCACCCCTGTAGGAAACCATTTGATCAATCCTCTTTTTACGCAAGGCCTCCCAGGAGCAGAAAATATCAGTGAAGGATGCTTCCATGCCCCAACGATATGCAAAACCACATCACCACCGCTACGACGCTGTCGGATCTACTGAACCGGCTGGAGAGAATTACAAGGATTCTTTGTCTATAAGCCATGACAGATAATGTGAAAGTACAGTTTACAATTGTTAACAATGAACTCATTATAAGAAGGTTATCTCAGAATTTCTCTATAAAGCTTCTTTGGGGTTAAAATTCGCTTCAGATCATGTTCAACATCTGTCAGCAAGAAGCAAAAGCTGGAGAAAAAAATCTATCCAATTTTATCCATTCTTGCCTGTCTAAGAGTCTTGTGGAACTTCTAGATGAATAAGAATAACTGATTTAGAACCTCACATTTAGAAAGAAGAGAATATGAAATAAGAAAATAGTGGACAGAAGAGAAAATGTAAAAGGAAAATAAAACAGTTCAACTGACATTTGAGTTTTATTGAACCAGGCATGTTTTCACTATCTAGCAAGCATTTCGTACCCACTTAAATTCGAATGTTTCTTGATTTTTCAGGCTCTAAATATTCCAGTTTTTCTGCAGCGCAAATGTTGGCCTTCCCTGAGTCATCACTGTTAGTGATGATCATTTGTATAGATCATTAGTAAATTAGATTTCATGTAAACAAAATATTGAGGCTTATTTGCTACATAATCAACTATAGCTATAACACAGAATTTCTTAAAACTGTTGCACATTAAAGGAATTGATAGATGTGCCTAGTTTGATACCTTTTATGTGCAATTTTTTAACATACCTATATATTTACATATACTATTTCTTTCTTGCAGAAATTTTGTAGGAAATAGTAAAGTTAGCGTAAACAAAAATGAACTTTGGTAGATAAGTTTCTGAAGTTATGTGGGACTGCATTAACATAAGCTAAAGAATTTGGTTCTCTCCATAATTTTCCATACTATCCATGACATGATTGTCGTAATGCTGTGAAAATTCATATTTTAAAAACAAGACCTTTCCAAGGTATCCAGGCAGAAAAATGGTGGTACATTTGGCAGTTCTGAAATTTTTGGATTTGAGTTCTATTCTGTAAACTGGCATGTAAAGTATCAAGAAGCATTATTGATCCAGTCAGAAATGTATATATAATTTTCCGTGCAAACATACAGATAACTGCATTTTTTTCTGCTGTACTGCAAAATGTTACTCTGGGGAGATGTCTGATATTCCCATCACACTAGTCAAAGCCAGGCTTAATACAAGTTATTGCAAGCAAGAGAAATAGGCTACTTGCATGCCAAGAATTCAGGTTAGATCCAACACTCTGAAACACAGCAGATTTTTCCCCTTTTCCCCTAAGGACCTCCAGGTTATTCAGCAAATGGAGCTGAACCACTCTACCATTTTTCAGTCAGTGTGAAATAGGCCCTAAATGGAAAAGTAGTCTGGCTGTGGCACACGACTTCAGACACTGATTTGTCATCCAGCTCAATGAAATTCTTTACTGAAGAGCACTGAGAAAGTAAATTTCTTTTTATATTCATATCTGCAATTAATTACGGATTCAGTCTCACCACCAAAAAACCCCCCAGAACAGACAATCACTACTGATGAACACTGGGTCAAAGAAAAACTTAGTACACACCACATCTGTATTATTCTCTTTAATTGAGCTTCCTTTTTAATAGCAACAAAAAAAATCTTTCTCTGCTCATAAAAAGCATTTATGTCTGCATCTTCAAACCCAAGTTTCACTCAGGACTACAAAGGTAGGTCCATTCTTCATTAATACGAAGTTGATTATAATATAATTTATACATATATTTTTAGTAATTAATATAATTTTTTATGACCTAGACACACTCTTATAAAAATCAGAACTATAGAATACCTGTAAAGAACCAATAGGGGCTTTTCTTCTTATTATTTTTAATTAAATACAACACCAAATAATTCATTCTTACTCTTTTTAAATCAGTAATTTTTCCTCAGAAAATATGGCTTCCTAATACATAGGATGAGCTGGACTCACAAAACCTTTTTATATCTAAAATGTCAGAAGGTAAGTCCATTTCTTTGAATAGTTGTAAGGCTAGAAATTAGAGCTCTATGCCACTGGAAAGGATCAGTTTCCCAGTTTCTAACTTTGGAGCATCCCAAGATACTGGAAGTTAATGTCATGACATTTTAGATATAGAGAAACTCTTTTAAGCTATATTTAGAGATTTCAAAGGCTCCCTCTGTAACCTTCACACAATTGGACCTCTAGTAAACAGGGAATCTAACTTTACCTTAGCAGTACAAGAGATAATCCATGAATATACTTTGATGTTTTGGTATGCACCTAAAATAGTTTATTTCTAACATATTTGGCATGTACAGAAAATATGATGATATGATTATGCATTAAAGGTTTTACCACCATAAATGTAGGTCATCCAGAACAAATGAAACTGATAGCAAAGAGTTTCAGAAAAGGTAGCCTGAAGTGAAAAATTTCAATCCAGGCTTAGAGTACCCAAGAAGAAGTCAGCCTTTTTTTTTTTTTTTTTAAATGCCCACAGAGCTAGTATTTCTCTTTCAAGTTGCAGATTTTTCATTGCAGAGAAACTACAGAGACTGTAATATGGCATTTGCCCCCACTCTCCACGAAAATTTCCCGGTCCTTACTTCAGCACCAGAAGTTCTTTAAAAAAAAAAAAACAAACCAACAGAAACCAAATGATTGATGAGGAAACACAGGAGTTTACCTTACAAAAGTATAACCTTTTGTATTGTCCTCTGCTGTCTAGCTATGTATTTATTCAACAGTATCTCTTAAACTGAATGGAGAAATACACATGACTTTAGAAGGTGGACTTCTAAAGGTAGAAGGATACCACCTTTAGAAGGTGGTCCATGGTCCAGGACCCATGGACCATTTCATTTATAAATTTATTTTTAAAGTCCACTAGTGTTGGATTTTATTTGATAGATATTCTTCATCATCGTCACCCAACTTACATAGTACCTCTTATCTAATTATAAAATAGGTAGGTCCCAGCCACAAAGAATGAAATTTAGCAAAATAAGAAAAGCCTAATAGTTATTTTGATTACCAATACTTTGTAAGGGGATTACATTTAGGTCAGATTCTCCTGTATTCTTCTCCTTGTTCCTGGGAACAATCATTTATTCATTTTTCAGGCTAGAAAGAAAAAATACAATCTTACATATTTCCCTTAGACTAATATTATTTCAATGGGACAAACTGCCCCCCCCAAATCTCTTAAGATGGGTTTGAACAGTTATTTATGAATTAAAGAATAAACCATGGTCAAATACCCCACTCTGTTACCTGAAGGAATCATATGCAAAGCAGCAGTGAATTTTCTAGTTTGAAAGAATATATCAAGCATGGTTTTTTTCTTCCTTTTCCTCTACAAATATTATAGAGTCATCAATATGCAAGTCTATCATAAGATACATGTTCTATTATAAATGTTACTACTCAGCAGAATACTTAAAATTTAGCAAGCAGACCTCCCAGAAATTCAGCAGTTTAGAGATTTTCTTACAAAGCACTGCAAAAGTAGATGTTCACGCACAGACAGTTTTCCCATAAATGAGGTTAATTTGTGTTAGCAAACTGTCAAAGAATCTGTCATATTCCATTGTCTTTCCAAGTATAAAAAAGTTAAAAAGATTACAAGACTGAAATAATACCCCAAAGGAATCCTGGGCAATGAAGAAAATCAGCTGGTTTATGGCTTCTTATTTTTAAATTCCATTTAGATCTGATTTTAAGGAGTACCTTTTTTTCCTGATCGTACATATCGAAGAACCCTGCTCTTCATTTTTCTTTTCATAATATTTTCTTTTAAATTGCTGTAATAATAGCAATAGTTCTGTGGAACTCTTTGACCCTGTACAAATCCAAAGCCAAATGTTTCAGTCCAGTACAAACTTGAATTAGTAATTTGATGCATTTTTTTCTGTGCATTTTTATTTTAAAAAAAGATAAAACATTTCACATTTGTGAAAACAAATGCATGGTGAAACTAGTAATAAGTTGTGGCGCTGTACCCCCTTTTACTGATCAGGTCCTGCCCTCTCCATGGGGTCTCCTTCCTTCCCCTGCCCCTAGTCCTGGCCACTCCTCGAGTTCTCCCTATTGGTTCCTGCATCCCACCTCCGCCCATGTACCACCCCTGTGCCCTGAAACCATTTGCCCATGTGCTCTCCCCGCCCCCCTCGTACCCGGGTAAACTGAGGCTCCAAGCCATGTGACTCCCTGTCTCTCTGCCTGTACCTCTGCCCCTGGGAGCAGCCTGCCAACAGCTCCTCTCCTCTGCCTTTGGGGGCCAGCCCGTGTGCTGGCCTCAGGCTTTGGGGAGGCAGCATGGAATAAAGACCTTTGCAGTGCCATGAGGAGAGCCTTCTCCCCTCCTTTGCCATCACTGAAGTTGCAGGCTGGCAGCTGGAGCAGCGGTGTGGGGCGTCCGAGATGGACTGCAGGAGGGCAGAGAATCCCTGCCTTGTCCCAAGAAGCCCCCGCTGGGCTCCCAGGGAAAGCTGCAGCAGCTAAGCTACACCAGGCACTGCAACAGCAAGTGTTAGTTAAACACAAATCTTTAGAAAAACAATATATACTGGAGGTGTTCAAGAAAAAATATCTGTATGTGTTGTAGCTACCACACGGCTAATACAATTTTACTAGTTTTGTGATTTTAAAACTTTAAAGCATAGGCTGGACTTCTAAGAAATTTTAGAAGTTAGCAATGCAAAGATATATTTGGAATAATTCTAGAGAAATAGGAATCAAAAGTAATCTGATGCACTAACATGGGAGAACATTTTAAAAAGAGCTTAAAGCCCAAATTCACAATTAACTAGGAAATGCCATACTTGGTGTGATAACATAGAATTCAGTGTACCTTTATATGAGATAAATTCTAGTTTCACACTGCTTTCTACATGATTTTCAGAATAATTGCTTTGATTTCCTAGGATTCGAGTGAGCACAGAGGCAGACAGCAAATAGTGAAATATGTACCTGTTCTCTTAAAGGTTAATAAAAATATTCAATAAATAGGTTAAATTTTATAACTATGTTGCCTTATGGCAGATATATTTACTATCTCAAGTATAATAAATGGACAGTTTTACCTATTTTTCTTCCCTTTTTTTTACCAAAAAAATGTGTGCAGTTAAATGCTTGATGTTATTACAGCATGCTGTATAAAAAATTGCACACTTTTCCACTAAAAGACTTCACAATTACTTCTTTGTAAGTAACCTCTGAACACAGCAAGCGCATGCTAAAATCATATTATATTCGGTTTTGTATCACTGAAAGCAAACAGTTATCTTTACTGTGGAAATTAATGAATCCAAGTAATGAGTCTCCAGTACATGGGAGGAGATATAGGAGAAAATAACATTGAATTCAGATGTTACCACAGGGAATAAATTGTCTTGTTATGTCTTTGGACTACATTTCTCTCTGACAGCTACATTAACCGATAGTTTAGTTTAGTTCTGGTTTTCCAAAGAGGCATTTGGAAAGCTCAGTAAGTTCAATGTCCTTTCAAGACTGAGTCTTCTCAGGCATCAAGCACCCAGAAAGTCTTCAAAAATCACTGTCTACTGGTTAGCATTCATTAGTGACATTTACAATTTCACATGCCCAGGCCTGATTCTTATAATTTCCTACGAGGTTCAAATAACTTGAACTCTTATTGATTACAGACCATTCAGCATTTTTCAAGAGTCAGACAGGGACAAGAACATGCAACCTCATAAACCATTTATCTAGATAGAAATTGAACCGGTGCAAGCTGTGAATTTAAAATATTGTAGTCATGTCTGCATACTCTTACATGTACAACTGTTTTTCTGAATAAAATGTGTTTATACACATGCATGCATACATACACACACTCACATTCACAGACATACAAATAGTAATCTCCAGACAGCTTAGAATAGGATTAGGATCTGGAACGGGAGACTTCACACAGGCCTTTGTATTGATCTGCTTCAGCTTACTCTGACACTATTATTAGAGCAATATATCTAAAAATTCTTCAATGAAAACAGATCTTTATGACACAGCAATATTTCTGAAATACTTCTAAATGGTGGAGACATCACTCACATGAAAATAAAATGCAATATATTAATCCTTTGGTGTCGTTTCTATTGAAAAATATAGCCTCTGAAATAAAGTTTTAAGACTTTGGTTTGCAGATGCAAAATATTTAGTGGATGAACAAATTCTAATGTATGTTACTGAGTTTATTTTGGGACATATCCTTTCCTTTTTCTGAAGTAATTTCATCTATTTACAAACAAAAAGTTGAAGTGAGTGTATCCCTTTCTGTGCACATAAATGCATACTGTCCACAAACACAGATACAGGCTTATCCCCATGAAAATATTTTCTCTAAAGTATTTTTTCTTCAATTCATTGTATTAAGAGTAAAAGCAAAAGTATTTAAATATCCATTTCTTGTTTTCCTTCATTATTGTTTCACAAACTACTAATTAGAAAAGATACTTCATACGAATGATTAGCTCTTGTATCTCCTTTAACACTTGAAAGGTTACAGCAATAGGAAAAGGAAGAGCTTTAATTAAAGAATGAATTATTGAATACTCCATTTTAATTGATGTAGCCTTCTGCTATTATTTTGTATGTTTATAGACATTTTATGTGATTCTGTAATCAAGATCACACACAAAAAGAAGTCTTTAACTACTGAGGCTGAAGAATGAAGGGTGCTGTATGATCACATGCAGCCATTTAAGTTCAAGAATCATGTGAAGTATGGTTTCCATGACAACAAGTCATTAATTGCTAACAGAAAATAAAATAAAAATCAACCTTGACAGAATTTGGCAGTGACATGGAAGCTGAAAATCCTTCCAAATAATTATATGACAATTTTCATGTATGATGAAGAAATACAAGCAACCCCACCTTCTGAAACATGATGAAAGCACTCAGAGTTCTAGGGTTATTTTGGATTTGGCACTGCTGGCTGCATGCAGTAGTCATTGTGCATTACACTTGGTAGTCAACACCTATCTTCAGTAACAGATAAAAAGAGATGTTTGTGATGAGGTGATGAAGGATTTTTGCATCCTTGGGCTACAGATCAGCAAAGGAAAATTCTGTGGAGAATGCATGAAGTAAAGAAATGACACAAACAACAAGATTTTAGCATAAATTCACAGGGTAAGAAGAAAAACAAATTAAAGGAGAGCAGAGGGGGAAGAAAGGAGCTATAGTCATACATATCTCCCATGCTAACTTATTAGTAAGGGTTTCAGACACCTCTAGCTTGCAGACAGAAAGAATCTTTTGAGACTAGGGAAAACTGCTTGGGAAGTACAATGGTGCCATTCAAAATTTACCGACTTATGAACTACTGCATATCATTTATAAAAATTGCTTCAGCCTGAGTTACCTTTCACCAGCTCTGTAAGTCGACTCACTGGGTCACTAGGAGTGAACAAGAACATTTTGATAAATTCAGTTTCCATGACAATGAATTAGCCATGGAAAGGGGGAGGTGTTGAAAGATCTGTGTTCTGTAGAATACACTTCAAATGTTTGCCTGTTTTCATTTTTAGCCATTTAGTTCTCATGGCTCTGTTCCAGGACTTTAATTCACCAGTAGCTGGTTTTCCTCCACAGATTAGAGGAGTAATTCATCAGTGAATGTTTCACTCAGTGGCCCCATCTAATGTAAGAGAATATATAAATGAATTTTTCCAATTATGCTTTTTTGTTTGTTTTGAAAGAATGTAGCAATCTTTTGTTGTTTTTCCACTCTAACCCAGCCACAGAATATTTAATCTTTCCTATTTATTGCCCACTTACTGTACTTAGGAGTACAACTGTAATTTGCAAGACGTTGGGAGTTAGTTCTAAATAGCCATGAGCCCCCAAAACAAAACAAAACAAAACAAAGCAAAACAAAACAATGCTTTGGAGTTTGTTTCAAAAGAAACAAGCCAATAAAAGCATGTCATATTCCAAAGCCTGCTGTAGCCTGCATCAATGGGAACTGCTGAGAAAAAGACCTCTGAAAACAACTGGTATTTATTTTTGATAGAAGTGCTTAAAGTTATTTTTCATTTGTCTGCCTTTTGAAAGGCTAAACCAGTGGGACATTTCTTAGTGTCAGAACTAAAATCTACTCAAATTCAGGAATGTCGTTTAGCCATTTTCAGTGGGTCCTGTGTGAGAGCCTTATACTAATGAGATTAAGAGTGAAGTTGTTCAACCATTCATGGAACATACTTATATTTCAGAACACAAAGTAGCAGGGGATCAAAAGAGCTGTTTCCACAGCTATTGGGATGGATGGGTTTCCATCCAGAGACAACGGAGACAAATCTGACTCCTTCAGAAACTAAACCTATTCTTAGTACCTCCAGCAATATGCTCCCCATTGCCATTAAAAAAGTCAGAAAGGACCGAGCACCTTGTTTGAACTGTCTCTGCTGAATGGCATTGTTTCATGTGCTCCACAAGAAATGGAAGGGTTTTTCAAGAAGCTGTTAGTGTCTGCGACAGCCCAGCATGGGCTAAAACGTCTGAATGATTTTCAAAAGAAAGAAAATGTTACTAGCAGAAAAAAAAAGAAGAAAAATAAGAACAAAAAACCCCACCAAAAAAAAAAA
>VZRR01012105.1:123767-176571 GCA_013398015.1 Oreocharis arfaki
AGGAGGGGAGAGGAGTGGAGAGGAGAGGAGAGGAGAGGAGAGACTAAAGGAAAAGAGATACCACATTTGTATGTACCTCTGCAAAGCTGTTTTATGCATATGTCAGTAAGAGACCAATTTCTATTCACTAATGTACACGCAGAGATATGTTCTATGATATTTGCGTGTCTGGTTTTGTTTCTCTTTTCATAGGTAATTCACCCACAGAGAAATAGTCACAAATAATTGCATCTTTTCACTTACAGCCCTTCACTCATAGACTCAAAGAGGGAAAGGAAAGGTTACTACTGGGCCACAAAGATGATTCAGGGGTTGGAGCATCTCCCCTATGAGAATAGGCTGAGACAGCTGGGGTTATTGAGCCTGGGAAAGAGAAGGCTTCAGGGAGACCTCATCACAGCACTCCAGCTCCCTTAAGGGGTTTATGAAAGGGAGGGAGAAGGACTTGTTCTACAGGCAGATAGCAAGACAACAAGGGCCAATGATTTTAAACTGCAAGAGAGTGAGTTTAGATTAAATGTTAGGGAGAAATTTTTTTACTCAGAGGGTGATGAGGCACTGGAACAGGTTGTCCAGAGAAGCTGTGGAGGCTGTATCCGTGGAAGTGTTCAAGGCCAGGTAGGATGTGACCCTGATCAGCCTGGTGTATTGAGTGGCATGCCTGACTACGGCAGCTGATTTGGGACCAGATGATCTTTGAGGTTCCTTTCAACCCAAACCATTCTACGATTTAAAACTGATTTACATGAGAGGCATCTATTCCATCCTTAAAACTTAACTGAAAAGGTATGACAATTTTCCAAAATGCAAGTGCCATTGATACTAGAATATTATGAATATATTGCAGGGTGGAAATCAAAATGATTGTTTCACTCAATGAGACTTAGTCGTTCTGAAGGAGACCCTCACAAAAGAAAAATAAGAGAAAGAAAAGATGAATCCAGGTTGATTGATACTTGGGAGCCTTGAGTCTCAGTCTTGATTTAAAACAGTGGGGGACAGTTGCCATCAAGCACTGGAGTGTACATGGACAAGAATAAACCTAATGACTTGTTTGGTTTATCTGCCACGTGGAACTGTTTCAACATTCTTAATTCAGACATGAATGAGGTGTGTTAATAGCTCCACGCTTCCACTCCTGGAACCGAGGAGTGCGTGCTGGTAGCAGGCGTTCAGGTCCCATTGATATTAATGGTGAGAAATCACTCAGCCTGCTGTTCTCAGTGAAGCACGGTGCAAAGCCCACTGCGAGAGACAGATGTCAGGGGCTTCTTCACTCCAGCCATGACCTTCAGTTGGCACCAGACACTGTGGCTCGTCTAGTCTTGTTAACATTTTAACAGGTGAGAGATGGATAAACAACAGTTCTCTCAGACCTGTAGATTGCTAATAAGTGTCACAAAATACACACCAGAGCTCAGGTGCAGATCATTAAAAAGGAAGCAGGAATGTGAGGAATAATGACACGTCAATCTACCTCAAATCAAGTTTGACACCCCCATGATACTAGTTAGCACCATGCTCAGGGAGTTTTGCCTTCTGTTCTTTCAAACTCGAACTAGGAGCACAGCACTGGAACTTATTTCCAGATGCTTTTGGTTAAACTTCGAGCCCCTGCTCAAATTAAGGAAGAAAAGAAGAACATTCGAAATTTCATTTTTTTTCCTAATAAAGGTTTAAGTGATCTAGTCAAGCACTGTGAACTTTAACTAATAGTTTCATGCTACAGCAATGGCATCTATTATTTGAATTCATTTCCCATACTGACAGCACAACTCAGGCGTACTTCAGACTATGACATTTAAAGTGACTGGTGATTTTCAGTTGTGCTTTTTACAGTACACTTGTATGAACTGCAGACTGGAATACACATATATCTCTGTGTAGAATACAGCTCATGCTACTTTTTCTTTTGCTGGTATATAGAGAAATACCTATTCTTAAAAGTGCAGTATGCTCAGGATATGTGTGTTTTCCCATGCTAAATTGGATCAAAAAGAGGAAATATTTGAGATATAAGACAAACATTTTAAAGTTTTCATTGCCTCAGTCAGGCCCATGCTGTTCTAGCCTTTATCAGTATCACTGGCTTTTCATTTTCTACTGTCTGTCCTTCACCTTGTTAGATTATAAAAGCCAGTACTGAGCAAAAAATTAGTCAAACGTATATTTTTAAAGGATTATCCATGTCTCTTAGCTACCACACACTTATTCATTCAATTTGTATGTTTATATTTTATCCATAAAAAATATTTTATAAATAAAAAAACAAGTCACCAACTTTCCCCTCCAATGCACTGCAAGCAGAAATACAACCACAATTTGGAAAGCTGTACCTATGAATGGGAAGAGACTTATTCTTTGCTGCTGCTTATTCAGTGTTACTCAAGGTACATAAAATCACAGATTGATCATAGACAATTCACAGAAAAATGTGGCAGGAAATAATTCATGCTTCTTCACTTCTTTCAGCTCACAAATTCATAGCTGGAAACTTCATTTCAGACTAGGACAAGGTTAGGAAAAGACGTCCGAAATTTTTCTGGGTTTCCCACATGGCTTGGGATTCCAGTACTGTATGAGGCAAAACTTGACTCCAGCTCGTGTTATTCTGATGCTTCATTATGCCTTGGCAAGACCACTTCACAATGATGTGTTCACTTCGAGTTAATTTCACTTAACGGATAAAACCTGCAAGTGACAGCTTGTTTCTCCTGAACTTAAGATATGGAATCATGTTAACACTCAAGTATTACCACTGACTTGAAGCTGACCTAGAAACCAAACCATAGACATAATTTATAACCACAGAAAAGGAACCAAAGTAGCTCTTTGGAATGACCAATCTAGGTATTCTGCAATCAGTCTCTTTTCTTTTTAATGAGTTTTGCAAAAAATAAAATCCATACATTTTTAAAGTAGAATATTTTCCTTAAAAATGCACATTTGCAGGCAGTGTGATATCAGTAATACCTCCATGCATCAGAAGGAGAATTACTATTATTCATCTGTGCTATTTCCAGTCATGTTATGGAAATAAATTAGAAAATGTGAATATATTTTCCTCTTTTCTGTCATGTCTATTACAAACTCTTACATATACTCTTTGACAGCTGTGGGTGAGTTTTTTATTTTAATTTGTTTTTTCTTTTGTTTGGGTTGTTGCTGTGGTTGCTGTTATTGTTTTAAGAACTAGGGGAACTTCCTGAGAAATACAAATGAAACCTTTACTAGATCTGCCTTTACAGAAATCTTGTCAGTGTTCAAAATTAGTAAAATCTAACCCCAATAAATGGGATCAGGTTCTCAATAGTGCTGAAGTCAATAGCTGCTCTTGTAACAGTGTAATAGTTTAAGCACTGCTGCAGGCCTATACTAGTCCTGAACATGGGATCAAAGAGATAAAAGCAGAGCGACAGCATCTCTTCCACTTTGTATTCTGCCACCATAAGGATCTTTACATGAGTTCGATTCTCAGTGGCATTTTATCATTGATTTTTTTAACATATCTTTTGCATCAATGTTTTTTTCAGGAGCCTCTTCCGAGGAAGAATAAGTCATCATCAAGTCAACATCAGAACAAATTAAGACTATGTGTGTCTACTGCATGAAAGACTGTGGGGTATTTACCTGCCACCTCTACTAAAGATTTGTATGTAGCGTGCTGGAAGAAAGATCTCTATATCCCATTGACTGAATATTTCTGCGTCATCAAGTATTAAAGGTAAATTTTTTAAATTCAAGTATAGTAAAACAGTACCCAACAAGGTACAGTCCTCAGCTAGGTGAATTCAGCGGCAAAACTAACACATTAAAACAAATACTGATCTAACCAAACTGATTGAATGTCTACCACAACATATTACAAGCCATATTTTGAAGCAAGTGGGTGACTCTCATTGTAACTTTTTGTCCAGAGCTGCAAGTGTACAATTTTTTTCCCAAAGCTCAGCATATTCACTGCTAAACTCTTCAGAAATCTGGGTATTTTTTCGGTGAGATAAATAAAAGATGAGTTCTCTTTAAAAAGCACTTCTTACATACTATAATAAAAAAAAGTATCAGAACTTACGCTTTTCATTGCTTCCAATCTTGTGTAGATGGCTAGGAAACTAAATACCAGCACAGAACTCAACATAAACAGTTGACAGGCCTAAAAAAAAAGTTTTTATGAAAAATGCTGATGTTCAACTACTTGCTTTTTGCAGTGCTTTAGAAAGGAACTGGAACTTAAAAAAAAAAAACAAAGTCACAAAACATACAGAAAAGCAGCTGGAATGCTGCCCAGCAGAAAAGAACCTGAGGCATGCTGGTCAACACTCAGTTGGACACGAACTAGCAGTGTGCCCAGGTGCCAAGAAGGCCAATGGCAACCACACAATGGAAATAGTGTGGCCAGCAGGACCAGGGAAGTGATCGTCCCCCTGTACTTGGCACTGGCGAGGCTGCCCCTCCAGTCCTGTGCTCAGTTCTGGAGCCTCAGTTCAGGAAGGGCATTAACATGCTGGACCAAGTCCAGAGAAGGGAAACAAAGCTGGTAAAGGGTCTAGAGAGTGAGTCCAGTGAGGAGCAGCCAAGGCAGCTGGGATTGTTTAGCCTGGAGAAAATGGTGCTCGGGGGAGACCTTACCACTCTCTACAATCACCTGAAAGGAGACTGTAGCCATGTGGGGGTCGGACTCCTCTCCCAGGCAAGTAGTGACAGAAGGAGAGGACATAGCTTCAAGCTGCACCTGAGGAGGTTTAGGCTGGACATTAGGAAGAATTTCTTCACAAAAAGAGTGATTAGATATTAGAATGGGCTGCCCAGGGAGGTGGTGGAGTCACCATCTCTGGATGTGTAAGGAAAGACTGGATGTGGCAATTAGTGCCGTGGTCGAGTTGACAAGGTGGTGTTAGGTCATAGGTTGGATTTTATGATCTCAAAGGTCTTTTCCAACCTAATTGATTCTGTTATTCTGTGATTCTGGAATACGAAATCTTTTGCTATCAGGTTGTACATTCGTAGATATATTCAACTTATTGTTATGTAAGCACAGATACATCTACTCAATAATAAGAAGATGATTTCCAGAAAGAAATTTGAACTTTTAGAGAACTGAATGTTCTGCTGTGGGTCTTTACACCACAATAGAAAAATGATGGGAAAAAAAAAGACCACTAAGTAGATGGGTGGTGTAGATATTTTGGTTAAGCACCTAAAATCAAGAACAAATGAAATCTAGACCAGTCTGGTTCCCTGAACACTTCCTTATCCATGCAAACAGTATTTGCAGGAGAAGCTAAGTCTGGCAACAGACTTAGTCTGCAGCTGATTCTTCCACAGTTCAAGTGAAATCCACAGGCACTGAACTACAGACCATGCAGGAAATTCCCATGACACAAATTTCCCCTCATAATATCTAAATTTAAAAAGTAAAATAATTTAAAATTACATACTTTCACACAGGCTTTTATTTACAGGTAATCAAGATTCTGAAATAACTTTAGATTGAAGATATATTGTTAAAAATATCGTGACACTTTTCTTCATTAGTTATACAGCTGCTCTAGATAATCACACCTTGTTTTAAAACTACAGCCAGCAGCCCCATGATTGGAAAAAGGGGATAAAGCTGACACTCTCTAGGAGGAGTAAAGTCAATTAAACATCAGAACAGAGTGCCTCAATTGCTGTGCATACTGTGTGTTTCTACTGCAAGTTTGTCTGCACAGAGTTTTCATACAGCTCTGAAAATGTAGTTTTCTCATTACTTCTTTTTCTTTTATTATAGAACAAATGCATTTGTTATGATCAGTTCTAGGAAAGTACTATTTCTTACGGAGAGATAGTACACCAATGTGTCTTAACAGAAAAATACAAGCCTTCTTTACCTCACGAGCCATTTTTTATTTATTAATTTGAGTTTGTGTTAGTACTACCTTTTGTATGGTGGCAATATCTCACAATTTTCTGTATCAGTATGAAGATATTTTCTGTATCTTTGGCACCGCAATCCACTATTTTCTTTCAGAAGACAAGTAGCAATATGAAACAATATAATCATATGATTTTTTTTTCAATAAGCAAAACATTGGCAATGTAACCACACTGCTATATATGCAACCTGCTGTGTAAGCAGACCACAGAAGTGGCTTTTGTAGATCTCACAATATCCTTTCTATGCTTTATTTACAATAAAATTATAAGCAACAATATTTCAGCTGTGATAGTTTCAGCATGTAGGAGACACAAGGGTTGGTATTCATACCTCGTAACACACAGAATGTAAACGTTTAAGTCTTTAGCCTGGTTTCTTCCCAGTTAAAGGTAAAAAAAGGCCTCCAGAAATAATTCCGCTGATTTACCCTAAATGTGTCCCAAATTCCCCTCCGGAGTTGTTTACTTTTACAAATGCAATTTACAGAGGCTAATACAGATATGGTAATTTAACCATAAAATTCTTCTCAGAGAAGAAAGAATTCTTTAACAAGGGTAATTGGAAGAAGCCATATATCTCATATCTTCCAACAAAGTTGGAAAAACCATGCCTAACCCAGTAAGTAGACTTCGTGCCCTGAAGTCTACCTATGTTGTTTTTCACTGCATAAACTGGACTGAAAAGAGGTGCCCCTTTATATATGTTGTGACTTTACTGACCTTGATGTTGTCTGACAGTATTTCAGTTTCAGAATACTTTCAGTTTCCACTGGATTCCTGGGTTCCCCATTGAGTTGGCCAGGTGACAGGGTTATGGCTTTGAACCCTGCGCGCTATGAAGGTGATGGTTTGTGTCAGAGTTTTTCTATTAAGTTTAAAGCCTACTTTCTTTGCAGCAACTTGCTTCCTCTCAGATACGTCGCTTTGCAATGAATAGGATTTTATGATTTTATATCTTATATTTGCATCTTTCCTACCCAAGGAGATAATTCCAGCACAGCTTAAGCATATTTCATTGAAGGATCCAGGAGCATTTATACTGAATCAGTTCAGATTTAATATTCCTCTGTCACTTTTTTTCTTTTTCTGACTCAACAGAACCAACAGCTTCATTGTATGTTTATGGTAAGTGCAAATGGGGGGATGGGAGGAGGGAACTGAAAATAATTTTCCAGTCTCTTGGGTACGTGTGGTAATTACTGCCCTATGGCAACCCCTGATGGAAAAGGACACGTGTCAAACCACACTCTGCCTGCCAGACCTGATGCTTCCTCACTGGCTCATTGTGCTCCAGCACAGTCATCAACAACATCCAGGTACACTAAAATCTGGAACCAGTTTTCCTGCCATCTACAGAGTGGCAACTGCTCACTCTTATCACAATGAGGCCTGGATGCCAGAAGAATAAATAAGGCTTATGATCCTTTTCTGACATATTTGTAGCCTCAAAAAATAAGGAAAATAAAAAATAATTAGTGTAAGAGAAGGAAAGCCATAGAGGGTTAAGATAAAGCACTGGGGAAAAGCTTTACTTAAAGTACATGTCATGACATAGTGTCCAAGGAACATTTTTCACCAAGTGAAAGCACGCTAAATTGTGCTAGTACTGTCTTCTCTTCCATGTGGTTGATGACAGATGTTTGGAAAAGAAAATCTTCCTTTCTGCTAGAACTTAAAAGCTGTTTATTGTATATTTATAATGCTAAACAGTAAAACAGTACAACAAAAAGAGGAGTTCTTCTGTGATAGAAAAAACCACTTCTGTTTTGTTACTTAAATTACATAGAAAAATATTAAGAGCTGTTTTTCCTAATAATATTAATAGCAATAACAACAACAATGACCATAATAATAATAATACCAGTTATCACTTGCAATGACTAACTAGACTGAAAAAAAATCTATTCATTGCAATGTGTTTTGCCATACTTCTGCAATGGAAAGAGAATTCTGCAGGTAGGTTGTAGTGAAAACATACCTATTTTCTTTTATTTAGCACTTTCTTCCCAAACAGCTCTGTAAAATGTGTACATTTCTAATAGAGGTAATATTCTCTCAGGGTTAGGCTGAGTGAAAAACAGTAGTGATAATTTACATGAAAGTGATTCATGTAATGGGGAAAGCTGGAGGAGGTGGGTGTGGGGAAGAGAAGGGATGGAACAATGGCAGACATGAAAAATAGTGCAGGAAACAAACTGATTTAAAGATTTGGAATGACTGGTTATTTTTGCACTAGGATAACTGTCTTAAAGAGGAAGCGTGATTAAGTTTTAAACAGCGACCGACAAGAAATTAGGAGCAGCCTCAACAGGAAGAGTACCCTGCAATGGAAGACAAGTGCCTTTCAGCTACAGCCATGGGGAGTTTCATGTCTTGGAGTTGCTGGAGAAGCAAACCATATTTTACTGTAGCTTGTCAAGTTCAAGTGACATAAAATGTTGTAGTTATTGAAGAATTTTCTCTTACTATCTTTTCAAAGTCCAAATTTCAGTAAGAAATTAAAATTTATATATTTTTTTTCCTTCATCCTAACAGCAATATTCAATAGACTAGAATGGTTAACTAGACCACGTAAACAAGATCTGTCATCTTTAAAAGTCATCTTGCATGTTTGATGTATATCTATCTTTTTAAATAAAGGACATGGAATTTGTTATGATACTTAGAATAGAAACCAGAATACTAGGATAAAAAGATAAATTGCTTAAAAATGTAATGGGAACTTAGCATTGAAAATGATTGTCTGGGTGAAACAGGAAACTTTCTTTTATGCAACCCTCATTTAAAAAGAAGTAGGCTACAAATGAGACAGTGTAAGTCCTCCCTCCCTGTTCCTGCTCTTCAGCTGCCAGCAGCTTACTGCACTGCTACCCAAGAAATATCACTGCCACAGAGCAGTGCTGGAAAAGTCACTAATGTATTACCATGGCCAGCCAACAGAGCTCTCTAGAATTTTTCACAGTTAATGAATTAGCAATACTTGGAAATGTTTATGTCTTTCAAAAAAAAAAAAAGAAAGTTTTTGTTATACTAAGGGTTATTTGTACCTTTGACAACATTCATGCAAAATGTTATAAAAGCTATGTCTTTGAAACAAACATTTTAAATTTCGTAAATCATAAGGCCTGCCTGCAAATGCAGAGCATTGCGGCTGATTTAGTTGTTGGCCTAGAAACTCTGCTGTTAGGACAGTTAAACAGGTCCATAGTTTAAGTTGCACAGTAAATTACTCACAGAAGAAACTGACACAGCATCTCACATGGAATTTTCTCCCATTAAATCCTGGACTGTGTTGCAACATTGAGAGACTCCAACATTATACACTGTTGTTGGGCTAGAGTTTAAACAGTGATACACTATTTTTCACAGCCTTGGTCAGTCCAGGCAACTAAAGGTTACTATGCTTTTTACTGAATCTGGTGATAAAGACAAAAAGGAATAAACTGGACTAAGAGCAAAGCTGCTGCGATGCCAGTGAGGGGCCCCAAGTCAATGCCCTGTTATGGGCCTTCTTTTCTTACATCATAAATTACTTAAAATGCCATCTAAATCAGCCCTGTGTGGTCCTTATCACCTAGACCTCGGCAAATGCTCTAGCTGCTCTTCCTAAACACCGGATCCAGCTCTACAAATAACCACACTGTCTGCTCGGTTTCCAAAATACTAAAACATAAGGTAATTACTGGAGACAATGTGATGGCAAAGCAAATGTTAACTGAAGACAAAGGAAACATTATTTTTCTGTTTTCTCTATGATGTTAAAGGTCAGTATGCAATAACCAGAATATAATTAGCACAGTTACACATTCTCTTTTGATAAGTGCCCAGCTAGATGCACATCAGGTAGCAGTCTCGAACAAAAGAATGCTAATTCAACTGTAGTGTGATACAGAGTGTTTTGATTTATAGTTCTTAACAAACTGCTTTCTCCCTCTACTCTGAGTTACAGTGCCTTGTGTTGAAGTGCAGTGTGATTAGAAACTGGCTGAGGCTGTGGCCTTTTGTGAACAATGAAAGCAAATATGTCACTCAAACATGTTTGGTTTACATCGACTCAGCAGCTCTCTTGGAGCTTAGTTTTCTAATACCTAACTAGGAATTTTTTTCGTAATAGCTGATACAGGACTCAAGATATTTACATTCAACATTGGGCAGGCTGTCCTTTCATATTTAAGTTAATAACTTAAATATTAATCTTCCATATTTTGAGTAAATAAATGGAAATCTGGCTACATGCTGACAGATGTAAATCACTGTATACCAGCAGTCACCAGGGGGAACTATTAATTCATGCAGCAGCTTTCAAGACTGAACTATTATGGACTGGCACACCATAGAAATACACAAATGTTTCAAAGACAGAGAACTGGCAGCTGTATAATGACTAACCACAGGTTAAAAGCACAGAGATATATGACAAAATTTCAGCTAACATAGTAATTAAAACAGGGCAGAGGTTTTTTTAGATATTATAGACATTGAATGGCATATTTACCATATATGACCCTAATGTTTTTAAGAGATTACTTTTGTTGAAAGCAAATAAAATATGATTCAATAAAGACAAGTCCGCTGTAGAATGGTATCGATGGCCCATAAGAGATTCCCACCAAAAATCCCCCAATCCAAAGCAACATTGTTTTGATGTTTCTTTCTTATTCCTACATTTCTTGGCAGAAAGGCTGCTACTGGCCATGAAGAAAAAGAGACAAAGACATTTTTGTCAATGTTTCTTAGAGTCGTGTATTTTTCCTTATGAAAAATCAAGGAATTGTTAGCTCTTTAGCAGGGACCTTTGAAAGAACATGATAATAGGTTTAAAAGCAGAGATCGTAACTCAGTAATATGCTAGTAAAACAGTAATAATTCGACAAATTCCACCAAACCTCTCTTTTCTGTCCACTCTCATGTGACCTCTAGTCCACTCAAATCTGAACGGACCCTACCCACTTGTAATTTACAAGACTTACTCTGATTCAGATAAGTCAGAGACAGCAAGGAGTAACAGAAATAAGAAAGATAAGGGAAGTATATTTACAAGGTCAGTGGGTATGGAAAATGATAGCATGTCAGTAAGAATAATGCTACATGAAAAGTATTATCTTTGTTGTAAATTAAAAACTAAATACAATTTCACAAGAGCACACTCTTACAAAGACAAACATTGTATTGAATTGTGATAATAGACATGTATGTAAAACAAGCAAGGTAACTATTTTGTTTGTTATAGAATTATAGAAACACAGAATGGCTTCAGTTGGAAGGAACCTCAAAGATAATCTACTTCCAACCCCCCCTGTCATGGGCAGGGACACCTTTCACTAGACCAATCGGCTCATAGCACCATCCAGCCTGGCCTTGGACACTTCCAGGGATGGGGCATCTACAACTTCTCTGACCAACCTGTTTCTGTGCCTTACCACCCTCACAATAAAGAATTTCTTCCTCATATCTAATCTAAACCTACTCTGTTTCAGTTTTAAGCCATTCCCTCATGTCCTGTCACTATAGGCTCTTGTAAATTTTCTCTCTCCATCTTTCTTGTAGGCTCCCTTCAGATAATGGAAGCCTGCAGTTAGGTCACCCCAAAGCCTTCTCTTCTCTAGGTGGAACAGTATCAATTCCCTCAGCCTTTCCTCGTAAGAGGGGCGCTCCATCCCTCTGATCAACTTGGTGGCCCTCCTTTGGACTCACTCCAACAGGTCCATGTCGTTCCTGTGCTGGGGACCCCAAAGCTGGATCCAACACTCCAGGCAAGGTCTCACCAGAGCCGAACAGAGGGGAAGAATCCCCTCCCTCTCCCTGTTGCCCACGCTGCTTTTGCTGCAGCCCAGGGCACATTTGGCTTTCTGGGCTGTGAGTGCACATTGCTGGGTCACGTCCAGTCCCTCATCCAGCAGCACCCCCAAGCCATTCTCAGCAGGGCTGCTCTTCATCTGTTCATCCCCCAGCCTCTGTTGATACTACTGGTTAAACCTCATGAGATTCCTTTTGGCCCTATTCTTGGGCTTGCCCAGGTCCCTCTGGCATGTCCTTCAGGCATGTCAACCACACTGCTCAGCTTGGTGTCATCTGCAAATTTGCTGAGTGTGTACTTGGTGCCTTCATCTATGTCATTACCGAAGACATTAAATAACACTGGTCCCTGAGGGACACCACTTGGCACTGATGTCCACTGGGGCTCTGAGTTGTTGACTACCACCCCCAGATGCAACCATAATGGATGATGTGACTCTGGTTAACCACTCTTAGTAACAACTTTCTAATCCATCTAACTGTCCACCCATCAAATCCACCTCTCTCCAATTTAGAGAGAATGATATTCTTAGGCACTGTGTCAAAAGCTTTGCAGAAGTCCAGCTAAATGACATCTGTAGCCCTTCTCTTGTCCATTGATGCAGTCACCCCATCACAGAAGGCCACTGGGTTGCTCATGCAGGACTAGACCTGGGTGAAGCCGTGCTGGCTGTCCTGAATCACCTCCACGTGCCTTAGCAAAGCTTCTAGGAGGATCTGTCCCATGGCCTTCCCAGGAACAGAGGTGAAGCTGACAGGTCAGTAGTTCCCAGAGTCCTCATTTCAATCTTTTTTAAAGATAGGTACAATGTTTCCCTTTATCCAGTCACCTGGGACTTCACCTGACTGCCATGACTTTTTAAATATCACAGGGTGAGGGTTAGCAACCACATCATCCAATTCCCTCAGGACTCTGGAATGCATTTGATTGGGTTCCATAGACTTATTCAGGTTCCCCAGGTGGTCATGAAGCTGATCTTCATTTACAGCGGGTGGGACCATGCTATCCCAGTTGAGTTCCTCAGCCTTCTTCTCATCTGTTGTTACCTGTCCATCAACACTGTTTATCAGGGGAGTACACCTTCTTTGACCTTCCCTTTCTGGCTGACGTAGCATGGGAAGCCCTTCTTGTTATTCTCAGTTCCCTTGCCAGGTTCAGTTCCAGCTTCCCCTTGGCCTTCCTCACCCCATCCCTGCACAACCAAATTTCATCTCTATACTCTTCTCAGGTTACCTGTCCTTGTTTCCACTATCTGTGCATTTGTTCTTTTCCTTTAGTTTGACCTGCAGTTCCCTACCAGGCCACGCCATTCTCTTGCCTTCCTTACCTGATTTATTGCTCCTGGGGATTGCTGGGGATTGCAGTTTTCTTGACACTGATTAAGCCTCTGTTGCGTTACTGCATTTAGTTTCGGGAGCAACATTTTCAAAAAGGCAGACAAATTGGAAAGAGTTCAGAGGAGAGCAACAAAAATGATAAAATAAGATCTGTGGGAAAAGGTTAAGTGAACTGGGCATGTTCAGACTAAAGAAAAGAACACTGAAGGGAGACATGACATGTCTACAGATCCATGAAGTTGCTATAGACAGGATAGGGACAAATTATTCTCCCTAGTCAATGAGAACAGAACAAGAACTAATGGGTTTATGCTGCAGCAGAGAACATACAGGTTAACTGTAAAGGAAAAACTTTAACTAATAGAAATAGTTAGAAATACAACATGCTGCCAAAGCAGCCTGAAAAACTCCCTCTGAGGCTTAGGTTTTAGCTTGTTCTTGCTTTGTATCTGGTAGAAGGAGGATCACACTTGTAGAGGTTAGGGCTCTAGCCAGCTTCTTTCTGCACTGCAGATTTCTGATGTGACCTTGGGCAAGCTGGTTAGCAGCACATTTCAGCTCTCTAGCAGTAAAACAGCGCGAAAAGCAATTCCCTAGCTCTCAGAGATGCTGTAAGGATAAATAGTTAAGGATTCTCAGACACACTATGAGCCATCTAAGCAACTATACAAATTAAACATTGAAACCTTCCACAGTGCAAAGGCACCAACCCCCTGATGTACCTGCAAGTGCCTTCCCATCCAGAAGGCTTCTGTGAGTGCCACAATGGGCTTTAGCTAACACATCCAGTCTAGGATGCATTTGGATGATCCAGTCTAAGCTGCATCTGAGAAAAGAAAAAGTACAGAGTAACAATAGATCAGTGGCTGATATGACAGGCCACTAGCAGTTCAACCTAACTAAGCTGAGCTAAAGTCAGTGGACTCTACTGTCTTAGTAGCAGATGCATCAGGACTCAGTACCAGTCATTAATCATAAAAAAGACCAGTTATCAGGGCTTTGTCTTAGCTGTCTGCACAAGGTCTACCACAGCGATGTTGCTGAGATCAACCCTGCAAAGCAGATTAAAACCAGGTTAGAAAGGCAGACAGTATTAAAAGTAAAAATATAAGATGTGAATATAAGAGGAACAGATTTTTTTTTTGTTATATATTTAGTCAAAGGTTTATTCTTATTTGTTGCTTAATTTCATAAGGGTAATTTTGATGGTTAGAAAGGAGCTGCATTTCCTATCTAAAACTAATTATCAATTATAAATTCTTTGAAAAGCTCAAAATAAAGCAGCAGCAGCAACGTCCCATTAAAAGAATTGAGGTTCTGTGATACTAAAAGTAGAGGAGAATGTGAAAATATTGTAAATAAATTTAGTTAATTTAAATATGTGAAATTTTTTACCCAGCATAGGCTTTGCAAAGAATTTAATTACATTCTTCATTACTATTATTATTATTATTACTGTTATTGTCGTTGTTGTTGATGCTATTGTTATTACAATATCCCTGTATAAAACTGATGCAGTTTTATCTTACTTGTTTAGCTTTACAGAAAGACAGAACACACATTTCCCTGGCTCTCAGTACAGTGAGACTCACAATAACAAATTGCTGAATTTTCCGAGCTATTTTGTCCCATACCTTCTTCAGCTACAGCCCAACTATTTCGCATTCCCCAACCTGCTCCCCATCAGCTCAGCTGACACATCAGACTGGGGTTACCTATAGTACATGCAGGTGCAAGAATTACTTTTCCAAACACATCTCACAATCCAGGCTTTGTTACTGTAGTAGAAACATTCACTTTGAAGAATTTGTACTTAAACTATGCAGTGTAAAATAAAATTAAGCATCCTCTAACTCCTCCATTACAATAGAAATGTTGAATAAACATCTGAATGAAAGAAAGCTATGAGAAAGAACTGATTTGCTATCAGCACGTAGAGCTTAAGAGGCAACAAAATAAATAACAAAACACTGCCACCTAAAACATTTACATAAAAATAAACTGAAACCATGTCAGATTTCTAGTGCTGAAATATAAAATGGGACACAATTCAAGAAAAGAATAAATGTGTCTCCTCATGGGCACAAGTGGTTTCACTGACTAGCAGCTATGCAGAAAAAAAAAAGTGATGCAAATGACAGAATAACTGGAAAGTAAGTCATGAGCCCAGGTGGAGCAAATGGAAAGCATGACACAAGATCTCAGAAGACCTTGACAGCACACGGGCACAATGAGCTACATTAACCCAAATGCTACAGGCGTTTCATCTGGGAAGTTAAATGTTTACTGCATGAGTTATGTGCTATACACTTATTCATATGCATCTCTACACTCACTACAAAAGCCTTTTAAGTAAAATTGTGTGAACCATGGATGCTTTTTTTTTTTTTTAATTCAGTTGAGAAACCAACAACAAAAATTCAGCTTAATATTTGACTTTATTTTCAAGTTATTTCAGCCATCTTCTGATCCTCTGGGGGGGAAATGTACAGCAGAATGTGAAATGAAAAAGTTTGCTTGAAATAAAAAGCTATAACGTTTCGTTTCACAAAATAAAAAGTAGAAACAAGAAACAGACTGGTAAGGAAGAAAAAAATCTCCAAAGGGAAAATAGAGATGCTAGTTTAAATTTGAACTTAGACACTTCCCACATTGTAATCAAGTGACTTGCCAGCCAACCACACATGTATACCAGAGAAGAAAGTGAGAATGAGACTGTGGGGAGTGTGGAAGCAGTTCTGCACTCACAGTACTTTCTTTCATCTCGTAGTACACATATTTGTGCAGTTGATACATTTACCAGTTGTATTTTTTCATGTTGCAGACAACAGTTTGCCCAATAGCTTGTAGACAGTGCTTTGCTAAAAAAAAAAAAAAACAAAACCAAACCAACAACCAAAGTAATTAAAGGTTTTAATAGTCTAGAAGCAGTTCTTGTGTGCATACTACACAGAAGATGATCTGTGAGGGTTTCACATGTGTACTCCTCAGTGACTCAGTTTTAGACAAATTATTTTCTGGTTTTGGATCAAAAAGGAAGTAATTAAATCCTTTCTTCTCATTTTGAAATGCTCTTGAAAGGTTATTTATCTTAGCTCCTATGAAAATAATACAGATATTCTGCTTCAGACTTCAAGGAGCACTGGATGTCATTGAAAAAAATAGGAGGTTGCCAAGTATTTCCTGGCATTATTTAGTACTGAATCATATTGCAATACACAGAATCACAGAATCAAAGAAGTTTTCAGGTTCTAAAAGGCCTTTAAGATCTCCAGTTTCAACCATAAACCTAATACTGCCAATTCCATCACTAAGCCATGTCCCTAAGTGACACATCTGCATATCTTTTAAACATCTTCAGGGATTCTTGATGTAACCAATTTCCCGGGCAGCCTGTTCCAGAGCTTGACATCCCTTTCAATGAAGAAATGTTTTTCCTTATATCCAATCTAAACCTACTCTGGAGTAACTTGAGGCCATTTCCTCTTGTCCTCTCACTTTTTACCTCGGAGAAGAGACTACTCCCACCTTGCTACAACCTTCTTTCAGATATTTGTAGATAGCAAGAGGGCCTCTTCTTATCTCCAGGCTAAACACCCTCAGCTCACTCAGCTGCTCCTCATGGGACTTGTCTTCCAGAGCCTTCCCCAGCTCCATTGCCCTTCTCTGGACACACCCCAGCACCTCAATGCCTTTCTTGTAGTGTGGAGCCAAAAACCAATCATGGGACTCAAGATGTAGCCTCACCAGGGCACAGAGGGACAGTCACTGCCCTGGTCCTGCTGGCCACACTAATTCTGACACAATCCAGGATGCCACTGGTGTTCTTGGACTCCTGGGCATACTGCTGGCTCATATTCAGCTGGCATGTTAGGCTAAAGCCATAATTAAATATTTTCGTACGTTTCACATATTTATTTGCATTTGTTTTCCTTCAAGCTTTATGATTTGAATGATGCCAGTAATAGAGGGGAAACATGTTTGTCTTTTTGAACTGTCACTGATGACACAGATAAGTAAAATGGATGTAGGTGCTCCTGTTTTGTTTCTTACTAATGAGGCTTTTCAAGTGTTTCAATAATGAAGACTCTGACATTCAAAATGTTTGCATCTATTGCCCTCATCAGGGTATACCATGAGGAAGAATGCCCAAGTTTTGTGCTGATAAGAAATACAGATGCAATCTAAAAAAGACAACAGCAGCAAGACGAAAAAAAAAATGAACAAGTGTAATCCCTCAGGTTTAGTGCAGTAAAACACATGTGGAGGATCACTTCGACCTACAAAAAATATATTGCTACTAGCGCAACTAGTGAGTGGTTAGACAGTGGAATGACAATAGAGCCCACAGGCCTCTCCAGTGCAAAAGTGAGAGAAAAAACAGGCAAAAAATCAGTATTTGCTGGAAACTACTGTTTTCATCTGTGCATTTAGGCCAATGCCAACTATTCTACTCCCCTGTGTACTATTAGATTATTTGACTTGATCAATTAATCTAATTTTACACTGCTTTGGGGAAGAGAAAATCAACTAGAGGAACATATTGATGGTTCAGATAGATTTGATTCAATCTTCTCTATCTACAACAAATTGCACATACCACAGTTTTCTTGAGCTCAAATGGAATCAGACAAGGCAGTTCCCTTGCTAAGTGCCTCCAGCTCTTGGTAGGTGTGTGAATCGACACGTACAGGTAACCAAAGGCAACCATCAAACCACAGCTGAAATGCAAAGAGTAGATTTATTTCACTACCTCTGACAACTCCAGGCAGCAGAGACACACGGGGACACACAGGCTCGGGCAGGCTCAGCTCATCCTGGAGGGCAGCAGGGGAGGATGAGGGGCACTCTGCACCTCACTATAACAAAAGCTTCAGGCATGTCTGTGAGAGTGTGTCCTCTCTCCACAGCAATTTTACTTCTCAAAACAGGGAGAAGTTGGAGAACATTAGGCATAAAAAATGGGGTTTTCCCACAGTGACATTTTTAGCATTCACAGCAGCAAGGTCACTTTGAGTGACACTATTCCTTCCTCTGGCAAATCTTCCAGTTTTAACCCTTTTCTCCCAACAGTAGGTAACATTTAGCTTCAAATTAACCCTTTCAGCCTTTCCTCTATTTTGTTATCCACCTACTGAAAACATGTCCTTTCCTTCCTTGCTAGCCCGTTTCTTTCCTCCTTTCTCTGAGCTTTTGCTTCTCTGTCACAAGCTCTCATACCCTTAAAAACACAAAACCCAAGAAAATACCTCCACACTGGTATGTATTTCAAATGTCCTGCTGGTGACTTGTTGTTTCGGTTGGATGGCTCCATTGGGGCTTTTTCATGGGTCCCCACCTTTATCCCAGATGATACAATGCTGTTTGCATTCCCAAAGGAAAACAGAAGGCATAACCAACTTCGAACAATTTCATGAACAATTGCTGTGCATTGGGAATTCTGATGGAAAAAACACAGCCACAAGCAAAGATACAAGAAGAGGACTGGTTAGAAACAGAGTCTTAAATAATAGATCAGAAGATCACTTTTGCTAGGAATGGAAAAGGAATCCGGCATATGAAGACATGGAAAGGTACTGTCAGGAATACCATTGCTTAGATCTCCCACCTTCTAACTGTAGCATCGTCTTAAGAAGGTAAAGAAATATGTATAAATGTTGGCTTGTAACCCTCTTTCTCTGATCAAAAAAAAATAAAAGTAGTGTAAGCAGAAAGCAGATTTTAAAATTGAAAGAAATCAAAGCTTGACTTTACTCTCCCTTGTCACTCCAATCTCACCTGAGTTTTAGTACAAAAATGGTTAGAATGTAAAAATTATTTCTTTCCAAGTGGACAGCCAAAGCCAAAAAGAAAAATTTCTCATCAGAATTTGTTTAGTTGAAATGCATTTGTTCTACCAGAAATTGGATTAAAAATATGTAATGAGCTGCATCTGTTCCCTTCCTTCATCACTAGGAAATACTGATATTCCTTCCTGCATCCCCCAAAAATAGAGATGGCAGCAGCTCCTCTAAAAAATCCAATCACTGGAAAGCAGAGTGAGACTTGGAAGGAGCAGTCTTCCCCATGGCAGAGATTGAGCTTGCATCAGCAACACCCATGGAAATTAATACTATATAAGAGAGTAGATAACAAAATGTGTTTCATATCACTTCCTTTTTGATGCCTCTACTACTTTTAGACTCCTGCTATTAGATGTATCCCTTTCCATTGTTCCCCCTTGTCACCTTTTGCAGTCAATAGAGAGGAACAGGCTTTTTAAAGGTGTTTCTTCTGACCCATTTTAAATGTTTGCATTAGGATGAGATAAACTGTACTTCAGTAGTGTCTTGCTTTCTTTAGGGTGAGTCATAGGAGCTCAGACATGGACATCTACATCGCACAGCTTCACTGTAGACATCTTTAATTTGTCATATAAATCCCAGACAAAAAACGGAAAACAATACCATGAGAGAAAAAGAGGGTGAAAGACTAAGAGAACAAATAATACCAGAGCCCCCAATATGTGATGCAACCTAAAATTCAAAAGCCAAGAAGTAATAG
The DNA here is from genome assembly GCA_013398015.1 of Oreocharis arfaki. Taxonomy (NCBI): domain Eukaryota; kingdom Metazoa; phylum Chordata; class Aves; order Passeriformes; family Paramythiidae; genus Oreocharis; species Oreocharis arfaki. Next base: position 143,364 of record VZRR01012105.1, read on the forward strand.
ATTTAAATTTACAAAACGACAAAAAGGATAAAAGTCAAACTGCATCTCAAGAAGAGCTCAGATACCTCAGTTCATCTATGCGAAGTGGGTCAGAAGAAAGATGTTATCTTTTTCTCTTAATTTTAGACTGAAAGGTCACCTAACTCACCACTACAGCAAGTTTGTTCTGCGTGGTATGTCTGTTAGTCTCCTCATAAAAATACATTTCAAAATATACGAACATGAGGAATGCTACTTTTTCCTAAAGGAAAAATTGAAATTATTTTTAAAATGCATATTTTTAAAATTACTGTGAACATTCTTTTTCCTAGTTTGGTTACATTTCCTTCTGACTCCTTCTAAATTATTCTATTTGTTTTCACACATGTTAAGCTTCTTACAAGAAATAATTTTGGACAAAAGAGAGGGGTTAAACTTTTCTGCACTACTGTTATAGCTGGACTCAAAGCCACCAACTCAGCAAGAGTTAAAATGCATTTAACAGATTTACAGATGAAATCATATCATGAGAATGAATTACAATTACTTCAGGGTTTTTTTTTTAATTTTCGAATTACCATGTCATACAAACTGAACAATTTGGAAAATTTCCTTTTTTTTTTTTTCCAGAATAGGATGGAATCCAAACAACAGAGAGTGGAAAAGAATACTAAGAAAAGAAACAATTCAGAAATGTTTCACTCTGTTAGAGAAGGAGACTACTTTTTTTTCTTGCAGTCATGGAAAAGGCACATATAAAAACCTGTCTTTTTCAGGTTTATTCATGTTACACTTTTTCTCATTTTCCTAACAAAAAGATGAGTGTAGCATTTTGTAAAAGACCATGACTTAAAAGATCCAGTTTTTGAGCACTGTATTTAGAAGTTTGTACAGTTTTTTAACAGCAATGAAGGTTGATAGCAAGAGTATTAACAGGAAGAACTGATTATGATGGGGAGTTTTTAGCACTCTTTTGCCTCTTTTAGATTTGATATGTTTCAGTACTTCAATTGTTTGTAAATTCTTTCTCCAAGAGTTTTAGTATTCAGTTATGCAATATTGCACTTCAGGTAATCTTATTTGTAAATGAATCTGTAGGATTGATGTTAATATGTAGTTTAATTTGTTAGGCACAATCTTGAAAAGTCATAAACTCACTTTGCATCCTTACATACCCATATATTAAAGAAGTATAATTTATAACAAACATCTGCTTTATAATACTGATGTGACAGAAGGCATTAGACAAGGAAAAAGGGCTTTAGGTGTGATGCACCAAGCACAAATATGCACATGTATAAGTAAACCTTTAAATTATAGCTGAGTGATTTTCTTATGCCAGTCCAAGGATTATTAATACACATGTCAGTGTCAAATTTAATAAAGCTGTTGCATTAATTGTAACTATGGTGTCTTGTACTAACACCTGTCAAGGTGTTTCTGGTGCAGAAAATCTTTGTCATGAATGAGCTAGATAACATAAATTATAAGTGAACTAGCCTTTTATCTCAGGAGACCCAAATTCAAATACTGCTTTTAGTCTCAACTGAGTTGTTTATCACACCCCACTGAACCTCCAAATATGGCACAGTTCTGCGTGGCTGGAAATCTGGGCTCAGGAGATGTGAAGGAATTGGAATATCAGGCTGTATCACTAATCAAGATTATGGTGTATTGGCAGAGACAAGTAGGAGAGTGTATATGTGTGTACAGCAAAAGCCAGCTCCTTCCCTCACAAGACAGCGCTAGTCATATCTCAAATTCCATAAGCAGGATGTTTGTTAGCAAATTTTGGACAGAAAAATAAGATTCTGCTACTAATGACAGCTTTTTCAAACCAACCTCATACAACTGTTGATGATATTCTTCCATCAGAAGCAATGGTATCCATGTGAACACCAGTCAGTGCTACTTATCTTTGAAAATGACGAATATAATTTTTGAAGCCTGAATGCAGAGATCTGTAAAGACTGCAGTCCTATAAGTTTCAGTTTTCTACAGAACTGCTCTCACATAAAATAAAATTATAGAGAGGCATCTCATCCATGAAAAAAAAGGAAAAATTCCAAGTGGAAAGTCAATAAAAAGTATTTTTATGCCAATAATATCATATATTAATATCTCTTTACAGAAATTATATCCATTTAAAAGTAATCCATCCAATTTTCACTGGAGATAAGACACCATATCAAAAGACTACCACAGTGCTAGGTCTGTGCAGAATAACAACTCACGTTCATTTTTACAAACATATAAAGGCAGCTAAAGGAAATTCCTTCCATGTTCTTGCATACAACATACAGTATCCATGAGAGGATGGCACCATCTTTCATCAGGGAGCAGAAGAGTGAAGAGGAGCAGCATCCACATGAACTTTAGTAAAGGCAATGGTGAAGCCATGTTCCAGCTTGGAGGTTTTGTCATTGCACATTCTTTTTTACACATCTAACTAGGCTTCAGCAATACAGTATTAAGGATCTCTAGGCTGAAAGTGGACATGCAAACCTTCAACTTAACAGCAAAATGTTTATATTTTTAGAGCAAAGCAAGGAAAACCCTTATTAGCACAGGGCCAAGTTGTCAATTTGCAAAGCCCTAGGTTAGCTTTCAGCATCCCAAAGAAAGATCTGCTGTACTACTTCAAAGAAAGCAAGAAGGAAACAAGATACCCTCAGCATACATAAGGTAAGATGTGGAGGGTGGATACAAGTCAGAGAGTGACTGTTAAAACACACCACAATAAATCTCAAGCCCTCTATTAGCAAACATTAAATATATATCTCTGCAGCTTTACTAGAACTGTCTGCTGGAAGATAACAAACAGGAGACAAGAACCATTTTACTGTTCCTGTCTTCCTATGGGAAACATCCCAGCTGAACAGACTGAGGTCTCCAGAACGGAGATGAAAGGAGCCTACTCAGCAGGTGGATTTTTACTATGAAGTTTTAATGCAGTAAAACAAGCTCACAACCCCATGGGAAAAGCAGGAAGGGGATAAATCTGAGTTTTGCAATATTTGGTTACCAACAGAGAAACCTAGATGGCAAATTTTTCTCTTCCTTCGCCAATAAGAAACTGCCTCATTTTGCTCCTAAACAGGTATTTCATGATGTTAATGTGTGCTGGACTTTGTCTTAGTACAGAAACTTCCAAATGGCAGCGTTAAGTGAAAAAGATTACTGACATTACAAAAACTTTTTAGAATTGCAGAATTGCATGTTTGTCAAGAGCTATGTTATGAACTAGCAGTCCAGTAATTAATATATATTTTATAAAAGGCCTAATATATATTTAAACAAATAGACAATTAATGCTTCAGAAGGTAAATGTGTATTTAGCTCTTTACTGAAAGAGCAATCCAATTTCAATCTCCTTTAAAGAAATAAAAATAATATCTGCACAAACATACAGAAATGAATGTGAAAACCAATTCAAAGGCCACAACTCCTAATAATAAGCAATAAATAAAAGTCCAAATGAAGACCAAATGCTATGCTTACTTACGTTTCTTATGGAAAAAGATTGTATAGGAAAAATAAGCCTCCATAATTACCATTCTGCTATCCATGTTTTGTAGCTGGCACATTCTTCTGTAACAGCACAGACCAATAAGCAATGTTTTGACACACTGATTTTGTAATGGAGTAAGAAGCAGCGAATAAGTAATGTGTAATTGGGAAATAAAAAGCATAGAGACTCAGGGAATACAGATCACTTCATCCAGACTAAGTTTTCTGATATTTATTTATGTTTATATTTACATTTATAAAATCAGCATTAGAAGGCTAGAGATATGCACGTATGTACACATATATTTGTCTCTGCCTTCTACCTAAACAAGAGATGTAACTATGGTTTCTATCTCAAAGAGAAACTGGTAATAGAGTCAGATCTTTCTTTGATAATCTTGGTTTTTTGTGAAAATTTCAGAATCCTGCTTTTCATAACAAAGTAGGAAATTAGCAAGAAATAAACAAAGAAATTAACAATGTTTTAGACATTGCTTTTGGACACAGCTGTTAGTGTTATTTTCAATCAGAACTTTTCTCAAAAGCTTTTACTCTTACCTTTTCTTCAGGCTGCACTCTCAGGATTTGTTCGAAATACATCTGATCCTTTCTTACAGCTCTGCCTATCTGCTTCTCTGGAGTTGCATCTCTCTCACAGAGATGCACATCTTCAAAAATGGTAGCTATCCAAGCTCCTTCATCCATATGGGCACATGTACATTGTCTTGGTGCTTTGGATAGGGTCAGGTGGCTGAATTTGGGGTGGTGGGTGCTATTGTTTTGACTTATCTGGTTCCATAAAAGATCATAACTATCATTTATAATAATCTTAAATGAACTGAAAGTGGATTTTATCTAATGAGCAAAAGATGCAGATGTAAAAGCACACTATAAAAAGATGCATGCAGAACTCTAACATTATGGCAATAATGCATTTATTAGAGGTATGAGAGACCAAAACAATTCTAGAAGTTTGACATTCTCTTTCAAGGAACAAAGAAAAGCTCAAAGTTAATAAAAGTCATCCAAGAATGACTGCAGCGCATTGCTCTAACATCATACAGTCACTAGAATGGCAACTAAGCGAGTACACTCAGTGTACTTTTTGAAGAGAAAAAGAGGTCACAAGTTTTTACCAAAGTATAGGTAAAAAGAATTATGCAAGTTTTTTTAGAAAAGTAAAAAGAAAACAATACTGAAGTATTTAGACAATCCAATAATTATTTTGTACTATAGATATCAAAAGATTTCTGGAAGATGTTTTAAAAAAAAAAAGCCTACCTTAGTTCATTTACTATGTCTTTTGATTCTGATGGCACGGAATGTTCTAAGAGTCAGAAAGCTCATTTTTTGACCTAGGGAAAAAAAGGCAGAAGAATATCACCTATATCTCTGGAAAGCTTTGGAGAAAAACATAACAACAGATTTCAAATTAAACAATCAAGCATGCAGATTCCTGGGACTAATGAACCTGGAAAACATTGCAAGTCATTAAAGGTTATGAGTTTGTTTTTGATGTGATTAAGACTGTGATCATCATGCTAGCCCAAAATGATAGGGAAGAAATACAAGGAGTCCTTGAAATGGTAAAGTATGAAAATATATTTGTAATGAGAACAGGAGTGCTTCTGCGGAAAGAAAGTCAAAGACAGTTATTTGCAAACCTTCATAAACACTTTCAAAGGTCTTAAGAAAAGAGACCCTAGTCCAAAGGTGCTTTGGCAGTGAAAAGGAAATTAAGTTGTCTCCAGATTCACATCCAGTCCGGTAAGTGCAGTCTAGTCCCAGTCGTCTAATGAGTCATAATTGTTAATGAGACCTGCATGTCAATACGGTCAAACACAGAAGGAGACTCCTTGCAGCCTTAGTAACTGGATATGGCATGGCTCATGTCTCTAACTGCAAGAGGCCAACAGTATTTGAAAACAAATTGTTTGTTTGGCCAGTATTGTTGAAACTTAGGCCTGTGAAACTCCAGGAGACAGGATCTCCCCCTGGAGGTGTTCACAAGCAGCTACTGCTTTTTATTCTCTTTAGGGAAGTTAAGCATGCGTTTTCAGAAAGCTTGTTCACTAGCTGCTAAAATGCAGTTGCCAGTAATGTGACTAAGCTGGAACAAGTGTATCCCATTCCCTAAAAATAAAAAAAAATATATTTATTTAATATGGCGATTAGATCTGCAAATCAAACACAAGTCTAAGAAAGATTTGAGGGTTGTAGACTCTCTCTCCAGAACACTCGACAGGAGTGAGGTAGTACAGATTAAAGTGTGAGATATTGGTACATCAAACTGAATTTTTAACAAGTATCCTAGAAAAGTATGGAGATTGTGATCCTCAGAATAATTGCTCAGGAGGGGGAGCTGCAGAAAGTGGTCCCAGCTCTTAAGATAGGAATGGTTATCATCTGTCACTAATCTTATCTGAAGCCAGAGCTCTCAGATTTATGTGAAACTCTTTAAAGATACCACACATGGTGAACTCAGGGGTAACATAGGAAAAAATGTTGAAAAAGATACAGTAAGACCATTTAGGCCTACCAAAATAAAAGACAATGTTTGGAAACAATATCTGTAAGGTAAATATTAGTGTTTACCTCATAGAGCAAGAACAAAAGCCCTGCTAGAAAAAGAACTCATATTTGTGACAGGAGGAAATGCACATAGAACACAAATCAGGCACAGATTTATTTAACAGTAGAAATTCGTTGCTCCTACACTCTTAGCCTCATTTCCCTGAGCCAGCTTTGCAAATGGATATTACAGATGACTCCATGGTTATGTGTACTGTACCCATTCCTGCCAAACCTACTACGCTTAACACAGTACCATCTCAATATGGGCATGAGGATTTTGATTACAGACAACAGAAATCTTGCAGAGGAGTTAGATGTACCTACACACGTGAGGGCAACAATTAGCAGTGTCTAGATCTAGAGGTGTTACTTCCCATTTTTTACTTTTTTCAGTGGTAGTTGGAAAATATCTGAAAATATAGCTGAAATTCAAAAAGCTTGTGAAATCAGTCTCTGATCATCTTATAATTAAGTTGAAGGATAACATCAATGAAGCATTACATCTTGACAATTTTTTTTATTAGAATTAATGACAAAAAAATGAAAACAAAACTGTCTTTCATGTAAGAAACATAGTAAAAAAAAACCCCAAATCCAACATTTGCATAAGGATGCAAGGGCAAATTCAAATAAAGAAGTGATAAGAATGGCAAGCTGCCAACAATTAATGTAAAAGTTAAATGAATCTAGCACATAACATCTCTTGCACCTAAATAGTTTTCCAATTAATTGTTCATCAGACAGGGTGATAGAACGGGTGAAACTTTCTCAACTTTCCTGAGAAAAAGGAAATAAGGAATGCTGTCTGCCATCTTGTCTTAGATGCTTTCAGCAAGGGAACACTTTCATCAGAATAAGTCAAATAAGAGATCATGCTATCTATATGAACAGGATAACCAGATTTTGCCACTAGCACTTTCATATCTCCAGAGAAACTTGCAAGTACAAATTATGACTGAGTAAACCCTGTAAGGCAGAAAAATTAGGATGAAGAATTAAGTTATAAGCAAATTTAAACTACACAAGTATTGCTCAAGTGAATATGTTGAATCTAGAAAAACTAAGATACTTGAATGTATTTTTCCATTTTGAAATGAAAATTGCATTGAAAAATGCTAAGTTGAACTTATAAAACCTAGATATATGGAAAAGGAAAATACCTTAATTTTCAGCAGATATATCTTTTTTTTTGTGAAAAGAAATTTTCAGGACCTTTCATTTTATTCAGACCAAAACTAAAATATTCTACGTAGAATGAAACAGAATGCAATTTTTGTAATGTTGTGATTTAGCCACAAAAATAAAAGGAAAAAAAGCAGTGTGAAGTTTTCATACTCACCCTTTTTTTATTGAAGTGGGAAATGCTTTCGTAGGCATTAAACTTTTCAGGTGTTCACATCATGTAATGAAAGTCACATTGCTCAAGCTGAAGACAGACAATTTTTACTACAACACGAGTGAAGAAAACCTCTGCTGACCATCCTGTCTAAGACAAGTATGTACTTGATGAACACCTCAGCACTAACACTCAGCAGATAATGCTCCCAGGTATTCCAGTACTTCACCAAAAATATTAGCAGAATATTAGCTGTTTCATCATGGAAGGAAAATTTAGAAGTTGTTGGTCAACAGTGTGAGAATGAGTGAGCTAAAGCTCTTTTTAAGTCCCCTCCCACTACTCTAAAATAAGGAGGCTGCTATTGTGTGGAACCTTTCACCCTAAATTTCAGAGCTTTAAAAGCAAAGAGGAGAGATTGAAAGACAGGCACAGTGTTTGGGTGTGTGGACAGCAATATGCAGTGGATAACTGCAGGATCATTGGTGGGACTATATGTGTCACATAAGTCATGCCTAGCCTACATGCTAAAATTTTACAACTATTATCACTGAAGTTCTTTTAATAATAGGTATTCTTCTTCACAGAATTTATCAACACATGGGGATACAATAGCATTTTTTTATACAACCTACAGAATGTAGGATGACTTCTCAGGAGCTGAGCCTAAAGGTATAAATCAATAGATCTCTGCTAGTGTGATCAAGAGCCTATCTTTCAAAAATACCAGGAAAGAAAAGACCCCCACACACAGAAGCAGTATTTGCAGACTCTGGTCCCCAAGGCTCCGTCAGGTTTTAAACAAAAAGAAAGGCAGATCAATAATACAATGATCAAAAAATTGAAAGGGTTCCTCTCTACAAAAATAAACCCCAACATATTATCGCTATCGTTGCTGCTATTTCAGCTATTATTAAAGATTGTGGATAATGCTTTTACAATGGATTCTTTAGGGTTAACGCAGGAAGACCTTACCTATTCTATCACCAAACAATGGGTACAATCGAAGCCTTAATGAAAGCCTGTTTTCATCTATCCAGCAAAGTTAATTTCCAATTGTGTCAAACCTTAAACAATGTATTACTGGATTGGGGGAAGGCTAACATTACTGTAATGAGCATGTGTCTGTGTACTTTCATGCCTGCAAACCGATACTTCACACAGATTACACGTCGTCATGTATTTAGGACATGTGGGATGTCCTTTACCTATATTTGTGGGATTCTCAAGGTACTGGTTAGCCAAACAAGTAGCAAAAAAACCCATGGGTGGTATTTCACCTTGAAGCATTGAAGAACTTATTGTAGTCAGTATGAAAATACAGACCAGTCTAATGAAGCAGTCAATAGCAAATCAGGACATTTCAGGCACGTCTCCAACATGCAGTGGAGTGTGGTATGAAAACCGTGGAATACCCTCATCACTGAGGCTATCTCCTGAGCAAGAAGGGGTATACAACTATCAACAGAGCACATTTTAAAACTATCTAGCTCTGCTGAGAAGCTGGGATTGCTGGCTCAGTCACAGCTGTCACTTCCCGCACTGCTTTGGGTGTCTGAGCTGGTTCCTCGGCACAACTCAGCTCTGCAGGATGACACACCAACTACATGAGCTCCAGCCAAGGGGTATCTCCAAAGCCAACATGTGGAAATGTTTCCTGTTTTTATAACTGACCCTAGAGAAATCTTGAGTGTGCTCTCCAGTCACTACCACATGCTGCACCATGCAATAGTTTCCTTGTTCTTTTTCCTTGAGACAACCGTGCAACTCACTTTTCTTGCAGTGTACAGCTCTTGGCAGACTATATCTTTAACTGGTAGCCTTTCCATACAAAACACAATTGCTGATTTCTCTGAAAGGTATGATGCATTTGAACAAAGACAAAATATTTTTTTCTGGCTTGCTTTATAGATTTAGCTGCGAAAAACACAGTATCTATACGCCTGGACTTTAAAAAGAGGAAGGCATTCAGAAACACAGCTTTCTTCCATGTTTCTTTATGGATTGCCTCTAGACAGCACAGGTACGGTGTGCTATTTATTGTGAATACATTCTGCAGGTGTTTGTCTCTTCCTGCATATTGCACATAGTGCAGATGCCTTAGAGAATCCTGGACTGCAATCCAGAGTCTGAGGCATAAAAGTTAGGCATTGTAAAGCTCAACATTATGTCTTTTTTTTTTTTTTTTGATTGAGCATTCTAGCCCCAGGCATGTTCAGTCTGCATCGACACCTAACATTTAAGCCATTGCAGGATCTCACACAAGACCCTTACAGCCTTTCCCCCTCACAACTTTTATTTCTTGCCTGCAGTGTTCCTATTCTGCAACCCCATCACATAACCCTACACAGAGCACTGTCTGACCTCAGCCACCAAGAATTCAACAGAACATTTGCACCCCACTCTGCAACACCCTCTTGACTTATTTCTCATGCTTTTGAAAGATACAAGAGAGCAGATGATTAGCAGTAAAGCAGCAAAAAAATAGTATCTGGGAGGCACTTTTTTCCTCTCTCTAAGATTTCATCAGAAATGGGACAAGATTTTACCTTGCATGTCTGAAATTGCTGTTGCTTGCACTAGAAGAATTATATGTAGGTATGTCATTACCAAAGCTCTGCCTCACTGTTTTTTCCCAGGACTGTGAAATCAATACATACTTTCTGAAACTTAAAATGTGAATTTCTTAGTTTATATTTCTTTCCCCAGGTTTCAGATATTCTTTTGCCTGTGCTTCCACATTCTGAATGTTGTTAAACAGAAACAAGCAAAGGAATCTTCAGATTGTTGAGAGCAATATAGATCATAATAATTCTAATCTGTTGTTATTGAGGAGAAACTACAGGAGTTTTAATCTACAGTGTATCAATGTCATATATCAAAATACCTCCTTCAGAGAAGCTGCATTCTATCATCACAAAAAAATCTACAATCAGTATCATACACCATGTACAGGTAAGACTTTTGAATATTAAAGCTTTTATAATGTAGTCACATTGCATGTAGTCACATTCAAAACAGCTGCTGGATAGGTGTCAGTATCCAATGCATTTACTTTAAAAAAAAAAAAAATTCAAACTTGCATCTTATGGTCTAGTACAGAGAACACTTTGTCTTAACACAAAAATCTGAGGTGCAAAACTACATGAAAATAAACAGTTTGCTTCATTACAGCTTCTGTACACTTTTCAGACAAGCATATTAATCCTATTTACAAGCAGTAATGAAAACCTTCACCACTTCAGTAAGACGTTAAGATAAATTACTGTTAATGCATAGACAGGGACTGTGAACTGCAAGACCAGAAACCAATAGTAGATCTTAAATTATTATTGTTGTAATTATTATTACTATCATTATTATTGCTGTTATCATCATCATTAAATACAGATCTCAGTTGGTCTTGATATTTGTATTATTGCTACAGTTGAATTTAGATCTTGGATTCATACTTCTTTTTGCCAAGATGAATAGCGTCCTGACAGGGTGGCACTATACTGTGATCAGTAGGACCTTACAAAATTCTTGCTCCAGGAGGTTATGGATAGCAAAAACAGCTGGAATAAAGGAAGAAATAAGATCTGGAGGCATTGCTGACTTTCTGCTCTGCTCCTCTCCTCTCTTCACTTCACTCCCAACACCTTGTTTGTCCCTCTCTCCCCTCTTTGATGACTTTGTATGAGAAATGAATTCCAATAGAGATGTAAAATCAGAAACAAAAAGAACCAGGAAAAAAAATGTAAAAGGAACTAGGAAAAGAAAAGGTCACAATTCATGGCATAAGGAGATAAGCATGAGAAGAATGTTCCCTAAGTAAGTGATCTTTAGCCTACACAGGAAAAACTAGAAAGTAATCCATTTAAAAAGGATGCAAACTAAAAATGTTTCGAGATTGGAGGCCAACACTGCCACTTTGTCCTTTCCCTTGACCACTCATGCTGGAAGACAAAACTGAAGCACACCACGGTCCTCCTTCAAATTCAGATTTCTTTCATACAAGAACAAGGGCATGAAGAACAGGAGAAAATGTTGTTCCCAAGTTCAAACGACAGTGCAGCAGACAGATTCATCAGACCCTGAGTCTGAGAAGCACTATTATACTCCTCAATATAGAAGAGCCCAAAATGATGTTCCATAAGTTGCAATGCATGGTCCAAGCTTTAACGAAATTTATGTATCTCAGAGAAAATCCTCTGAAAAGGTTTACGTAGACACAAAAATGTTGCACGAATTTTCTCAAAAATTTAAAATGAGGACCGAAAAATAAAAAATACATCATTAAATTTCACAGGATGGCTGGTGTGGAATTCAGAAATTTTAGGAATGTTCTGGGTCTGGCGGGACAGGAGTTAATTTTCTTCACAGCAGCCCATACAGTTCTGTGTTTTTGATTCGTGACAAAAACAGTGTTGATAGAACAGCGATGTTTCATCTGTTGCTGAAAAGTGCTTGCACAATGTCAAGGTCTTCTCTGTTTCTCACTCTGACCTACACAGCAGGTGAGCTGGGGTGTGGGCAAGAAGCTGGGAGGGCACAGAGCTGACCCAAACTGACTGAGAGCTTATCACAAACCACACAAACTCATGTTCAGCAATAACACCAAGGAAGGGATCTTTTCCAGTGCAGCCATTGCTGAGAGAATAACTGGGCATCAGAACTCCTGGTGGGAGGCAGAGTGTGATTGCCTTTGCATCACCTCATGATTCCTGTGTTTTTCCCTTTACTTATTAAACTGTCTTTACCTTGACCCACAAGTTTTTCTTACATTTGCCCTCTGTTCCTTGCCCCCACTCCATTGAGGATGGGGGTGAGTGAACGACTGGGTGAGTGCCAGCTGGGGTGAGCTCAAGCAAAGAGATAACCTGTGATAAACCAGTAATAGAGATGAAAGATACAGCAGCTGAAATGCAGATGCTCAGGCATCCCAAAGAAGCTCTGCAGAAAGCAACAGGTGCATGTAATCCAAAAGACTAAGCAAAACCAAGTGCAGAGCTGAGGCTGCAAGGATGACGTGAGAGCTCGGTAGTGGAAACGCTTTGCGTATGATGATGTATAGAATTGTTAACAGCAAAGAGAAATCAGTCTGCTAAGTTGAAAAAGTAAGTATTGATATAAAGGATTTTTTTTCTGCATATATATCACAAAAATGCAGTAGAAATTAGCAAAAATAAATTATTTACATAGTGTGGATTATCATCAACTGCAAGCACAAGATCATAGAAGACATGGGCAATTTAAGGGCAGATGACAATTTGACTACATGAAGATTTCCTTAGCATTACATGAACAAAAGAGCCTGCAGTCAGGCTACCCTGTTTTAAAATCATATGATGATATTTTCAATAACAACTGCAAGAACAAAACCAAAGAAATGTATTAATGTTGGATTTCCAAGTGTCTTTTTTAACACCAGAAAAATACTTTCAGATAAAATGAGTTAATTTAAAAATTTAGTGGAGCTCAGGCTGAGAGAAATGATTCAGTGTAATCAAAATTTAAAAGCATAGAAACCTCAAACACACAGAGCAGGCAAACCCACAGTGGTGCTTGTTTGCCAAAGGTTAGCATGTTTTAGAAAAGCTGAAATGGCTTTTTCTATGTTACATATGAAGATAGCTGAAGCAATGTTGCTGGAACACCACCTTTCTTTTAAAATATCTAGTGCATTAGAAGAAAGAAGTATACCAATAAGAGGGGAAAATAAGGATGGGATAGATAAAGACATCTTTGTGAAAGTCAGAGAATACATGTTGGCTATGTAGTGCGGTAGATATTGAAATGTCAGGCAAAAACCACATTTGAATAGACTCGAGCTATCTGAATAAAACACAAAATGTGCTCACTGCCAAATGTCTAGAGTCAGGAAATATTGCCTAGGCAAAAGCAAAAATTAAAAATTACAGGAAAAAGACCTGGTGCCAAATTCCAAAATTTGAAAGACAGATACTGGCAAGTATTCCTGAGTAGCAAAAGTGTCTACCTCACCACATTCTGCACAACAGAATTGTATCCAAATTGTCTGAGGATGTTCCCCAGAATGAAAATTAGTCCAACTACATCATAGCTGATGTTGGACAGACACACTATTGTAGAGGGTATAGCAGACCCCCATTGTAAGTTCTTTTGCATGATACAAGAAATAGGGAAATCAGTCAAAAACTGCCTAAGTATGAGATGACTTCATGGTGAGCAATACTCACTGCATTACAGGTCACATAGAAGAGTCCTTTTTCCTCAGCACCTCAAATCTGAAAAAGTAAATACAAAATGAGAAATTTCTATACTTGAGATACTAATTATTCAAAGGCCATTGGTAATTACAGGATGCATCTATGGGGAAGGGGAAACAACCTGTATGTGCAAATCTTTGAAGCTACTGCTGAAAGAAGATGTCATATGATAAATAATTCAATAAAACATACCCTTTAAATGTATCAATACGAGGATGTGAACAAAGAAACTGTTATCACTGTGATGCTAGTGAGATGGGGCACAGGGCAGTACTCTTACAGAAGAGAGTTGTCAAGTCCAGGATTACTAGCATCACTGAAATCCAAATAAGTCAAAATAGAAAAGAAATTTCTTGTAGCAGTGTTTGCATGCAAAAAGTTTAAACAATATAGTCAAAGATAGAAAAACTATTCTAGTTGGAAGTGCCCATAAATCACTTGGGAGTGCTTTTCAAAGAACACTGTCAGTCACAGAAAAAGCCTTTAGTGTATGATACTGAAACTGCAAAGTGTAAGCATGAAAGAGACTGACAAATACATTGCTGATTTCTTATCCAGAGCAGCCTTGCAGTGCACAACTACAGCAACTTAACAGGAATGTGAAATCTCTAGCCTGATACTAATGCAGACAATGCAGAGAGACAGAAGCATCAGCTAAGTCTGCTATGTGCAGTTTCAAGGTAGAGGCTACAACATATCTAAGAACAAATGATACAAGACATAGATTTACAAGCGCTTGCATCTATCATTCTGTCACACTCTGTCAGGACAGCCAGACGCTGTGGGAGAAGCCTTGTCTGCTTCCCAAGAATACTGGAACTGCCCAGATGAGCTCAGAATCCACGACAGCATTGTATATAAAGACAACTGAATCATAAACCCAAGGTCAGTAAAAATAAATTCCCTCAGGTACACACAGAAGCCCTATAGGAATAGAGCTCCATTCCTCCATAATGCAGTGACACTGCACGCTCTGCAACAGTGCTGCACTAAGCCAAGATATTTGAGATCTCGGGAGTAGTTTTGTCATGCTTATGATGAAACAGAAACTACAGGACACCAAGCTTGCTAAAGGTTTTTATTGTAAAGATAGTATTTGATAAAAGACAATGAAGTCACACAGCATCCCAGCAGGCTTTGGAACAGACCACAGCCATAACTATAACTGGGCATTTTGTTTGCAAGTCAACACAGATTATTTCTTCATTGAAGCATGCTATTTGGACATGAGTGGGGAAATTCAGATTCTCTCAGTTCTGTTGTTAGAAAATGTAGGTAACTGCAAGTAATGTAGAAGCTCAAAATCCTATTACAATCACTGGAAGTACAACCAACGCAGCCAAGGAAGTCCTTAGGACTGTTTATCTGAAGGAATATACATGCCTGTTTTACGGAGGATAGCAATTCTTCAGTCTCCAGACCGATGTGTTGACAGGCCACTACCATCTACAATGGAAGTTTAGATATGCGGTGCACATGTAAGTAAACATATATTTTACACATAAGCTTAATTTAGGTATTTTAACCCTGAGCTGAATCACATACTAGTGACATATTCATGTCACTTAATTTCAATTATCTAGAGTTCAGTATACAGCCAAAGCATGTTGCCAGCTTCTTTCCATAAGCAGCAGAAACTTGAGAACTAAACCATTTCAGAGGCTGACTCATCAAACCCACCAAGGCACTTCTCTTAAAATATCATATGCCTGTTCAGAGATGCTTATTTCTCCCCACTGATTTCAGGGGCAGTTTCCTGAAAGAGCCCAGGAAGGACTAATGTGAAGTGACACAAATCCCACCCCAAGACAGTACTATAGTCACTGTCAATGCCGTAGTGATGTATTTTAACAGACATTGTATCTTGTATAATATCTAAATATATCAGAGAAAGACCAAAACAATTTTGGTTCGCTGCCATCCTCTGTGCCTAAATGCTCTCAGGTGGGATACAAGGGCTTTCCCCATGAATTACACCTTTCTAAGCAGCAGAAAGAAGAGTACCCTTAAGAGGTTCCTAGGAAAGAGAAATTAAAGCACAAAGAAAGGAGAGTGTGTTATTGAGCCTTGATGGCATGAATTGTCAAGCTCACTAGGGAGACAGGTGCACAGAAAAATGTTCAGGGAAATCCCCACATCAAAGAGAATCTAACATTCCATGCTGGGAATCAGACACTTAAAATTCACTAATTGAAACATTCTTTCATTCATCAGAAATGGATAAATGGTTTGCAAAGCTTTATTAACTAAAATGGTTAGTCATTTTTTAAAGATTCTAACAGAGTAGTAGGGGGCTTGTATCTATCAATAATAACTTCTAATGAGCAGATTATTGCCATCTATACAGTATTTATTAATAGTTTACCAGTATATTATGGACATTAGTACCATCTGCCGCAGATAATTATAACCATGTTGATAGGTGTTTGAACTGATTATAAGACACATATGATTCAGTTAGACTTCATTATAAATGATTAACCATTTTAAAGAATCATTTTGTAAACTCATTATAAACTATTCATGAATGAATCTTTTTTTATCACAAGCTTCAATTGTTTTTCAGGATCAGATGATATACATTTAAATGCATGCTTTGCAGTTAGGAAGGCTACCAGATTAGCATTTAAAAAATGTGTTATTGTGAGACAATTAATAAAAATTGCCACAAATACACATAAAAAGACTGAATTATGGTGTAGCCTTTCATGATATGTCCAATCTGGTATGCTGTTCATTTAAGTGACTAATTTATGTTCACATTTAGCTTTTGTTGACATTCAGAAAAATATGCCATTAAAAATTATACAAACTAAGGGCATATAAAAGTGTCTAGGCTGAGACTATTTATGCCAAGTTATGTTCTGAATTGGGAAAAAAAAAGGAATCTTAGATAAATTGTATCATGAAATCACTAAGAAAATTAGGGTTTATGATAAAAACACTGACAACAATGGCAGCATAAATGAGCACCACTAAAACATCCCTGTCTTCAGAAGAAAATGTTCGTGTACAATACATGCTGGTACTACAGACAGGCACAGCTTAGCTGAGACATTCTCAGTGCCTTAGCTGTTTACTTAGGCAGCAACAGAGTTCTAAGAAATAGTTGCTATGCCAACCCATCACAGGACTATATATATATACATTCATGACCAGGGCTTATTTTGAGTCCTCTCTTACCCTTTCTTCCAAAAGTTTAAATATGCTACTGCTATACGGTTTGCCATTAAGGCAAAACTCTGTTGTCTGTGGGCTACAGTGCACAACTCTGATTTTTTCTAAGATAGGGTGTGGAGTATCTAGAGCAGCATGAAGACATTTCAAATAAGAAGCAGAACAGCCCTTTGACGTCACATTTCTACAATCACTGAACAGACTGTTCTATTTGCAAGCCTCTAAAGATTTGGTGTTCAGATGATAAAGGGCACTGCTTTTTATAATCTATTATTAACTGTCATGTGTGTATTACTGCAGGAGTTCTCTGAAGAGAAAGCAAAGCATGGTTTGGTGGTATGATGATGAAGTGCTTTTATTCAGTATTTACCAGAAGAATTTTCTATATTAACTCCATCCAGCCAGTCTTCGTTTTGAAACACAGGAACAAGGCATAGCAACCTATCTCTGGAGCTTAGAAGTTATGTCTTCAGATAAATATGCATTTTAAAATAATTAAAAGTCATAGAGGGAGCTCTTTAATTACCTTTTTCTGTTTATGTTACTTTAGGGGCTTTTTGTTTCAAATGCATTTGAAATTTCAGTCTATTTATTTCGTTATTATTGGATGGCTACATGCAGCACTGCCATTTCAATTAGATTTTGATGGCTGATAAAACCATTGTTGACAGCAAGTACACAAACGAATGAAGGGAAACCAGATTAGCAGTTTTTGTGTCGTTGCATTTAAATAAAACTAAATGTTCAGGCAGAAATGTGATCAAATCCAAAGAGAAAAGAAAGCCAGTAAATGGCATGGTAGGGATGCCATCATGTCAGAGGTCATAATCTTTCTTTAGACATCTGGATTTTCTGAAGAACAGTTATTTCCTTTGGAGACATAATTTTAATTCCCAGAGAGTGTAACCACTTCTTTTTCAGATTAAAAACCCAAAGACATTTATATATGTCTTCTAACAAGAGTTTTGCAACAAGACACACTTCTTGAAATGTGAGAAAAGAAAGAAGGTAGGAAAGATATCAATGCAGATACAGAGAGCTCAGCCCACTTGAATTGATAAGGCAAGAAAAGCCATTGTGATAAATCCCAAAGGTTAAAACATTTTGTCTTTTCTAAAGATCAATATAAAGGGGAAATGAGAGGATGAGTGTGATAACACCATTTAAGAATGACAATATACTTGGCAGATGAGAATCTGCATCACACAGTTGCTCTTTTTAAAAGAGAAGCGCATTGAAGCAGCCATCTCTTGTGTCTCTCTGACTGAAATGGATTACATACTTTGTATTCATCCAAATGGCTATGGAGAAAATACCTGAAACTAGTGGGCAAGAAAGAAAATTATACATTAAATGCTCTGAATTAAATTTGATACAGCAGTGCTGCCACAGGCTGAATGTAGTTCTCTGCTCAGTCTCAAAGCTTGATTCAGGTTGGTGTTTTTTCAGTTGTTACAGGGTTGGGGTTTTTTTAACATTTCTCTGGGAAGCAACAGGTTAAGCACATTTTTCAGTGAAATAATTTCATTTTAAGGATTTTCATGTTCTGATTGTTGGAGAAATCTTACATTTCTTAGTGGAAATCTTTATAAAAATCGAAGACTTCTTAGAATTAATTTCCTTTGTAAATGTCTCACACAATTGTATTAATTCCTTGGCTTTTAGACATTTTTCTTCACACATTTTCTGCCTATCAATATCCTTTTTCTTGCTCTCCTTTCATGAGACAACATAGGCTTTGCCATTCACATCCAGAAAGGATCTTATACTTTGTCTTATCTAGGTCCACACTGCATTTCACAGATCAAGCCAAACCCAGTTCACAGTTACAATCTGTAGATGTGCCTCTTCACTTAGAAATCACTGTAACACAACTTTGGGGAGCATTAAAGAGAAAATATACTGACTTATGTCTCTCACTAGCACAAAGTGGGAGCTTACTTGCATGATAAAAGGACCAAGACTCTTGAAAGTGCTCCACATGCAAGTAGGAAGGACCACTGAAGCCTTCCTGTCCAAAATCAACATGCCAGGTCTGTTGCAGCTGCAGATGTTCTAACAGCAGCAATACAGAGACAGAAGAGCTCACTCAAGGAGCACATCACATCTCTCGTCTGGCCTGCTAGAGCTGGTTCAGACTGTGCCATAGGAACCAGCCATCCTCCAAACATGCTAAAAACATGTTCCTTTGGCTGTCAACAGCATCATGGTACTTGAGCTCAGAGCAGAGCAGACAGTGAGAATTTCTATTGCAGCAGTATTACATATCTTTGAGGCAAGGAACAGACAGTGCAGATACTGAATTAATGGAGAAGGATAAGGTGGTTTTGATTAGCTTTGACCTTGAAAAGAATCTTAAAGTCTGGATGACTCCCAGGGTAACTGCAGAGCAAGGGTAGAAAAGAGGGAGGACCAATTCTGAAGGACTTCTGAAGGATCCCAATCCACTTTACAAGATAACAGTAGAATAGATGTCCACAATTTAGCCAGTATCATCAGAATGTATATATCAACCCTTGGTTTCTCCTTGACCTTTGAATTGCTATTAAAGACAAAGTTCTAAATCAGTTTGGAATTTTCAGCAGTGATCTTAAAGAAATTGTATCTTTTATGCTTACCACTATTACTTTATTAGATTAAAAAGTAACGAAAAAAATTGTAGTTTTTGTATTGTTTTTTTAAATGCAAAGGAAAATCCTCCTTACAGTACATTGCATCAAATTGTCAAATTCAAAATAGCGTGCAGGACTCATCCTAAAGCTACAATACAGTAAATCCACAATGGAGCAGAATTACTGCAACACAGGGAATGTTTGGTGTTTTCTTTTCCTTTTTAAATTTAATATAACTGACTTTCCTAAATGATTTATGGGTCTGGGAGTCCTGCCTCTCTTATCCTTTCAAGAACAATCACAGTAGGCTGGAATGGTTTGAAAGGCTGAGCTAAGGGAGAATCTGCATCCTTATCCCTATAACACTCTGGTGCTCACTGAACTGTTTCCTCAGACTTCTATTTGCAACAAAACTGCTGATCTCAAAACAGCTGCATTATTTCTGTTTTAGTGCTCAATCTGTAAAGAGAGAAAAACATGAGAGATTAATGAGATCTTTTTTCTTCTCATGTTACTCCGTTTATCTCATAAAATCTATTTTTCAAGGCTTTCTTTCCAGATCTGCCTGATATCTCTTTGTATCCTCCAGCAGCCCTCTTCAATTTCTCATTTTCTTTTCCAGTGCTTCATCACCAGCTTCTCAAATTACCATGTTATGGGAGAAAAGGTAATAATTAGCTTCACTTTTCTTGATAGATTCCTCACAGTCACAAACATCCAACTACAAACTAAACATGAAGTAAAAAATAAAAAAATTCTGTTGGCATTAAGGAAATTCTTATAATTAACCATTCTATGCCAGTAAATTGGGGTTTTTTAGTTACTCATTAATAGAGTGTAAGTCCGTATAGCTAAATATTAAAGTCTCTTCAAAAACTGTTAGATCTATAAAGGACAACGCAACATGAACTTAAAAAAACATAGTAATATACAGTCATTCTATTCTCTTTTTTAGTCTTATTCTGTTATACTGAAAAACTGATAGCACTGCCGAATTCTACTAACCACTGTGATTATCCATAGTTCATATATTCCTATGAGGTAAATGCCAATGAATCTTCCTGCATTATTGCACAGTAAAACTCCTATGCTACTGTAAATAAGGAAACAGTACTTAAAAACAACAAACACACACAAAACAAACACAAAGCCAAACCAACCAGCAAGCAAAACAGCAGCTCTACTCTGGAACACAATATGTTTGTATAAAGCTGTCTGTGGTTCCCTCTCAAAGCACAGAATAAACCCCCAGACACTGTGATCATTACATGAATTTCAGCGGCTGCCATTTCAAATCCAGTAAGAGTTCACTTGATCTTACTTTCAATCACAAATATCCATGGCATCTCAGGCATGAATTATACAAGTATATGCATCTTCCTAGATCAAAAACCTTCAGATAATTTTCCACCTGAAAGAAAGGAGTGAGAATAAGATATGACAGATGCTAGCCACATCAATTAACGATCTTCTGGGATATAGTCACATATTGCCCAGGTGAGGGCTGTATCAGAACCTGGTAGAATAGAGCAGAAAATTTCAGCGTAAGTAATTAAATACAAAACGGATTCCCTGCTGCAGTTTTTCAATTAGATACAATAACCTTCTCTACTCTCCATTATGCATTTTTGTAGTGGTGCTCAGTGTTGTTAAGCATTTACTGAACTTTTAATACAGATGTGACTATGTGTCTGCCCTTTGTCAAGCTATTTTATATATTCATTTTATGACAAATATTTTTAATCTTTCTGTATTAAGAATGTTTATACATGTAAGTCATTATCACTCCATCTATCTTTAGAATGCCTGAAAGTAAAAATAGTTTGAGATATGTATCTGTATAGATTTTCTTGGAATGCTGAGAAATTGTGCAAGTTATTTAATAGATCTGTCACAAACTGCATCCTATCTTCCAGCCCTTTACAGTTCAGGGGCCATTTTGGTAAATTAAAACTGACTTCCAATGACATAAGAGGTTCAATCTATAAAATCCGAGAAAGGCTCTGATTTTAAGTACAGTGCAGCAAATTAAAAACAAGAATACTTTCATTTGCTTGTTTGTTGGCAGAGGAATTCTCGATTTTAAGTGAGATAGCCTCAGTATGGTTGCAATCTCCCTCTACGCTTTTCTACCCAAGTATGTGTCAGTGTTGTTTTATTTCAACAGCCAAATGAAATTACTCTTGTGCTTCAGCTGTGCATCTAAAACTGCTGCTGTGAAGTCTTCCTTCAAAAGAAAATTAAGGGGAGTTTGAAGTGTGAGGAAACCTCAGTTGCCACTATTTGAGTTTCATATGAATTAGTGTATTTCATTTATTTCATTCACTGAAACAAAATGGTTTTGTTTTCTTTGGTGTCACTCAGAAGCCTAGAATTCAATTTTAAAGAAACACTGAGATAGAAACTGTATTAGCCTGCTCTAAAATACTTACTGAAGATACTTCTTTGGTAAGCTGTGTTTATGTCAACAGAAAAAAAGATGCACTAGAGATCACACACACAGCAACAGCAACAGAAGAAGGATGGAAACCTGTGGTTCAACTGTCCCCCCAGGTGAGTAAAATTTTATTACAGATATCTCACACAGCAACTGTACAGCTCGCCCCAGCTGGCACCAGCAAAATCTTGGCTTGTAAGGCATATAATTCCTGTCTTCTGTAGAAGTATGTGCAGCTTTAGCAGCCTACAAAGCCTTTGAATGTCAACACAAAAGCTTCTGGGAGTTTCTTCTGATAGCTGATTAGGAGACAAGTAAAATGAAAATCCTTATTTTATTACTAAGTGTGATGCTTAAAAATATATGAACTCGGGGAGATATTTTTTAGGTACTTATATTTTTTCTTTCCTTCTTCTCTCTTTTCTATTTGAGCATGCTAACTTAATTGTTATATGTTTTCTTCTACACACAGCAAGTATTATGTAGGGGTAAATTAAACATGGTTTCCATGCCAAAAAGCAGAAATTATAGTGTTATATTTTTACCTATCTTATGATGGATGGCAAAGGAGCCTGTGGCAACAGGCCTGGCCATCTTGGTGAGGTGGGCTTTAAACAGGTCCAGGGGAGGGGTCTAAACTGGCGAGCCCATTCCAACCAACTGCGGAACAAGCCAGGACAATCCAAGCAGTAACCAGCGTTCCTTAGCTGTCTCTCAAGATGAGAACAAGAAGAAAAAACATCTTCAGACGGTGAGTCTCTTTTTACATGAGGAGTCATGAGGAAAAGGTGAGGTGTACTGGGGACTAGTTCCTCCTAGGGAGATTCCAATTGAACAAAAGAGGAAAATTTTTCTCAGTAAGAACAATCAGCTATTGGACTTAACTCTCTATGGAAGTGGTGGATACCCCAACACTGGACACTTTTAAGACTCAGCTAGACAGGGTACTGGGTCATCTAATCTGGACCATGCTTTTGCCGAAAAGAGTTGGACCAGACGAACCTCGGTGTCGCTTTCAGCCTGGTATTCTATGGTTCTCTGATTATCCCACATAAATAAAAACCAATCAGAATTGTTAGGTGTATCAGCTGTCCGTTCTTTGCTCTCCCAGGAATCCCAGTGCTCCTAAAAGAAGAGATATGAAGAAGATGGAGATGTACTTAACTCCGTCCACAAAAATGGATCCTATCTGAGTGAAGTCACTTTCAAAGATGTTGCAGTTCCAACTACATATTCTGTGCATACACTGAAAATTTTGAAGAGTTTTGCAGAAAAACTTCAAGAAGTTCTCCTCAGGTGGTGTGGTTCAGGGTGCTTTTTTTTTTCAGATTCTGTTAAAATAGAGTCACAATGACACTAGCAGAAACTATGCAGAGGTAAAAGTAAATTAATGGGAACGTGGGAGGAAAGAATTTCATCATGCTTTTGATGAGAATGCCTTAGGCACTGTACAATAATTAGTCCAAATTTGCTACATTGCCAAAAAATGTCCTGATTCAAATTTTGAAGCTTTGGCATATTTCACTTGTCTTCATTTTCATGTGATTTTCTTGATAATAGGCAAACGTAAGTAAGATTATAAAGACAAATTTAAATAATATAGAATATTTACTGTGGCCCTAGTCTTTCATGCTTTCAGTCTTTCATGCTTTCAATAAACAGGATGTTTATTAATGGAATGAATGAGTGACCCCTTAGTATTAACACACCAGCAGCACTAGACAAGCAGAAGATGGTATCTCATTTTAAAGGTAGAAGGTCTGCTAGCAGCACTCCATCTTACCTAGCGTGATACCAAGATTATTACTGAAAGAAATATACAGCTTACTGTCTTGTTCTAATATTTTTTGCAATACTTTCAATGGTACCTTAGAATCTCTTGAATGTAATTTATAAAAAGGTTCTAAAGAGACCAAAGCTTGCACTTCCCATTGAAAAGAAATAGGACTCTAAGGTGCTGCAAGGTGCTCCTCAGCATTGTGCCTCTGGTTGATAAATCTGAGGAAATTTTTTCCTGTGGCAATTGTAACACTGAGAGAAAACCTTCTGACTGGGAAATTATGAGGAATCCTAGCCAAGGCAAAATTGATGCTTTATAGTGGATACATGCTCAAATTCTATCTGAGCAATGGGATTTCTCACTTAGATATAACTGTCTAAGAAACACACATCTAACTGAATTTTGATTTCAGCATTAAAGAAAAGGAATAATCATTATTAAAGAGATTAAATTCCCCATTAAAAGTGATGTTCAGAACAACTGGCTTAAACCTTTTGGAATAGGAGAAGACACTTTGGAGATCAAGTGTGTTGGCGACAAAGGTCACCATCTAGCTCAGACCAAATATTGAACTTTTCCCTATCTGAAGTATGTGACATGAGTAACAGCTGCTTGCAAGACTTTTGATTTTTGTGTCTGAAGAACACTGAGTTAGAAATCCTAAGCAGGTTGAAATGAACTGCAGTGAGGCTGAAGACCACAGAAAGATTTGACAATATAATGATTTTCAGTTCCTGAGTATATGAAAATTGGAGCTGACTTTACTTTTATGGGCATCAATGAAAGCTCTTTTGCTTTGAAAAAAAAAAAATTAAAAAGCACAACTGTGACAATGACATCCATTTTAGAAAATTACATGATAGGAATAAAACTGTTATTGAAAAAAAAACCCCACAGAAAAATTGGATGAAACAAATAAAAGAGGTGGGTGCTGAATTAGGATTGTTAGCTACTTGCACACATGTCCAGGCAAATTTGCAGGACTTCTGGATCATCCAGACCACAGTGCTGTTACAGTGGGATGGTTGTATGTATTTAAACAACTGTTACACTACTGCATTATTGATCTTATGGATAGTTCTGAGAGAAAAGTTGGGTGTCTATTTTTAAAAAAAGCATTTCTTAATTCATTTGGCAGCTTATTTCCCATTCTTACCTTTTAGGGAATTTCAGTCCTCAGTACCACCCCAAGATAACAATGTTGTTTCCTGCTTTGCTCCTTTCTTTGTCGCTAAAGAATAGCTATAGAATAAACTAAGAGAAGGAACCAAATAACATAATTTCTTTCAGTATGTTCTCTAAAAATAAACGGAAACCCAGCCTTCTTTCTAGTACTCACTCTCTTTTTTCTATTGCTCTATCAATCTTCTGTGTTCCAGTTTTGCCATTTACTCTTCTACAGTCTTAGCACTTTGATGTCATGTTAAAACCAATGCTGAAACAAGAGAAAGACATTTGCCTTTACCACACTGGCAAAAATAAAAACAAACAAACAAAACCAAGTATTTTTAAAAGCCTAGAGGCCCTGTGAAGGTAGCAGCAACCTTGTCACCTATCCTTGCAGCCTTTTAGCAAATTAATTGACATCCTTGTTCATAATCCACTTTCTTCTTATCTTCTGCTTCTTTCACTATCCATGTATATATCATGTTTTCTCCAAAGAGGAAATGTCAGATTTCAAAACAAAAAAGAGCATAGGAACAGTAAATTTAAATGAACTATTATCTTCTTTAAAATGGGAGTCAAAAAACACCCATTTTTTCCTAAGCATGTACTAGACAGAGTTTATATGTACTAAACCAAAGAAGTATAAAGAAGACTTATTCATTTCTTATGTCTTCAGCATAACATTATTAATAATTTTTTATGTTAAGTGTAATTTTCATTCGGTAACAAGTCAAAGAATATCAGTGTTGCTTGATATAGACCACTAACAATCAGCAAACAAAAGGAACATTAGAGGTAAAGACATGGAAAATCCTCTGTCCTATTAGAAACTATTTCACAGAGAGGTTTATCAACAGATAGAGTATGACATTTTCATTAACTGAATGATCACTCGGTCAGTCCAAATCTGCTGAGGTTTATGGAAATAGCTGAGTTACAAGAAGTTGGCTTAGAGCTTAATGCAAGTCACAGAACAATGACTCTTACATTATCATTGCATCATTTCATTTACACAGTCACTCTAATTGACTTTAATAGGTTTTGGATCAGAGCAAACACACAGACAAAAAGATTGATTATACAAAACCAGAATGTTTTTATTAAACTTGCCTCAAGAATATACAATCTCAAAAAAATCTCTGTATCAGCAGCTAGAGGCTTTAGGAATTTGTGGCAGCCAGCACGGAGACATTTTGTCAGCTTCAATTTAATTTTTGAAAGATAAGGTTTCCAGAAACTTCTTTTTAGAATGTGTTTAAACATAGAATCTGTCTCATGGACCACCCTCTGTTCACACTGACCACTAACAACTAAACAATGATTAGACATAGTAGCCATCATTTTCATCAAACCATAAGGTTATGAAATTGATCTCTTAAATCTATGATATTTTTAACTTTTTTTTTTCTTTTTAGTACGACTTATAGGGAGAAAAGAAAAACAAGAGGGCTGGATTATGTCATCAGCAGCAATCTATATGGAAAAAGCCTATATATAAAAGACTTTTCTGCCATTTATAGGCAGTCCACAGGCTACAGTTTAGGAAACTGTTCAAGCTTCATTCTACAGAGCATCATTGCATTGCTTCTTAGAGGAAGCGGATACAGAAAAAGCACTGCAGTCTCTTCTGTAAAAGGAAAAAAACAAAACAAAACAAAACACAAAAAACCCCACACCAAACAAAATGTTGCAGCCATACTGAGAATCAAAAATCACCAGTGTGTGCAGTTTTGTCAAAAAATAAGTAAGTCTGTGAGAAAGTTTAAGTCTTCACAGCCTAATTTTCAAATTATTTTCTGCTTTTGTTTAAAAGACATGTGTGGACACTTCCCTGGATGCTTTTGTAGCATCAGTCCTGTGGAGGTCCAAGTACTAAATTTGCTCGCATAGATCCATGTATGTGGATATGTTTTACACGTGGAAATTCTAACTCCAAGAACTGTCAGTGTTAGCATTCATCTGTCATTCAAAAGCAGTCATTCTGGAATTATGAGAGTACAAAATCTGAAATGCATGAGTGATTGCTACACCAAAAACTTCTTTCAATCATAGTTTTATATATACAATGTTGTAGGACTACAGTCTATATATTTTAGTCCTCTTTTGTCTACCCACACAATTTTATTGTTCTTGTACTGTTAATAGATAAGTGAAGAAGAAAAATGCATTCATAGAATCATTGTTTTTGTAGATTAAATAGGTTCTTGTTTGTTGACCTTGTACACATGACAGTAGCTGATCTTGGAACAATCATTCCAGTTTGGGTTTTGACATAAATTTTTCTAGGCCTATTCTGCTTGTGCAAACTCAAGTAATGTATTAATAAACTCAGAATACATTCCTCTCTTCCTCTGCTCCACCTTTTTCCTCCTCTTTCCATAACTGTTTTCAGTCTGTCAAGGATTTTTACTCCTATTTCTTAAGGTTTCTTTTTTTTTTTTCCTTTTCATTGTGCTTTCAACTTCTCTGATTTTTAAAGACAAGAGAAATGAAATGAGATATATAATCAAGACAGTTTTCACTTCACTTGTTTCTCTAAGAGACATTTTAAAAGAGATTTTGATGAAGGAGAAAAACAGCCCTACTATGTAATGATCTTTTCTATGGTAATCCACCCACAGGGGCATTTTAATATGTAAATCACGTTATTGTCTCACACATGACAATCTGATGGATTTTAAATTCTTCATTTGTTAAAATATAATGAACAGCACTTTTGCTGGTTTTTTATTAATGCAATAGCACTTTGTTCACTCAAAATGGTATAGTTGTTGCAAGCTAGATAAGGAAGATACTATTATTGAATCATTTGAGACCTGGAAAATTTAAATATAGTAAGGAGCTTATTTTCACAGAAATACACTCTAACCCCATGCTGGCAGCAAAGAGGTGCAGAGACATTTTCATGTCAACAAGCAGGTGTCCTCTGGCCAGCCCAGGCAAAATAATCCCCTTACAAAAATATACACAAATAAGTAAATATGTACGAACACATATATTCTCATTGTACAACGACTTTTAGAAGCCCAAAAAATAAAACCAAAACTAGACAAAGCTTTATGGACTGATGAATAGGCATCAAAGCTGTGACAACAGAAATGAACTACTCTTCTTACACACTGCTTTCCCTTAACAACTCCCACATATATATAAGCAAACACAAAGAGAATTAATCAAAAGAAGAGATAAAAATAACTAGAGCATGTTTTTGAAGAATCTTGTAAATATACTTTGGCATGCATTTATTTGGTGACATTTTCTTTGCCCTCTCTGTATCTTTTGGAGAACATACAACATGTTCTTTTTTAAAGATGTAAACATGAAAAACACAGCCTCAAAAAATTGTGTGCATACTATACTGTGCTCTTAAAAACCCAACTCTATTTACTATAAAGGGCAGAAGTCTCAATACTGCTAATATCAGCAGAAATGAAGGGGTACAGAGTCAGAACAAGTCCCTTATTGACCTTATATTGTCTAAACCTTCAAACACTAGCAAACAAAGCAAAACAAAACAATACAAAACCCTTCCACCAGATCACTGAAACTGTGAAACTTATTTTGAAAATATCAAGAGCATTTAAAGATCATAAATAAAGGTCACTTCTTTGTACTGTCACCACCTTTTCATACACTACAATTGACCTACAAAAGATCCTTTAAATGGTTTCTAAAGCCACAGCACTTCTTTTAGGTTCCTTTGCAAGCAGATAGGATTTGTCTAGAAGTGAATGGAATGATAATTCACCACTATATTTTTCACTCTCATTTTGGATATATGGGAGTGTGAACATTTCTGCAAGAAAATAAAAAATGTACATAGGCACTTTTTCAAATTACTTTTAAAAAGCATAATGGATTTAATACAAACCAGGTATCCTAATAAAGTCAAACTGAAGAATTCTAATGGAAGGCAAAAAATACCATTCTCAGAGGGATTATCAAATCTTTTGCAGCTCTTTCTTACAGCAGAAAGGAAACCACTAAACAACTGTGGAAAAACAGTGATTTACTAACATTATAACTTTGCCATAAATATTAGGGGAAAGGGCACAAAATATCATCTTATTGTGCTTTTAAGAAGCATCTAACTAAATAGAATCGGTCAGCACCACAGAAGTACTGTAAAAAATGTTAAATTTAGAAATTGGTATACATCACAGGAGTTGGATGGCACATTAAAGAGGAAAACAAATTTAAGATTACTATCTGCAGGGATGTAATGTACTAGGGTATGATTCTCCAACATTTTTAACTACTGCATCACCACCAAAGCTTAAATTTCTACTGGATGCCACACTTGTCCTCAAGCTGTTTATTTGAAGATGTTATGCACTCTATTACTTAATCACAGCTCTGTATGAACTGGCATGTTAAAGAGAGGGGAAAATGTCATGCCAGGAGCAGCCAAAACTTGGCAACTGTGAATTTATTTGTACCCTAACAGACATTTTTTTCCAAGTTATTTCCTAATCACATATTGCACATACAGCAACCACTCCACACCACTAAATGTCTTCTGCTTTACTGCAGTCTTGCATTTCTTTCTGGTTTTCCTCATGCTTGCAATTACTGGGGCGAAGAAAGGTCTGTTTCTTAATAGATGCCATATTTTCAGATAGGCTTCATCTAGGGCAGTCATAGAGCCAGTTGTGCTGTATGAATTAAGGATATCACAGCAAAAAAATTCCCTACAGACTGAATTGATTTTTTTTTTCTTTTTTCCCTGGGAAACTAAGCAATTTTGACACTGCCTTGCTGTTTTGCAGGATACTATAAATACAAGGAAAGACCTTAGGTGGGATTCATTTGACTAAATGCAGACAATCTACGAAGTAAACATTTATGGGTAGGCCAAAGTAAGAAAACTAGTCCTGGCCCCCAAGACTAATTGGCATTGCCCAGCTCCTATTCAGTCATGTACGTGTTCAGTCTCCGGCAAGAGAGAGCCGACTGGAATATAGAGCCAAGAACCTAGATAGCACTAGCTCCTGCTCAAAAGTTTGCTCCTTGGGTCATTTTTGGTGAGAAATGTACAGTTGCTTTTTAACTGAGACTGGCATATTAAGTTTCTTTCCAATGAATGAGAAGAAGGTACTTCTCAGGACTGAATCATCTACAGGAATTTAATAATGCCTTAAAACACCTATTTATCACTTTTTGATTACAAAAGAAGGCTGTAGAAACTAATTGAGCTACAGAAAACTGCAGCGGTGACCTAAAGTTTGCTGAGATAAATCTGACCTCTGCGGTCACTAGACCACAGACGAAAAGGTGGTCTTTGAGGATTCTGTTCGCCCACATTCATCAATGTAAAGATGCTATGTGGAGAAAAGAGAGAGGAGGTAAAAACCCCAAGCATGTTTCTTGTAAAAGCAAAGAAACAGGGATAACCTAACAACTGGCTGTGCAAGCTCAAACAATTCCAGAAAGAGTACTATGTGAGAAAGGGAGAGAGAGGCAAGTTTTACATTTGGTTTTTAGCCAAATGTGGGAAAAAGCCTTTGTACCAGAGAAGACCTTATAAAATGATTAATATAATAATTTATCCAACCTAATAATTTGAAATTTTATTGTTTCAAGTAGTAATTTTAAAATATGCTGTAGCTTTAGCCCAACAGAAAAATGTTTGATATACTTGGACATACTTGTATGGCAAGTGAGAGATGATAATGCAACTTCACCTTTATAAAAGTATTTCTCAAATGAATAATTTCATTAAAATAGTTATGGGCAATATACTTTTCACCTCATTTTAGATACCTATGGTGTCTGAATCACCTGAATCATTCGACTGAAATTCCATTTTTAGTCAAAGAAAAATGGGCATATAAAGGCACAAATCTTTTGACCTATTTTAGAAACAGATGATTCATGCCCTACAAATGCCTATTTCTCTTCATAAAGGGATGTGACTTACTCGGATGTAGTTCTTCACATTCTACGCTTACTTTCAGTGAGCTGGCTCTCATTCCTCAAAGTGTTGCTGCAAAATTTCATGGTGTTTTCTTAGCCTGGAGAATTAGAGAAGATCTGAAATTTAAGTTCTGGAGCTTTGGTTACATATCACTAACAGATGAGAGGGACTATTTCCATATTTTAGGTGGGAGAAGGGGTCATGGGGGAAATTCAGTCGTGTGTGTGTACATATATATAATTCCAAGGACGATTTGGATTTTAGTTTTACCTCGACTTAATTTCCCTCTCAGATGGTTTGAGCATAATGATTCTCAGAACTTGTTAAACATTTTTAATTCTTCCAGCCTGCCAAGCATGGTATATCAGATTCTTTCCACTTGCAAATTGTTTTCTAATCTCCTAAACAGCACTGCACCATATTTTTGTCTTTAGATAAAAGAAAAACTTCAAGAAAGGCACATTGTTGATTTTTGTAAGCATTTTTTAAATGGAAATCTTTCCATTTTAGAGTGCTGAAAAAAGCGAACTTACAATTTTGCACCATAAAATGCATCTAGATATTTATATGGTACTGGAATGATAAACCCAGTAGGCCTAACTATATTCTTTACCAACCAAAATCATCTAGACCTCTCTTCTTTCTAAAAACTAACCTCATTGGCATGTGTCATTCTTTAATGTAAACAGATATGGGATGCAGAACGAAGTACAAATTTAGGTAGAAATGAAAGATTAGCTATTAAAAAGAGAGTAGACCACACTGCGGACAGAGAAAATGGCTAGAACAAAGGCTAAATTTCAGGTTTTGACATAAATCAAATTGAAACAAGCCCTCTATTTTTATGGCAAAGAAAACAATCTATTTTTTCCAGCGTAATGCATTCACATGATACGGCTACATACATGGGATCTGTGACCTTTCTCTGATAAGTAAGGTCCTCAGGATTTTATCTTTTGATATCGGTTTTAGTATCAGGTGTTTTTTCCCTCACAAACCCTCACCTTCCCCTGAAGTTTTCTTGAATTTTCACCAAAAAATTTGGGTCATATATTTTTTCTCATTCCTTTTATACACCAGGTTGCATATTATTCAGAATTGATAATGTTTAAATTTCACAAATTTAGCTTCTCTAACTTTTTATCTGTCTGGGTTTTTTTTCATGCCATATTGTCATTTAATGCATCAGTTCTCTTCTGACTTGACAAATTTTCCATTTTTCATATTTTAATATGAAATGGTTTGGATTCGGTTACAAATATTCAGTAACATTTTCCCCTAGGGGTAAGCATTTACTCCACAATGAAAGAACAGTACCATATTCTCAGCAAAAATCCTAGACCACTAAATGTTTTATCAGGATTACTACTGATGAAAAGAGGAAAAGAAATACATTTATCATCGATTTTTGGTCCTTCTCTTTTGTATTCCCGAAACTATGAGCACTGTATCAGACTTGGTACAGAGTGCTACTATGTTCTGGAGATGCACCCAGTGTAGTAGTCTATGTTAAATAAGTATCATTCATTACTTCCCCACAGACAAGGAATTTAAAATCCATCAATCCCTCACATGCGAGGCAGATTGCGATTTACATGTTAAAGTGCCCCTGTGAATTGATTTGCATAGGAAAGACTTCTGGCACAATGAAACAAAGGATTAGTGAGCATGACAAGAGTGCTATGAGCATAGAGAGTACAGACTCTCCTACCATACACAT
Organism: Oreocharis arfaki; assembly: GCA_013398015.1. Taxonomy (NCBI): domain Eukaryota; kingdom Metazoa; phylum Chordata; class Aves; order Passeriformes; family Paramythiidae; genus Oreocharis; species Oreocharis arfaki. The sequence goes on from VZRR01012105.1 coordinate 175,803, forward strand.
TTCAACCAATGTAGATACATTCATCACAAATAGGTAGATCTTGGTGGGTTTCCCAGCTAGGAATGAAACAAAGGTCGTGTCTCAAGAGCAGTAAGACTGATGTTATACACACTGTGTGAACCTGTAAGCAGTCAGAGACAGGGGCCTGCAAACAGGCCTTCCTTACACCACACTCGGGTGGACTTTTGGGTTTGCTTCAAGTGGTAAGGTGCAAACATTTACGTCTGAGCTAATCTGCTAGATTTCCTTTTATTGACAGTATATGGAAAGAGAATGGTATGTTCCATTTTATCCTAAGGCACACCTCTAAAATAATCAGAATTTCCTCATACTATGATGTATGATGGCATTTTTTTCTTCACCTTTTTTTTTTTTTTTTTGGCAATAGAAAACAACTATAGAGTTATTAACTATATAGTTACCAAAGCTCTTATTATAGACAATGCAAAACCCTTTAACACAGCCACTGGAGACTTTTCAGCAGTTCATTCTAAGACAGTTCATCAGTTTCTCTGCTGCTGCTTCCTTCCTGGGAGGAGGACTCCTCACACCCTTTCCCTCAATGTGGGGTCCCTCCCACAGGAGACAGTCCTTCATGAACTTCTCCAAAGTGAGTCCTTCCCATGGGCTGCAGTTCTTCACAAACTGCCCTATCATTGGTCCCCTCCAGGGAGCGGCCCTTCAGGAATAGGCTGCTCCAGTGGATATCCCATGCGGTCACAAGTCCTGCCAGCAAACCTGCCCCAGAGTGGGCTCCTCTCTCCATGGG